>CAHIKZ030002401.1:387500-617500 GCA_903632075.3 Acanthosepion pharaonis
GAAATTAGTGCCTACGCAAAAAGCAGGTCTTCAACCACAGAAGGCCTTGCTTCTTTTTTTTTTTGTGGAATATGAAAGGATTCGTTCATTATGAAATACACAAACATGGAAGAACTGTCACTGCAGATGTTTATTGTCACAACTTCGGGTAAACGAAGCATTACGTTAAAAGTGTCCTGTTTAGATAAAAACAGTAAAAACAGAAGGGCATCTCGGAGTAGTGTAATGGTTAGCAAGTTTGTCTCGCTAGAACAATTACGACTGAGTAGTGAGTTCGATCCTTACTGGGTGCTCCATGCTTCCGGCCTTGTGCTACATCTAAGCTACGCTTAGAAAATCACAACAGTAAAAACAGAAAAGATGATATTCTCCAGTATAACAATGTAATGGCACACTCTGCAAAAGAAAAATTGGGATTGTTAGTATGGAAAGATTTTCAACATCTTCCATACACACTCATATTCATTTGTTTCGATGACTAGAACATTTCATAAATGGTAGAATATTCCAGACACAAAGAAGATGAAAGCACTGTTTCAGACTGATTTTCAGCTAAAAACACGGATTTTTTTAAAGGTGCAATGGAAAAATTACCTTTTCGTTGAACTGTTGTCATTGAAAATGAAGTTGATTACATTTTTGATAAATAATATTTAAATAAATTGAGTTTACATTTTTTTTTTATATCTCTTCTGGAGAAACGTAATTACTTTCTGAACATCCTAATATAATTAATACCGAATTTTACAATGGGTTTTAAATGGTTAAAAATGGAAACTTTTTCACACAACTGATATAACTCCAAGAAAGAATCAAATATTGACATTCTGCTTTGGGCGTAAATCTATTCACCAAATCACATGGTGGTAAATATAATCTCTAACAAATTACGTAATTACATGTGAACGTGATGAGTTTGTTTATTTTTTTGTTTGATTGTTTTTTGTTTTTTTTTTGTTTTTTTTGTATGTTAAGGGAAAGGCAGTCATCTTGTCAATGGATACTCGTGAGTCATAAATACAAGGGAAGGGCGGCATTCAAATGGAAATTAAAGACTTTAAAATATAAATATGAAAAATGTTATTTATTAAAATTTATTAAGTTAGAGGCTTTGTTAGGAAATATTTCTAAATAATTAGAACATAATGAAACAATGGTAAGATAAAACAAAAACCCAAAAAGAAAAACAGTTTGTTCTTGTCCGTTTGTATTGCTTAAACATAAATGGGCCTATGACTGTGTCAAAAACGCATACATGCATATTCATATTTTTTCATTGTCCCTGTGACATTTTATAACTTTAATGTTTGTGAAAATATTCTTTTCAGTAATTTTTGTCCATCTATGGACTAATAGATTACATAATATTAATCATTAATTTATTCGGATCATCAAAATATATTTTGCAATTGCATTGACTTTATTTTTACATAATTAATCAAGTTTTTATATATATATATATATATATATATATATATATATATATATATATATATATATATATATATATCATATCAGAAAGTAAATTCTGCTTTTTGAGCCATTAATATTAAGAAAAAAATTAACTCTGAGGAAAATAAATATAAATACAATACTTTTAACAATGATCTTACTAATTTTCTTATTGGCGTCAAATTCCGGCTGCTGTTACCTAAACAACTATCATATTCATAAGAAAAGGAGATCAGGCTGTGTTACCGATAGATATATAAAGTTGCATTTGGTATTAACTCCTGAATTCTTAGTTGCATTTTTAGGAGATGCGGGTCGATTTACACAAACTTCAGAATCGGCGAACCGAATTTCAATTTTAGTTGAAAATGGTTCTGCTCTCTTCGTACCAATGCCGTTGGGAAAAACAGGAATACACACACGGTCCTAGTTCTGAGTTAAATAAAAGAGGTCAGTCTGGGTTACCTGGGAGAAACATAATTCTTAATTCGAAAGCAGAGAGAAAACATTTCACAAGAACACGTATTACAATGTACAGTTTACAGTTACCAAAGGAATGTGTGGAGAGTCATGATCACCAGTGGCACTTAAAGAGCAAAAATAATTTTTATATTATCCAATCAAACAAGAATCAAAATAAATATACAATGTTTGTTCCCTTATTCCATTGTATTTTACAATATTCGTGATAATACTAAATTCTTTTGTATAAGTGGCAATGTTGCGTTGGTAAAAGATTTTCAAAACTTTCAAGCTATGTTATTCTAACATTATAAGAAATACATTATGTCAGATTTTATTATGCAAGCTAATTTTTCACAATAAAATTGTTGGTAACATTTTCAGCATACATTTATACCAGTAATATTTTGTATGATCTTTAGTTTTTAATATATATTATTATTAAAATTAAAGATAATAAATTGATTTAAGCATGTCAGCTTTTATTATGCAAAATTCAACAATTTTTTATTAATAAATAAATTCAAAAGAAAAGTATATTTGATTATGACAATGTTTCGGAGACATGAATAAATTATTTTGTCATTATTTTGTCTGTATAGATTTATTAATATCCTATAAACTTCAGCAAACGTTTATCAATTGATTTTGTCAAACTTTTCTGCTCTTTCGATATTAACATCTCTTGTGGCAGTCTTTATTGTTTCACAGAGATTTTCTGTGCGAGAATATTTTTCCCATTCTCATATTTTTCTGCCATGATGGATGACGTTTTTCGTAAAGGGAATCCGTCGATTATTCCATTCAATGGCTAACCTTGAAATCCTTTTTTTTTACAATCACCTTTGCATAACATAAAGGAACATTATCTTGAATGAATATTAATTGTGAAAAAACCTATGATTTTACTTCCTTACTATATGAACCCAGAATATTATTTCACCTGTTGTCTTCTAAGTTGCGTTAATTGAGTATGCAGAACCCAACCATTAAAACAGACATTACTACCGTCCAATATAGCTCTATATTAATCATTAAAAATTACTGTTGAGAAATCAGACATCATATACTTCTTCGTCCAACTTACACGTTTCAGTTTATCATGCTTACTTACAGATGCTTATTTGGTTACTTTTATGTCTTTAGACAATGTTCTTAAAATTCTGCATCTTTTCTCTTTTATCACATTCGAAACATCAGTTTCTTCAAATATTTTCTTGCTGGTCAACCACTTCTTGATTATTAAATTTTTATTTTTATCAAATCGTTGGCACAATCTTAAAACGATTTTTTATCTGTTTCTTTTATTGGGCCATTCCTTTTTCACTATTTTTTTATCTTCATTCATATTTTTTTATAAATTTCCAAGGTTCCCATCATTCATTGCAATATCTTTTTCACGATCCAAGACGATCTTCAAATATTCGACATTCAAAAAATAAATATAAATAAACATACTACTACAGATATTTATTTACAATATGATAGCCAATCATCGAATTGCATAATAATGTCAAATGCCATCAACAAATTTCTAGCAAAAATGAATTTTACGGGTATATAGCCGGCTGCAACGCGTTTTCGAGCACACCCGTGTGCCAAAGTGGCTAGCAAATCCATAATACAGACACCTGTTCAACCCACCATGCGGTTTGAGCTGACATTAGTTTCTGGAAGAAAGAGCATAATCTGGCGTGATCAATTCCTTGGATAGCACGCTCAAGTTCTCGGTCACGATGACTTATGACTTCGTGCTAGCACAACCATCTGTGGTTTCTGATCGGTCCCGTTCAACCAATTTCACTCACAAGGCTTAGGTTAATTTGTGATATGGTTTTCTGTTACTTTTCAAAAGTTCGCACATATTATCGAGATGTCATCTCCCTGACAAATCGACTATGGTGAGATTCGAACCTAGGTCACATAGCCAGAAAATCAAAAGTTCTAACCACATTAACTACCTGCATTAGCAATTAATAAACACACACACTCACATAAATATATATATACAGGGTGCGCTGGATAAATTGCTACCATTTTATATTTTTAATTTTGCGATGCACGTTGTTTGGATTTTATTTTTTTCGACTGCACAGTACAGTAGGGTCAGTTGGGCACCGTTTGTGAAAAAAAGAACACCATGACGCAATTCACGCTGCCGAAATTTTGGAAAGGACATGCTTGACATTCACACCGGAAGCTGCAATACGAACACTTCAGAGTGTTTGGCTGTCAATCTGAGGAGGGTGCAGAGGATTTGAAAAGAGGGGTTTACGAAGGGCAGCTTGGAAAACTCACTTTGATCGGATAAAAACCCCCGAGGAGGTCGTGCTGCATTGGGTCATGAGAGTGGCTTCTGCAAGACCCTATGTCTGTCAAAGGAATCTGCACCATGCCGCACAAACAGGAGACCCCAGTCATGGCTGTTAGACAATTTCTGCGGTCACATCACCCCTTACGTCTGGCTATCTGACTCTCCAGACTGCAACCCCCTTGATTATTGTGTGAGCTGGAGACCAACAAATCTTCTTGTAACACCAACTTAAACAAGGAGACCGTCCAGAAGAGTTGGAGAAGTCGTCTGAAGGTCGTTGCTGATGCTAATGGCGATTTTATTGAATAAATATACTCTTTAGTTTATCAATATGTTATTGTGTCATTTTGGTAAATATATCTGTTAAAATGATACTGATGTCAGTATTACTTTATTTTTATTTTTATTTTTTTATTTTTTTATTTTTTTATTTTTTTTTTTTTTTGCGTAATTTAGACGGCAATTTATCCATCACACTCTGTAAATATATTTAGCTCTCTGTGCCGCGCCAGGAAATTTTTCTCCCCGGAATCGATGCTTCAAATATACAAATCAACCATTCGCCCTTGCATGGAGTATTGCTGCCATATATGGTCTGGGGCACCTTCTGTTTACCTCGGAGTTCTTGACAAGAACCAGAGACGGATATGTAATATAATTGGCCCTGATCTGGCATCTCATCTACAGTTACTCTCTCACAGACGCGCCGTCGCCTCTCTCTGTCTTTTTTTACAAATACTTTCATGGTAATTGCTCCGATGAGCTTCTTTCACTGATTCCCAGACTTCATGAATTCAAGCGCCCTACGAGGCTGGCATCCCGCTCTCACCCTTTCAGTGTAGAAACTATTAAATGTAGCCGTCTCTTCTACTCCAATAGCTTCATACCTCGCACCTCTCGCTTGTGGAACACCCTTCCCAATTACTGTTTCCCTGAGAGCTACAATCTCCAACTATTCAAATGTAATGTCAATCGACAGCTCCAGTTACCTTGATCTATCCACTATCCTTCTCCTCATCCTTTCTTCTATCACTCCTATCTGCTCTTGCTCTAAATCTTCTGCAACCTCCTGCATCCTAGTGGCTTCACGCCTTGCACGGGGCGTAATGTATATATATATATATATATATATATGTATATATATATATATATATTGTGAGACCGGAAACTACCTACACAACAGACTCTTCCAGGCCTATATTAAATAGCAGAGAGTGACAGTGAGAGTCTAGTACGACTACGAGTGTTGGACACTAACTTATAGTAAGCTCTGCATACACTATGTCTGTAACCTGTTGTTAATATATCTTTCTTACATCTAATCCGTGTTCGTGTGTTTTCCTTCTGTGGTCCCAACTTTGGCCCCACATCAATATATATATATATATATATATATATATATATATATATATATATATATAACATTATCATCCCTAAATAAGAAATAATGAAACATTGTCTAGTATATTAATATATTATTTTGCAACAAGCATCGAAACTACTCAAATTGACAGCATGATTAATTAGCAAAGCGAGGTTTCATATTTTAACAAAAAGACACATGAAGTAAATTTGTAACATAAGTTGCTTTTATATATCTGAATTTATTTATCTATATTTTATTTGTGTTCAGATTTTATAAATATCGTTAAAAAATGTTACCATATGAATAGATTTTTTTTTTATCAAAGGGCTTCATTTTACTTTTTACCAACTAGCCGATGTGACCTCAAAATCATAGTTCCACGTCTTCTAACTCATATTACCAGCGCACTATCCTAGCTTATATATATATATATATATATATATATATATATATATATATATATATATATATATATATATATATATATATACACATATTTTTTATTTAAGTACCTGTATATGTATGTGTATGTTTATGCATGAATGCATAAATGCGTACGTTTATATATGCCTGTGTGCAGTTTCTCAAAAAACTCATATTCACGTTAATATGAATAGCTTGTTTTTATCTGAAATCTAAAATTTACGTAAGAAAGTAAAAAGAAAAGCATTCAATATATTGAAGTTATATAACAATAAAATGTAAGAACGTTTTCTGCCTATATTTTAAACGAACTGAAGAAAATTATTGCATAATAACGAGATATTATTCGTTATTTGATGCTAAACAAAACATTTATATTAAATACACAAAGTCGTTTCCCGTGTCGTAATGTGTATTCGAGAAAAGGATGCATGACAAATGACATTCCATACACGAAGAGAAATCCGTGAGAAAAAAAAATCCAGAGTCTGTCAAATAAAAATTTATTTTACAAAGGCGGGAAGATTTAAACAATCCTGTTATTTTTTCTCAAACTTTTTGCTAATCTATTCCTTATGATATCATTGCTGTGTCTGTTAAAAGGCCGACATCTATTGCCTGTGTCGTCTATGATGTGTATAATTTCATGAGAGACTGGGGTGAGGTATAATATACCTACATTTGATAGTATATACACACAAAGAAAAATTACACACATGCTCACACTGACTCAGTCACTCTCTCTCTCTCTCTCTATCTCTTTCTCTCTATCTTGCATACACATACATACATACATGTGTGTGTGTGTGATTACAAAAAGGTTCGTCGATGAAACTCTGAAGTTGAGTTAACTTTATTTATTTTTGCTGAGTTTGTTTTATTATTATTATTATTATTATTATTGTTGTTGTTGTTGTTGTTGTTGTTGTCTTTTTCTTCAGTTTAGCAGTAATACTAAAGAGAGAGAAAGTCAAAAATAACAAACTTACGAGGCTAGACATTGTACAAATGTTGTTTTTATTAATTTACTTTGAACGCTGATCTTTTCGTATCAAAATCACGATGAACTGATCTCGTCTGGAGTTCTCATTCTCGTTTGTTCCGATAAATATCTTTTAAGTCATTTATTTGTCCCTTTATCACTCAAAATGTGGCCCTCTCTTTCTCTCTCTCTCTCTCTCTTTCTCTCTCTCTCTCTCTCTTTCTCTCTCTCAACCTTTGTGCCTCTGTGCGTTTGTGCGTGTCTCTGTGTGTGCGTGCATCTCTATGAGAGTGCCTCTGTTTGTATGTGCCTCTATGTGTGCTTCGCTGTGTGTGAGTGCCTCGCTATGTGTGTACCTCGCTGTGTGTGAGTGCCTCGCTATGTGTGTACCTCTCTGTTAGTGTGTCTTTGTGTCTGCGTGCCTCTGCGTGTGTGCCTCTATACGTGCCTGCCTCTTTTTGTCTGCGTATGTGTGTGTGTGTGCTCGTGCGTATGTGTGCGCGCCTCTGTGTGTGTGCCTCTCTATAACTGCGTACCTGTGTGTATATGAATGTCTCTGTGTGCGTACCCCTGTGTGTGGGTGTTAATGCCTCTACTTTTGCGTGCCCCTGTGTGTGTGTATGTGTGTTAATGCCTCTCTGTGTACGTACCCCTGTGTGTGTGCGTTTGTGCATGAATGCCTTTATGTGTTCGTGTCCTCTGTGTGTGCGTGCCTTTCTGCGTGTGCGTGCCTCATTATGTGTACGTGCTTCTGCGAGTAGTGTGTGTGTGCGCGCGCGCTCGCATGCTTGTATATTTATATTGTTTTCTTTCTCTTCTAAATTGTTTATCTCGTAAAAACTGGTCCCTACTGAAGAGAGCCCTGAATGCAAGAGCGCCTGCGTCCAAATAGATAAATTTCAATGGATAACGCGCTTTTACTTGATAATCTGTCCGTATGCCAAAGCAGAAAAAGCATAACAGAGATGAAAGGAGAGACATGTCAAACATATCGGTCTCTAGAGGTCGTTATCGTTCAAAACTATCAGGAAACACTTTAGGAATATTGACTCTCGATCTGTCTACCTCCATGGGTGGGTTGAGGCATTCATATGTGCGGCGGGGTGTCCGCTGCTTCATCTTTGATATATGCCTGTACGCACACAGAGTTATGCAAGATTTATACCTTATGAAATCATTGCTGTGTCTGTTAAAAGGCCGACATCTATTGACTGTGTCGTCTATGATGTGTATAATTTCATGAGAGACTGAGGAAGAGGTATAATCTACCTACATTTTCACGTATATATACACAAAGAAACATAACACACATGCACACAGTGACTCATTCACTCTCTCGCACACACACACACACACACACAAACAAACATATATATATATATATATATATATATATATATATATATATATATATATATATATATATATATATATATATATATATATATATATATATATATATATATATATATATATATATATATATATATATATATATATATATATATATATATATATATATATATATATAAAAGATGACAAAAGATTCGGCGATGAAACTTGGAGTTGGGGTGCTGAAGTTACAAATTTTATATTTGTATTAATCTAATATATATATATATATATATATATATATATATATATATATATATATATATATTAGATTAATACAAATATAATATATATATATATACAAATATAATATATATATATATATATATTTCATCGACGAACCGTTTTGTAATCGTTCATATATATATATATATATATATATATATCCAACCAAATATGTTAGCTCTATCTCTGATATTGAGCGCTTTCTAATAAGTACCGCGCATATAATATATAAATAATTATACATATATATATATTTATTTATATTTATATTCACTTTTCACATATATATATATATATATATATATATATATATATATATATGTGTGTGTGTGTGTGTGTGTGTGTGTCTGTGTGTGTGAGAGAGCGTGAATGAGTCACTGTGTTTGTGTGTGTTATGTTTCTTTGTGTGTATATACGTGAAAAGTAGGTATATATATATATATATATATATATATATATATATATATATGTGTGTGTGTGTGTGTGTGTGTGTGTGTGTATGTGTGTATGTATTCGGCCCTTCAAAAAATGTGGATGGTTCTGCACAAAACCTTCACCACTATAATCAAATCTCATGTGCTGGTTTCGCGTTGTCGTTTCCTAGGAACTGATCTGCTTAACCCTCATTCGACTGGAGAGTCGAGTATATATATTGTCATCCGCAGACAGACTGTTTCGCTTTATCACAGCTCATCAGTGTGGCTAGACGTCCAGTTGCCTCTAGCTCGGATCGAAACCCGGCTGAATTGGCGTCAGTCGGAGATTCTACTCCTAAGCCATTGGCGCACCGCAGATGAAAGTGAATTTAAGTGTATTGATATTTAGATAAACACAGAGTAACTGAGAGAACTCGATTCGCTATACCGGAGAGTCTTGCATTATTACAAGTAATAGGCACTGTTTACAAACTCACACTTCCTCCTCAGGGAAATAAATTTTTCAGAAATATATATATATATATATATATATATATATATATATATATATATATATATATATATATAAAGAGAGGAAAAACTATTCTTTATCAAGGCAATGTTGGATTTATTTTGTTATACACGTTTATACACAAAACCAAGGATGTCTTTGGTTTATCAAGGCTTTTAAATTTGCGAACGTTCATGAATGTTTATCAGGTGGTTGAAAGGTCAGTCCAAACATGCGGAGGGCACAAAGTGTCATAATTCAAAGTCTGGTAAATGTAAGCGAGTAATATTCAAGGAAAATTCTCGAGAGTGTCGCCATTAAATCTTATCAAAATATAAATCTTCGCCCTGGTTTCTTTTCAATCTCACCTTTCATGAAAGATTTACTACTTTCCCAAGACAACAAGCATGATGAAAAATCAAAAGAAAGCGGTTAAATCCTTTACCGCATGTTTTTGAAGATGTACAGTACACACGGATAATTAGTACCATAACAATTATATTACAACTTAAACTATATTCATTTAAAAAAGAAATAAAAATAAGTATTTCTTGAATATTACTCGCTTACTTTTATCAGACTTTGAATTATGACAATTTTTAAAAACTTGATGAAGATTCATATCATGAACGTTCTCAAATTTAAAAGCCTTGATACCGATATTTTCATTTGGATATGATGTATCCATTATAATACTATGATTTTGTTAATCGTTCTGATGTTTTTCATCATCTATTTTCTTCGAATGTTATATAATTATTCTTATAACTTTATCAAAATAAGTTTATTGATCTTTATATTTTGGAATTATATAATTTACCTTTATAACCTTATTTTTCCTTGATAAAATGTTCTTTGAAGCTTTAAAATAAAAAGTTATTTGACATTTAGACTTTTTCTTAATATTGTTCTGATCTTTATGATCGGTACTGTATATATATAGAGAGAGAGGGAGATAGAGACAAAGAGTGATAGAGGGAGAGAGAGACACTTACGCAGACAGAAACAGACACAGTGTGAGATATATAAAGGTAGAGCCTGAAACTTAGATAGATAGATAGATAGATAGATAGATAGATAGATAGATAGATAGATAGATAGATAGATAGTATCTTGGTTCCGGTCAAAGTTGATAAAAATATTCTGTTCATTAGATATAGGAGAGTAATCTCCGTCAGTCATTGCAGCATGAGATGAGATATTTTGTCACGATTTCTAGTAATGGAACAGGAAAGCGGAGTGAAGGCAAATGTGAATTCATGCCTTTCCCAAAGGCATTGGTGCTATGGGAATATTAACAGTTCTAGTTTAAATAGATATCTATATACATAATTCTGTGTATGTTTTCGCTTTGTTTGGCACAAAACCACAATTATGGAGGACTGAATAGTACAATGCAGCAATAGTTGCTTACCAAATAGCGCTCGACGACAAGCGCACTATATGCGAATATATATTTTATGTTTTTATTTTAAACTCTAAGGCTAGTTTAAGGTACGCCCAATTATGTAAAGAATGTAACCCCTTATAGCTATTCCTCCACTTTTCCTTTCATAGTTTATGTCGACTTCATGTTTCCTTTGAAGTCAGTCTCGTAGACACTTTCTCAAAAACCTGATACTTGAATGCATTTATGAGTGACTTCTTTCGCATGATTTTTAACAACGATCAAATATGGCTCCAAATGTCTTTTCATCTGCACAACCCAAATTTGTTAATCTTCTTAGACACAGTCATAAAATTATGGACAAAGAGAAGAAAATAAATAAGGAATATTACTCACTTCTACATTTTTTAAAACTTCCTTGAAAATTAATGCTTACTAGAGTATGTCAGGTTTTATCGGGCAAGTAAACGTTTGAAGCTATAAAACTGATAATAACCAATTGTTTTTCACAAATTATTCAGAATATACTTGAGGCTATATGAGAAATATGTCATGCGAGTTTCAGTTTATAATATATATCCTTTTTCAAAAACATTATAATAATTTGTTTTTAGAGTATCAGGTTTCATTAGGCAAAGCGCAAAATGCATTTCTACTTATTTAGTATAATTAGTCAGCAAAAAAGAATACTGAGCTGTTACGTGACATCTGTTCTGTTTACGGCATCGAAAGCTGGACGATTTCCTCAGATGAAGAAGAGACTCAAGGCGACGGAGATGTGCTTCTATAGAAGGATGCTAAGGATATCATGGAACAAGCGTGTAAGCAACGAGGTCATAGGCAGGATGCAAACAAGGAGGAAGCTTATGCTTAACATCAAGTACAAGCAGCTGAAGTTTCTGAGACACATAATGAGGAAGGAGGGCCTGGAGAATCTGATACTCACGGGTCGAACAGAGGGAATGAGAGACAAAAGAAAGCAGCGTGTGACATTCCTGGCGGATTTGAGCAGGTGGATGACAGAACTTGGTCTGAGGGAGTTAGCAGAGGGAAAGAACTCGTTGAGGGTAGCAAGGGATAGAGGAAGGTGGAAAGCCATGGTCACCTACGTCCTGAAGGGACATGGCACATAAAAAAGAAAGAAAGAAAATTCGTTGTTATTTTTTTTTCAGTGTTTTTTTTTCTTGATTTCAGGTTCATATTTGAAAATATATTTTCTTATGTCTGAATAGGAATTTTGTTGATATTTAACCAGCGCACAAATATATCTCATGACTATATTTTCTTATATAGTTGTTTAGAAATGATGAACAATCCTTGAGTTGTATAATAAAATCTTACTCCATGAAACAAGTTCTTGTATATCTTTCTAATAAAAACAGATATTATATGCTGAAAGTGACATGGTATATTTATCGTATAGATGTAAATATTTATCTTGTCGGCGATATTTTTAATTTTTGTTTCCCTTTGAGTAAACTGCTTTCTGTTTATGATATTGAATCATGATTATATATGATTTTTTTCATATTCTCTTCTGTCAGCTAATGAAACTCTCGGCTATGAAGAGCCAGTCTGTAACTAAATTTACTCTACTCTATATAATAGTGAATTAGTAATTAGTTATCCCTCTTTGATTTGGAAGACTTGGGACGTACTTGAAATCAAATTAGTTATATTTCTTTCAATATGAGCAAGAATTTTTGTCTCCATCAAAGCTATTTAAACTGGTAGGGTTACTTTCCCTACAGTTTATTAATCCATTTCGTTGTTCTGTATATAGTCGTCCCTTTTTTTCCTATTTTTCCTTTTACAAGATAAGTATATTTAGTAAAGAAAAACACTCCGATTAATTCCTAGAATAAAAAGAATACTTCATCTCATCGCAAAGCTGGAGAAGCTATCAGACAAAATGTAGTAATGAAACAACAAAGATGGAGATTTTGGTCTGAATAATTCACAGAACAACATTTATTCATTTCGGGACTTTAGACAATACCAGTAAAACTGAAGTGTATATCTTCTGAAATACAGAGACTGAAACAATGACGATGAAAATATTCATCCGAGTAACGCATTTTATAAGTCCAGTATGACATTATAGAACTTTACACTTTATATGCTTGTGGTGAGTAAACCTACTTAATATAAGTGAAACTTACGATAAACTTCAGATGTTTCAAATAAACGTACGACTGACAAACAAGATTTACACAAACGTTTTATTACATAAGTTATTTACAAACGCTTTTATAAATATGAGCGAATAAATGCATGCAATAATATCCATTGTTTTAATTTGTTAATTTTTATTAGTTTCAGAAATCACAAAGCACACATCTATAGTAAATGCTTTCAAAGACTTGATTGTTTTAGTTATTTTGTACGCATTTAATATGCTAATGACCAACAGGAACAACAATGAAAAATATGCGAATGTGCATTTCTATGACATCAAATTTAATTGGCGATAATAATAATAATAATAATAATAATAATAATAAAGGTTGAATATTTTTCTTAATTACGCCTTACATTAACTATGATGATAAAAGGAAGTCAACCAACATATTTCCATCAGCTACACATGTCAGAGAGCTGCATGTGGATCACGAGTCACAATTTAGCCAACCTTGATATATGAAAATAAAGTTTAAAATGAAAATCTTTTCTTTTTTTTTTTAAATAATAAAAAAAAAAGATAGTTTTAAGGGAGAGCAGTGTCATACTTACAGATTAACATAAACAAAACAAAAATAATATTTGATTTGACAACGAATTAGAAAAACGTGATTTTTGTACATATTTGAAGGAGGGGCGGAAAATAGTGTTTGAATTCGCTCGAAATAGAAGAACACACACACACACACACACACACACACACACACACACACACACACACACACACATATATATATATATATATATATATATATAATTATGAGATCAGTCAATTCCGCTACCTTGGTTTCAACCTTTCGGTTTCGTCAGGCGGTTTGATTCCCCCCCCCCAAATTATTAAGCAATGCTTTATTATTTTAAAAATATTCATAAGCAAACGAACGATGTTGGGTACGATAGGAAAGGAGGAGGAGGATGCAAAGAAGAAGAAAAAAGAAGGAAGAGGAACGAAAGGGTATTGTAAATGTATCGGTGGGAGGGGGGTAATTGAAATGTATATATTTTTATGCAGCCTCATATGAAATTAGGAGGAATTTTTTACATAAATAATTTTACATTGTCGCAAATCGGTTTTATTTCACAATGGAGAAGCTTGGGTTAAAAAATCAAAAAAGGACGACTTCGATGTACCACAAGTTTCGTTTGATGATGCTAAGGTTTCAGAGTTTTATATGAAATTAACAAAATTGTACCTATATGGTACTGAAACATGATTATATATGTGATGGCCGACTGATGAGAGTGCCAGACAACAAAAGAACAAATGACTACATAAGAAAATGGCTTTTCAAACTCTTCAAAAGCCTCGACTTTGAGATAAAAGTCGAAATTAATAAAATAAAAAAAAAAAGTTGTCAAGTATCTGGACGTAGAATTAAACCTACAAATTGCCAGTGTCTCCCCGTACATGAAACCAAAATTGAAATACGTGAATGTTAGATCCAACCACCCTGCGAATATAATAAAGCACATTCCTAAAGTAATAGAGTTTAGGTTATCTAGAAACTCTCCTAGTAAAATAATTCTTGAAAATAAAAAGAAAGAATATGAGAAGAGCTTAATAGATGAGGGACATAAACCAAACTGGAATTTAAACCTCAAATAAAACAACAAATGAAGAACAATTCGAGGAATAGAAAAATATCATTTAGTTTAACTTCCCTTTTAACTTCGAGGTAAAATGTAAAATAGGAAAGATATTTTTTAAATTACTTACTAAACACTTTCCCAAAAATTCAGAATTACATAAGATATTTAATAAAACACAGTTAAATTAAGCTACAGTTGTAGTAGTAGTTTAGAAACAATAATAAAAAGACAAAACACGAGAAATATAAAAATTAACGTGCAGCAAAATATAGTTAAGACTAGTGAATTATGCAACTGTAAAAATAAAAATAGATGTTCTTTAAATGGAGTTTGCAAAACCAAAGCAATAATTTATAAATCAGAAGTAATAGATACAGATGGCCAAAAAAACATGCATAGGTTGTACTGAAGATAGTTTCAAAGGAAGATGGTATAATCACAAGTCGTCATTCAAGCTAGAAAGTCTTAGGAACTCTACAAGACGAGCGAACCATGTGTGGAAATTAAAAGAAAAAAAAAACAACGATCCAATTATAAACTGGAAATTTTTTAAAAAGTCGAAACTTTTCAAGAACCATAATAACATCTGCAATCTCTGCTAACAAGAAAAGTTAGCAATTTCAGGGTCCCCAAAAACTTTTGAATCAATGATCCGAGATTATGAACCGTTGCATTCATACAAAATAATAATAATAATAATAATAATAATAAAACCTCTTAATTTCATACGAGGCTGGATAAAAATATATTGATTTCAATTACCCCCCCCGATACATTTACAATACCCTTTCTTTCCTCCTCTCCTTCTTCTTCTTCTTCTTTGCATCCCCCTCCTCCCTTTCTGTCATACCTAAGGTCATGTGTTTATTTAATTTTTAAATAATAAAGCATCCATTAATATTTTTTTTAAATAAAGCGTTGGGAAATCAATTGTAACACCCAACTGAAGGTATCCATTAAAAATAACGTCTAAGTAATAATTAAAAGACACACACACACACACACACACACACACACACACACACACACACACACACACACACACACACACACATACACACACACATATATATATATATATATATATATATATATGAAGAAAATATCTGGAAAAACAAAACAAAAATCCTTAAAATGCGATTATGTTGTTTTAATATGAATGAAATGTTGACGTCTGACGTTTCGGTTTAATAACCTTCTTCAGGACAATATTCATTAAAAATACAATTAACATAATCAGTATAACACGACGAAAACGATACATTTACTTTTAATTTAATTTTAAAATTTTCATTTATCTGTTTTGGATAAGACTTGTTTTTATGTCCATCGTTTTCGTCGTGTTATACTGATTATGTTAATTGTATTTTTAATGAATATTGTCCTGAAGAAGGTTATTAAACCGAAACGTCAGACGTCGACAGTTCATTCATATTAAAACAACATAATCGCATTTTAAGGATTTTTGTTTTGTTTTTCCAGATATTTTCTTCATTCTGTCGGATTTATATCCATTTATATTTGCTTTGCTTATCATATATATATATATATATATATATATATATATATATATATATATATATATATATATATATAAAATTAAGAGGTCAGTTGAATCCGTTACCTTGGCTTTTTAACCTTACCGTATACTCAGCGATTTTTATCAGTTGACCTCACAACGCTTTATTTAAAACAAATAAATAAATAAAATAAACTAATGCGTGCTATATTATTTTTAAAAATAACTAAACAAACGCCCGACGTTGGTTGTGATAGAAAGGGAGGAGGAAGAAGAAGAAGAAGGATAAGGGTGAAGAGAAGAAAAGCAAGGGTATTGTAAATGTATCGACTGGGGGAGGTAATTGAACGACTAATGACTTCAGATTTCTGGTTCAAAAGGTTTTTGAATCCGGAAAATGTCATACACACACACACACACACACACACACACACATATATATATATATATATATATATATATATATATATATATATACATAATTATTTATTTAAAAATTATAACATAAATACGTTATAAAATCACTACAAAAATAGCCATTTTGTTTCAACACCTCCGGTGTCTTATCAAGTGATGATTTTGAATGTATTGAGCACTCTTTTAAGAATAATAATTGTTGGTTATTGGAATTTATTCCTTATACACCAATCATATACTTGGGTGTGTATATATATATATATATATATATATATATATATATTATGCCAATCATTAAATGCAAAAATAAAGTTTGATATCTTTATATTTTACAGCATTCTTTCATTGATTTACACTAAACAGTAGTTCATTGGAAATAAAAATAAAATGATCCTTAAGAGTCACAATGTTTCTGGCTGCATTCTTTTCGAAAAGAAACGATGTCATCGAATATTTCATAGGTTGCCATTATCTTGAATTAAAATCTTCCGACGCTGGGTCACAGTTTATGAGTCAGTCTACTTCAAATTGGTAATCGCTGTGTTCAGCACACCGTAGAAATTTGGTTTAATTTAATCCGGAAAGCCTTTAGCGAAGGAAACAAGAGAGATATTCCGGCGAGGAGTTGATAAATGATGTGTATTTGAGGCATCTTGATGTGATAATAACTTTATAAAACTGGATCGTTAAGGCGCATTAAGCGACAAGAAGCCCAGGGTTTATGGAAAGCTGAAACGAGAAATAATGGCGTCAAAAGAAGCGGAAAAATCGAATAAAACACGAGAGCGGCATATTTAAAGGAAAAAGGTCTTGGAAAACAATTGAACACAAAATTAGATCATTGTATAAAGCCAAAAGAATACTATAGAGAGGAATAATAAATTCCCAGACGAACACCTATTTCATCGCTAAATTTTGATCTGAATGTTTCACTGTATAATGTTCGATTTATATTTACTAATTTAAATTTCTGATATCCAATGTGTTTAGATATTTTATGTACCTGATCTTCCCACTAGGGCAAGATGTGATACAAGGTCCTTGTTATGTGGGGAGCCCATAGCTTACATATAGGCCAAGGTAAAAAAAAGAAAAAAAAAACGCAACCCTCGCAACCAGTGGCGTCCATATTGTACCAACCCTAACTCTCTTAATACAAAGAAGAAGGTGCTGCCGCATACTTGTAATCCGCGTGACTGGGAACGTTCTTCTATTTCAAATGAAGAGAGAACAGATACTACACTTTTATCCTAACTAAAAGGCCAACAAGTTTTATTTAACTGACTTCCCAACGATGACAGGATATAAGACAAAAACTTCTATTTTTTTTAGGTGGAGATTCATACGCATGCATATACGTATGAGAAAAGGACAAAAATTATCCAAGTGCCCTCGACCACTGTCGTAATGTCGTTGATATTGCACCGACCCTACCTCTCTTAGTAAAATGAAGAAGAGGCTGCCGCATGGTTGGTATCCCTGGTCTTCCATCTAAAAGGAGAATAGATATATAGCTTATACGTCTATATTTCGAAACATCATATGCTAGAAATGTACGTCGTTTAGAGTCCTTACATTGTAAACTTTCTTTTCCATGTCTAATTATAAGTGAAGCTTTTCATTTATATATATTATATATATATATATATATATATATATATATATATATATATATATTGACCACTAACATTTCCAATATATATATATATATATATATATATATATATATTATGACAAAAACATACGTATACGCACATATACTTGTAAATACATATATATTTTTTTCAAGTATTATAAAAAAACAGTGCTCAATGTTATATAACATAGCTATTACATATATATTAGTGAATATACATTATATCCCACGTCGATAGCACGACTCGGAGTTTCATGTAAATACACAAACTTCAGATGCAGGATATTCACTGACCTTTAAGCGTTATTAAATCCACATCCACGTGGCGTTTATTTAAAATTGTGTGAAGTCTTTATTATTGTTGTCTACAATATTTAAATTAATTATTTATAATTTATATCGTTCTAATTCTTTAGTTCGAAAGACGAAAAATTAAAAAAAACTATTTCAAATAATTAAAAACTACTGAATTTACGTAATCATGCTATGTATCAAGGATAATTACTCCCATTTTTGCATTAAAAAGTCGTCGTTAGTGTGATAAAATAATTGCTGCTGATTAAAATATATTATTAAAGTAATGTCTTCTGGATAAACTAAGCTCTCACGATGGTAATTTAATTATAGGTTAAGACGGTATATATAATGCAATTGGAACTTAAATACTTAAAAGTTAAAATAATCAAGTACGATCGAGAATATGGAATTATATATGTGTATAGATATATAAAAAAAATGCTATTAATGATGGGTGCTATGAATATTAATACGAGTTACGTATTATATTAATATTCGCAAAATAAAAATTTTAGCAATAACTCAATGAGTGAAGTACAGATAAAATTTTGGTGTTGATGCTTCAAATTTAGCTAGGAATCTATTGACAGTAAATCACATTCTGGAAGGCATTCAGCCAGCAGAATACCTGAAAACATTGAACTCATATAAGCTGTAAATAAAAAAGAAAGAATTAATGATTCACAGTGCAAAAAATGAAAAGATCTGAAGACTGGCCAGAAAATATCTAATGATTTTGATTATCTCAACTGCCTTTCATGTTTATTTTTTATTTTTCTATTTTTATTTTTTTTTTGTATAAATTAATAATTTTGTGTGATTTCTCTACTGATAAAAAAAAATTAAAAAAGTATATAATTTATGCAAGAAATATATATATATATATATATATATATATATATATATATATATATATATATATATATATATTCATCATTGTAACTATTTTTATTAAAAGCTACATAAAAATTAGTGCTTTTTTACTTTCATGTTCATTAATACCATTTAGATATGCTTTGAGGCACTTGAGAATTTTTCATTTAAAAGTTTCTTAAAAGCAGTTGTACATTGGTATCCTTTATTGTTCACATAAAACAATTATAAACAAGTTAATATTAAAGAAAAACAACAATTTTTAGGGATCTGAATGTGAAAAAAGAGACTATAAGTTCAAGGTAAAATTTAATAATAATAAATGATCAAGACAATGCTATTCCATTGATTTACTTTCATTCTGATCTGTGAAATGACATTTGACATGTTTTATCCTGCTATATATATAGATAATATTCACAGAATCGGCAATTTTATAGGTACCAACTTGGCATATTGGTTTCAGTCACTTTTCCATCGCTGTAACGTGTTCACAGTGTTTATATCTGCAAACGCTCTCTTTACGATAGTGGACATTTTTTAATATAAATATAAGACATCTTAAAGAACACACACACACACATATATATATATATTACAATTGTAATAGTTAGATGTAACCGTAAGTTCTATGCTAACAGTTTCTTCTCCTGCACTTTCGGAACATTCTTCCGGTTTCTTGCTTTCCTGTCAACTTTGAGTTTCAAAAATGTAAATGCGATATCAGTTATTATCTTCTGTCTTCTCAATTCCTAGTCTTTTATTGTTTATCTCTTCTTAATAATGTTTTTTTTTTCACATTATCTCGCACTCAGTAACTCTTTGCGTCTTAGTGGCTTTATTGCCTTCTTTGAAAAAATCAGTAGATACTGGAGAGTTTCGTTACAGACGTATAAAAAACTTGAAGCGATAGAACTATGGTTATTCTAATTCTCTCTCTCTTTTCTCTCTCTTCTCTCTCTCCTCTCTCTCTCTCTCTCTCTCTCTCTATATATATATATATATATATATATATATATATAAAGAGAGAGAGAGAAAGCGAGAACAGACAAAGAAAGAAATAGATTGTATATGTATTTATGTATGTATATACGTATAGTGTTTACATGTTATGCAAGATTTCTACTTGCAGAGAGTAATTAAAAGAATGTAACTCGGTTGGTGGACTAGATAGATAGATAGATAGATAGATAGATAGATAGATAGATAGATAGATAGATCTGAACAGACTGTGATAGATAGATAGATAGATAGATAGATAGATAGATAGATAGATAGATAGATAGATAGATCTGAACAGACTGTGATAGATAGATAGATAGATGAGGATAGATAGATAGATAGATAGATAGATAGATAGATAGATAGATAGATCTGAACAGACTGTAATAGATAGATAGATAGATAGATCTGAACAGACTGTAATAGATAGATAGATAGATAGATCTGAACAGACTGTAATAGATAGATAGATAGATAGATAGATCTGAACAGACTGTGATAGATAGATAGATAGATAGATAGATAGATAGATAGATAGATCTGAACAGACTGTGATAGATAGATAGATAGATAGATAGATAGATAGATAGATACAAACAAACTGTGATAGATATTAGCAAATTGAGATAGATAGATAGATAGATAGATAGATACAAACAAACTAGATAGATATTACAAATTGAGATAATAAAGATAGATAGATAGATAGATACAAACAAACTGTGATAGATATTAGCAAATTGAGATAGATAGATAGATAGATAGATAGATAGATAGATAGATAGATAGATAGATATGAACAAACTGTAATAGATATTAGCAAATTTAGATAGATAGATACGAACAAACTGTGATAGATATTAGCAAATTGAGATAGATAGATAGATAGATAGATAGATAGATAGATAGATCTGAACAGACTGAGATAGATAGATAGATAGATAGATAGATAGATAGATAGATAGATAGATAGATAGATAGGCAGGCAGGCTTGTCCCTCACATCTGCCCTTTCCATCTATTTATTTGCATTCAACCATGAGATCGATTATATTTAACTCTCTGTTCTTACGCATAAAAAAGAATTCCCGCCATCCGGCACTTTTGTTAACGAGTCGATAAATATAAAACTCCAGATTGATATCGCCGAGATACCACACCGAAATGCTTTCTACGAATCTACAATTCAAACTAAATAATGCTATTAAGTGAAATCTTTGTTTACTCTCATAAAACCAAGCAAAGCCGTGAACCATTTTTTAAAAACTTCTTTATATCAATCGTTAAATACCAGTGCGATTGAGTGCCTCCCTTATAAAAAATATGGACGGTTTTATTCGCCTTTTTGTTCTCTTTCTGTGTAAATATTATACAGCATTAGCTTTTGTTATTCTCTTTCATGTCCGTAGATCTTTGTATATTTTTATGCACCAATAATAGTCCCGTCCTTTTTATATCCACTCTGTGTCACCAAACAAAATCTTATTTTCCCCCTCGATTATCTATGATTTTATCGCTCTTCACTCGGAATATTAAATTTGCTTCCGAACTAAATATCAACACTTGAACCTAGTTCACATATTTTCGTTTTCACGCCCGCAATATGACCAGATAAACGCTTCTTTTATTTCTTAACGATTGATGTACAAAAAAGTGTACCATTTTGTAGACTATGTACATTGCTGCAGAATTTCCCAACTATTTCTCGTCGAAATTATTTTTCTACCATCTCCACTTCCAAATACTTTCAGCTTAGTACATAACCCAGGTACTAAATTTCAATTTCACCAATCAAAATATGAGATTACATTTAGACTTGATTTTATATCGAATCAGCCTTCAATGTTTCTTGATATCAATTTTATAACGAGCGTTTGGTTGCAAAGTAAAGGAACAAGAGAGAATTAAGATTTCAACAACGTGTATTAATCAAAATCAAGAATATATACATAGTCATGTGAACGTGGTAGACATTGTTCCTATGTGTTTTCTTAGCTGCCGTTGGTAAGGAAAGCGATTAAGCATAAGGTTGTAGGACCGGGAGTTGAGCGATTTCTTGGGTTGGTTTGCCGTGGTCACAGTTGGTATCAGGAAAGACGCCTGTGTCTGATGATCTGGCAGTCATCTGACGAGATCGAAGTGTTGAAGCCGATATTCTTGTCGTCGGTGATGTGTGCCGTTTTTATATCTTTTTTTTAACAGTTATAGCCTCCCCGGGATATCCATTTTTTGTGGGAATGTTCGTGATTGGCTGTTGTATTTTTGGAATTTTACCGAGATTTGTTTTGTGGACCGGATGTGATGTTTGGAGCCCCTGCGCGGAAGACGACTTATTTTGTGTTATGCTTTCTTAGCACTCACATCCGGCCGACATGAGATGTATTTGTGAATCAGAAAGAAATCTTGATTAAGTTGTATAACATCAGTAACTAGAAATTAAGTAATATTTTTGTTTGTAGTCTTTATTGGGTCTTTTTTTGGCACCAGGCGATTAGCAATACGTACATCAGGAACACTCTCTTTAACCTGAAGATTATAAGCATGACAAGATTCGGATGAATGCCAAAATGAAGCCTATTTTAAGTATGTAGTGAGGCTCAGATTTTTGTTAACACACCTTACGGAAGATAAGTAAAATTTCTAACGCTCATTAGGGTTATATTTTAAGTATGAAATAAGGCTCAAGGATTAGAATTTATTAAGCATTATCAAGTTCAGCTAAAAGTACTTGATTCTAATAAAAAATTGTATGTTCTCCCTATTTCATGTAGTCTCCTCATACGACTTTAGTTAATTTTGCTTAAACAACTACGATTAACTGTCCGTCCGTCTCTCTCCTTCACCCATCACTCTGTCTCTCTCTTTTATCATGTCCAGTCATGATTTGGGTGATCATTGCTCTCCACAGCAACCTTTTTTCTGCTCTATGTACAAATAGTGTAATGGTTAGCAACTTTGAACGATAAATCGGCGCACCGAGTTCCTTTTCCCTATGAATTTATTTTTATCAATTCATCCCAAGAAAGGCGATAATACTATTAAGGTCCAAGGGGATATTGAGAGCGAAAGAGACTGAGGAGACTATGGAAGGAACCGGAAACTCAGTCCTAAACAGAAAACAAGAGATAAAGCGCTACTCCTGTTCAAGAGACCGGGAATGTTACATTAGAATTGCATACACTTTCGCACAAATCCCCTTGGAAAAATTTATGAATCCATATATTCACCCCACTGCATCAATGGGTCAAATACCAGGACAAACTAGCCATAGTTGGTAACCAGTCTAGGAGAAGAACAACTCTGGATTCAAAATTGTATATAGCCCTGGCGAAACACAAACTATGCAGCTAAGGACAAGTAACAGAAAAGACAGATTGCAAACTCGACTATGATGTTGACTGATGTTGGTGGTTAGGTATTTCTCGTTCACTTAAAGTGAACGAGAAATTTTTAACTTTTAAATTTTTAACTTTTTAAAGTTAAAAGCTCTACATTTTATTTTTTTTATTTATATTTTTATTTTTTTCACGCGTGTATTTTAATACTAGTGTTTCCTAGTCCAACTCAACTCTGACCATTAAACTGTTACGTATATATATATATATATATATATATATATATATATATATATGTCCTCTGATGTTGGTAGTTATGTATATCTCGTTCACTCATATTTCTTCTTCTCTCTACTACTTGTTCTGTCATCCATTTTATTCAACAATTTCCAAGTTACTGGCTGTTTCTATTATTTTTTTCTCTTACTTTCGCTATGCTTATCATTGTTAAGTTCTTCAATTATTCTTTCCTCACATTTCACAGATATCCTCTTTTTGCTAACAGTTATTCCTATTCTCCTTAAGATTTCCCCCTTTCTCCTGTGCTCTGGTCGTTGATTAGCAATATTTCTTAGAATAACCATATTTCTGTCCCTTCAGGGTTTTTTTTAAACATCTGTGAAAGAAAACCTCCAGTATCTGCTGTTTTTTTAAATCATTTCACACAAAGGAAGGCAATAAATACACTAAAACGCAAGCGGTTACTAAGTGTGAGATAATATGAAAAAAAAAAAACATTGTTAAGAAGAGACAACAATAAAAACAACAGAAAATAAGAAGACAGGAGATAACTGATATCACATTTAAATTCTTGAAGATTAAATTTAGCTGGAAAGCAAGAAGCCGGAAGAGTTTTCCAAAGAAACGAGAATTGCGAATGAAGAAACTGTTAGCATAGAATATACGGTTACATCTAGCCTTTCCAACTGTAAAATGATGAGACCTTGCCGCAAATCTAGTAACGTGCTTAAATTCATACAATCTAGGTACCATATAAAAAAGTTCATAGGAAGAATTACCATAATAGTATTTACTTTTTTTAAAAAAAAGGCGTGTGGAGCTTACGTTACCGTGGTGGGAAAGTGACCGAAGCCAAGATGCCAGGTCAGAACCAATAATATTGCAGATTCTCCTATGCATTTTATCAAGAATCTTTAAATACATTGCAGAGGTGCCAGGCCATATGTGACAGCAATATTCAATGCATGGATAAATGGTAGATTTATAAATGTAAGATAGATTCTGACGAAAAAAATTCTCTTAACGCAGGAACCAACTTTCCTAGCAGCAGACCTAGCAATTAATTCAATATAATTTTTCCACTTCATGTCAGTTAACTGAGAAGGCGTAATGAGAGACTCTCTTTGGGGGTGGCATCAGTGATGGAAGGCAAAAAGGATTCTCTGAAACAATTAAAAGAGCGCAGTTTCATTTTGTTGGAGGCGTTAAGATTAACCAACATTTCTTTTCCCCTGATAGCAATTGATTGAAGGTCATTTTTTAGATCGGCTGATTTGACCTTATCGAACGTATCATACATACTATCAAGACAGGAGTAAATAGATGTGTCATCACTATATATATATATATATATATATATATATATATATATATATATATATATATATATATATATGCCAGTAAATATCAAGAGATCTATTCACGACTACCCTAGAGTTTGCTACTATATATTCTGACCTTAGAGAAGAAGAAATAAACATAATTCTTAATGTAAAAAAATTTGTCCTCATTCATAATGGGGACCAATGGATTAAAAACACTGAAGCCATTTTGACATTACCACGGGATCTTTAGATTGTGCAGTCTTCTGACCTTGTCAGTCTATTTATACTATCTAACTTAACCGCGCACCGTGAATTAGACATTAAGGACATCGGACTATACAGGGATGAAGGGCTCATAGTAGTGAGGAGTTCAACAAATTTTAAAATAGATAAAATTCGAAAGATAATACATAGTGTATTCAGAAAACTAAATTTAAAAACTGCAGTTAACACAAAATTGAAAAGGGTAAACTTCCTCGACACAACTTTAGACCTAATGAACAACATATACCTACCTTACAGAAAACCTAACACTAACCCCTTGTATGTGAACCCCAGGTCAAACCATCCTCCATCCACAATTAAGAATATATCCTCATCAATATAGAAAAGAATCAGCATGTACTTCACAAATGAAGAAATATCCCAGAAGCACAATAAATTTTACAACATAGCTCTAAAAAATAGTGGATACAAAAACGCTAACATCAATTATATAAAAAAAAAAAAACAATAGTACAAACCAGAAGAAAAACAGAAAAAGAAAAATCATTTGGTATACCCCACCCCGTTCAATCAAATGGTTAGCAATAAGCTAGGGCAAAAATTCATAGCTTTAATTGAAAAACACTTTCCTACTGATAGCAAACTTATCAAGATCTTTAATAGAAACACCTTAAAATTAAGTTACAGCTGCATCAAAAATCTAGAAAGAATCATAAAAACATAATAATAAAATCCTGAAAAAACACGCATGCCAAAATCAAATAAATAACAATCCTAAATTAAAATTAGACAACAGTAATGAAAAATTATGTGATTGTAGAAACCCTGAAGATTGCCCGTTGGATAATAAAGGCTGCATAGAATCTGTGGTATACAAATGCACAATCTCTTCCATTGAGAATCCAAACATTGAAAAGATATATATAGGATCCACGAAAAATGAATTTAAAATAAGGTGGATACAACACAAAAGCTCTTCCAATAATATTAGAAATAGAAATCAGACCCCCCCTATCTAAATATTTTTGACATTTAAAACAAACGAATAAAACACCAAAAGTGAAATGGAAAATAATAAATGGAACAAGAACTTGTAAAACCTGGGATGACCTATGCCCTTTATATCTACATGAAAAACTACACATTATTAAGTTTCTAAAACACTAAAATTTATTAAATCAAAGATATGAGATAACGGTTTTTTGCCGACACTAACAGACATTCGCCTTAAAAAATTAGCTTAAAAAAATTAAAATTTCAAAGTTTATAAACAAGTTCCATTAAAGCAATAGGTTTAAAAACTTAACGTAATCATAAGCTAAAAAAACCTTTAAGAAGTCGTCAACAAAAAAACAAATTGTCGAATTCATATACAAACAACCTTTTTTAGAAAAAAATCTTTAAGTATACAAATACACATTTAACAGCGTAACAAAAGTGCCAGAAAATATCTGTCGTTTAAATAAACCAGACGATATGCCTTGAATGGATGTCATCATTCGTTTGAAAAAAAAACCAAAAAAACGCCCTAACTCTACCTTGACTTAACCTCTTTTCTAAAGTAACTAATATGTTGATACAATAGTTGACAGTGAAAATGAATACCCTGCCACCCCTTATTAAAATGATTAGTTTTCTCCATAACCATAGAAATTAATATTACGAATGTATATACTTATAAAGCTCCGTAAATTTCGAAATTAGTTTTTCCAAAATTCGCTTGAGGATGAAACAGAACTAGCTGCTTTAATTTAATTTCTATAAATGAAATTGAAGTTTTTAGCTTCTGTTTTTGAATATATGTATTACCGATTTGTGACTGGCAGGGGTAATTCCAAGGAGGATATTAATCTAGGGAGAGCTCAATGTAGACTACAGAGCATTATAATAATAATCAAGAAAAAAACCTTATGGATTCATTTCGGTTATAATTTATTTCGTGAATACTTATATATCTATATATTCTTCTCTCCAGACTGGAATCTCTTAGTAAATGGAGACAATACCCCGGACTGATATATCAGATTGACAGCGGGAAGAGAAAGCAAGAGAGAAGAGAAAAGGAGGAGAAGAATAAAAGTGACAGATGGTCATGTTCTTTTAAAAAAGTGAGATAGAGAGAGGGTATGGAAAGGAAAAGGGAAGAAGGAAATAATGAATGGGTAGTAGTAAGCTTAAAAGGACTTACCCAGGCAAGAATTTTTTCCTTAAAGTGTGGAACTTTGTACATCGGGTTATACAACAAATTGAGCGATATGGCCCGTTATTTTAGGCAGGACAAAACAATCCAATTCCAAATTAGTTAGTCTAATAAATGGGCCCTTAATATAAATAATAAATAAAAATTACAATAATGATAATAATATCAAACATAAATGAAAGGATTTTAAAGGCAGATAAATAATAAAGGTAAAATTAAAAAAGTAAAAATAAAAACTGAGTGTGATGTATGGATTAGGATACAAAAATGTTAATTTAGAATTATAAATGTTGTATACATCAGCAGGACAATCATAGATCCAACTACATATGAAGAAACGTGTGATACGCAATATCAACGCACATCCGCACATACACGCATACATACATACATTCAAACACATGAATGCATGTACACCCATATTAACTATTACCCATACAAACGAATCAACACTTCCATCGTGCATCCACCGGCAAAAAGAATATATATATATATATATATAGTTAATTTTTTTTTTTACATTAACCGGAAAAAAGGCTTAGACACAAGCGTCAATCTTTTTAAATTTGGCTTTTTAATGTAACTATAACAACCAAAACATTTCGATTTCATTTTTACCTTGAAAAAGTCGGAAGACGAAACGCGTCGGCAAAATGTAAGATTTTTTTTCCAATTGTCATTTGATGTCATATATATATATATATATATATATTTGGACTGCAACTTTTCTTTTAAACATCTTTCGTTAAATATAACAGGCAAAGAAAATTTAATTAAATTTTTAATTGTTTTTCCAGCGTCCTTACATTTTTTCGTTTCGTGGGAGTAAGATAGTGCAAAAATTGTCCATATTTCCCATGGTCCCAAGCGCTTTCGTTTGTTTTAAGTGTTGCTAGTTTCTCTTCATGTTTTGACTATTTAAGATGTATTTTATTTTTGTGTTGTTTTGAAGACTACTAGTAGCGTTTATTCCGAGCCTTAGTGGGTTCAGCTGGAATTTGAGAAAGAGTCTTTCTATTTTTTAAAAACTTTCAGAACTCCATTCCCATTGTAAATAAGGTGTGATTGATAGTGGGAGAAATTTTTAATATACAGGGCCTTCTCTTATAGCGAGATCTTTCGGTAATGTGACTGATATAGAATTTTTGTTTTCGACCAGAATTGTTTCTTTCGGGTTCTTGTAAATTGTTGATAGATAGATAGATATTTTTTATGGCACTTTGGTCTTAGTGACACTCAAAGAAGTGGTAGTATGTCCGATATAGGTAATAGATTCATGACAAGAAACTCAGTCTTGTACTGGACAATGAAATTGATCATCTCTAGTTTATATTTGATGGAGTGATTTTGACTAGTTTGCGGTTTTCCATTTTCTGCAATATATTATAAGTGCTACATGTTTTTCGGGAATTACGACAAAAATATGGTGTTTAATGATTCTTCGCATAGCGAATTCGACCTGCTTATAATTATTGTGTATCTGGTTACAGTAAAATATGTTGATGTTTTGTGGTGTGGTATTTTTATTTCTTGTGTCATGTTATTTTATGGGGGAATAATTTTATTTGATTATCAATGATGTAGTTGGGAAATTATTGTTTACTAATGTCAGTTTTATGTGTTTTAGTTCAGTCAGAAATATTCTTTGTGAAGAGGAATTTCGTTTGGTCTATTTAGGAAGTATTTATTCGAACTGCCATTTTATTTATTTCTGGATATTAGCTATGATAGTTTAGTAAACAAGGGTTTTTGTAAATTGTAGATAGATGTTTTAATAGCATTTTGATATAAGTGATACGTGAGACGTCTACTCGAGGAGGTGGTAGTATGTCCGTTATAGGTTAATTTTTTATGACAAGAAACACAGTCTTGTACTGGGCAGTGAAATCGATACACTATATTGGTCATCGTTAGTTTAGATTTAATGGTGTTATTTTGATTAGTGACAACAAGGTTTGCGGTTTTATTTTCTGTAATATATTTACATTTTTTTTCGGGAATTACGGCAGAAATATTGTGTTTTTATGATGCTCATTCGAAGGCGGCTAGACACACTGGGAAAGTTGGTAAGTGAATACCACTTATCCGTAGACATACAGCTGGTCAGATCACAGCAGAACAAGGCCGATACGTTAACAAGGGTACCCCAAAAATGGCTTGACGCTATTAAGAAAGAGGTAGAGCCGGTAGGACATGTCTGTGTAACATCAGCGAGCAACCATAACTCAGATTTACTAAAATCTGTGCATTACCAAAGCGGACATCTCGGTGTAAAACGGACCCTATATTTCGTGAGGCAGATTTATCCCTCCGTATCCAAAGCTGCTGTCAGGGCAGTGGTCAGAGGATGCAAGGAGTGTCAGTCCATCGACCCAGCACCTGTGCAATGGCAAAAAAGGCCAAGTGAGTGTGGCACCGTGTTGGAATGGACATCACCCATTATAACGGACATCACTATTTAACCCTGATTGACTGTGGCCCAACCCGGTTCAATATTTGGCGGCGTCTGCGTCGACAGGATTCCGCAAACGTCATTGACCACTTGGGGTCATTGTTCTTTGAACGTGGACCTCCGACGGAACTCCTCACTGACAACGACACTACATTCCGCAGTATACTATTCAAAGATTTTCTGGATTCGTGGGGAGTACACCTCAGATTTCGCTGCGCGTATGTCCCATCAGGGAATAACATAATCGAGCGATGTCATCGGAGCATCAAAAGAATCGCTGCTAGGAAGCAGTGTTCCATAATGGAGGCGGTGTATTGGTACAATGTTACTCCGAGAGACAATAATGTATCGCCCTCAACTGCGCCAGCCAACATGATTTATCAGTACAAAGTCCGGCTACGAGGCATTGACGCAACGCGTTCAACTGAACGGATAAACGAACGTGCGCCGTATGACTTGGGCGATCGCGTGTGGGTGAAAGCTCCACATAGCCGGTGTACAACCCGGTACCGAGTGGGGCATGTCACTGGACTAAGTAACTCGCGCTCTGTGCTGGTTGATGGCATACCAAGACACATAAAGGACTTGCGTCGCTATGTAGGGAGAGATACGTCAAAAAGTGACACTAGCAGTGAGTGCTCAGAAAGTGAACAAATAATTACCATTGGAGGTAGGGCTAGCACCTCTTCAGATGGTGAAGACTCTGTGCGTGAGGTTGTCAGACCAGAAGAATCCTCAGAAGAAGAATCTTCAGAACATTCTTCAGATGATGAAGACTCTGCGCATGAGGTTGTCAGATCAGAAGAAACCTCAGAACATAACACGCAATCTCATCCAACAGTCGCCCCGCTCTGGAGAAGCTTAAGAATACAGAGGCCCGCCCATGAGTGTCACTTATGTGACAGTGGGGAGTGTAGTTGCCTCTAACTGTCCGGGAAATGGAATGGGGGATGCGACGTCAGCCGGTCTCTTCTCCGCACCGAGCACGAAAGAGGCGCTCCCTGTGATTAAGGTACGCATCAATGGAATAACGCGTACCGCTTTAGTAGATTCGGGCTGCTCTCGGTCACTCACGAACGGTTCGATTTGGCGACAGTAGAGCAGACAAAAGATGGACGTACTAACGGCTGATGAAAAGGCTCTCAGAAGCCGGGGAGTTGGAAACATCAAACTCAGTATCAACAACGGTGACCCTGTCACAGTCAGTGTGTTGGTCGTGGACAGCGCGTTATTAGGTTTCGATCTGCTCCTTGGGATGGACATTATTAAGGAGCTGGGCAGCGTACGCATTACAGAGGCGGGCGAACTCAAGTTTTCTGATTCGCCCATCTGTGCTACTTTGAAGATCAACGAGCCCGACTTTAGCGCAGAGTTCGACCAAAGGACGAAGACATGGACAGCATTTTGGAAATGGTCGGAAAATAACCCACCAGAAAAGCTCCAGAACCGAGTGTCAAAATATTCGGTGCCCGAACGCGTCAAGGAAGAATACCAGCGCAAATTGCATGTGTGGCTGGATAATGGATCCCGAGGAAGAGCTTGGTCCTCCAAGAGGCCTTATCCCGTTGATGGCCGTGATGTTTTCGATTCGAGAGAGGAAAATTTGGGCATTTTTGGCTACGGCGTTGTAGGAGAGTGATTTATTTTCCTGACTGGTTACACGCATTGTGATTTAAGATAGTACCGGCGAATCGAGTTTTCAGCATTTCTTTCTGCCCCCGATACTCGAGTCTGTACTTAATGATTTTTTTTTGTCTTGTGAAAGTAATTTGCGACGAATTTGCTTTGAGAACGCTTACGCATACATAATTATTGTGTATCTGGTTGCAGTAAAATATGTTGTTTTGTGGTGTGGTATTTTTATTTCTTGTGTCATGTTATTTTATGGGGGAATAATTTTATTTGTTTCATTGATAAACAAATAAAATTATTCCCATCAAAAATTTAGTTGAGAAAATTATTGTTGAGTAATGTTTGTTTTATGCGTTTTAGTTCACTTAGAAATATTCTTTGGGAAGAGGAATTTTGGTGTGGTCTAATTAAGTTTTTTGTCACTGCCATTTTATATTTTTCCGGATAATAGCTATCATAGTTTAGTAGACAATGGTGCGTACTGGTGGGTTTTTTTATACAGGTAGGCGATAAATACTTTGGATTTTAGTTCTATATCGACGTCAAGGAATGGGATTTTGTTATTAACCATGAGTTCGTATGTAAATTTTGGCGTTGAGATTTTTCAAAAGTTGATTTTAGATTTACAATTTCATCCTAATTTTTTCTCAAGCAAAAATGTCGGAAACATACCTTGTGTAGGAAAAGAATAAATTTTTGATTGTAATATTGTCGGTTAAGAACTACATATTTGGTTTTGTCAGCGCGTCTGATGATATTGGAGTTGTTGTATAACACTTTTTGTAGCTGATTATAAATAATTGAACAGAACTTCTTGTCGATCTATCTGCCTTTGGATAAAAAGTAACCCAGACAAGGCTATACAGAAAGGCAGAGTGTCGTCTGGGGAGGTAGACAGCCACCCGACACAGTGTATGCGTGGTCTACGGGGGATTTTTGTCCGAGCGTACGCGCTAGGAATTCCCCAAGTAAAAAACCGGCTGCCACATCCCATCTTGTGGGGAGGCTTCGAATAAATACCAAAGTTGAACAGAACTGAGCAGGTAGTTCGCTGTCAGGCTCGGGTTTGACTTGCAAATTCTCTGAGGAAGGGCGGGGGACCCAGACAAGGTTATGCCGATGGGCAGTTTCTCGTTTGGGGAGGCAGATAAACCCCGACCCCATCTATACAGGTTCTAAAAACCGGCCTTGTGCGATATCCCGCTTTGTGGGCAGGCTTCGGATGAATACCAAGTTGAACAGAACTGAGGCAAAATTCACGATTAACTGTTATTCCTGTAGTCTCTGTTCTCGACTGTTAATAACCTATTATTCTTCGGAATAAATTGCTACTACTTTTTAAATGTGTATCAATTTATCCATTTCACGATACAACAATGGTAAACAATAATTTTAAGGAAATTTATTTTTTCCTTTTGAACAGCGAAGAATAAATGTTTAGGATTTCTTACTCTTGAGCATACAACATACAACTAACTGACCATATGTAAATATTTCTTCCTGGAACCAAATTCCAACTTTTTGAAGCGTAAATTTGTAATTTGTCTATAGTTCTCGTAAACGCAGAACGATCTGGAAACTGGATTCTTGTATATAAAACTTAAAGAAAAGATACGCAAAAAACAGTATGGCATTTTTATTAAATAAGTATTTATTATTTTAATAATTAAATTGTTTTAAAAATAGTTAGAGTAATTTGTATGTTAAATAATAAGACTTAATTTAATTAAATTTAGTGTACTAAGCTAAGCACTCGTATCAACTATACTTTGTAGTTGTTCCTTCTTTCTTGTTTGCACTTTTCTCCAAAATTTAGTTTCGATCGGTGAATAATGTATGGGTATTTTAGAAAGCGTGACGGACGGACTCACAGAAGTCACAGAATTTTATAGATAGATAGACTAAGTCTGTCATTTAATGTGTTTCCCTGAACTGATTTCTATTAAAAATATCGGACCATCCCAAATGAGTTGAAATATCGACTGAAGCTGATAGTTTATCTTCATTTGGGAAGACATATATGCACTCCTCCCTGCGTTCTAAACTCACGATAAATGTTTAATGGAAAGTAGAATAAGTGAATGAACATTTGGTTAATACGAATTCCAGTCAAATCCATTACATTCACTTACGGGCTAATACGTCTGTAAGTGAATGTAATGGTTTTGACTGGAAATTTGACGGTAAATAGCAGGACAGACTGGGTTCTATAGCCTTGGACACCACAGAAAAAAAAATGGCAACCTACTGCGCGAAAAAAGTCTGCCGCGTCAGTCGAAAGATACATGATTGCCTAAGCGTGCATCACGCATGGCAAATAACTGACTCTTAGTCTTATTTCATGCTGAATGCTGTCGTTGATAGACCGTGTGTGGAAAGAGTTCGTGTGGCTTCTGCATTCGGATCCGTCCTACGATTACAAAAGTCTAGATGATGATGATGATGACTCCTGTTTAACTTATCTGGCCAGCAAAAAAAAACTGTTACATCATTGATAAAAAAAAATTACGCTACTGCTGCAAAGGGAAGTTACTCCTAATGTTGATAACAGAATTATCTCCCTTGCATTCTATCAGCTACATTTGTCTTTGTCAACAGCTCTACCAGTGAGCAGAGGAATTTCTGAGAAACGGCGTAACCTCAACATCCCCAATGCAAAAGGAACCGACAAGCCATTGCACTGTTTTGCCATGAATGTCACCATGTACCACAATTAGAACAAAAATAATGGGAGTGTGGACCACAGAGACGCGAATTGAATAAACGAATAACTACATTATTTGATAGCTGAAGATTTTTATTTTACTAATTCTTACCCAATCCACGGCTCAAGAAAGTTACCGAATACTATTGTTGTAGTTTATGCGACTGTGTAGGAGAGATAACGGCTAACCATAGCGTTGAAAACGTTTAAGTTTGTAATGATCGGAAGAACATCCTCTCGGAGGTCTGTTCCAGAAATTAGCAGTTATTAGGAAGAAGCTGTTTAAGTGGAATTTCCTCCTTACTAATGAAAGATGACGGGAATTAGGATGATTCATCTCAGTGTATGTAGCATGGCGAGTCTCAGCTGTGAAAATCAGGACTTGAAAGACAACTAAAGAATGCAGTTCGTCGAAACATTTGCCATGGAAACAGCGGTAACATAAAGAGAGGCCTGCGACGTTTCGATTGTGGGAAAGGGATTGTAGAATGGAAAGTAATTCATCACCCACAAGGTCGAGTAGACGCCCTTGAACTCTATCAAAACAGGCAAACGAGTACTGGACACTACAGTTCGATTATGACAGCAAGACTAATTTTGGTCTGATGAGGCGGTTGTAGAGATCGAGCATTTTTATCGGCGGGCCTTCTCGGAATAGATCCGGATGAGTCAGCTATCAGTTATGTGCCATACGTGATACACGCTTAGGCGATCATGAATCTTTCGATATATGCCTGACGAGGCAGATTTTTTCCAAACAAGATGAGCATCCTACTACTTACCCATAGCTGGGGTGGAGGGAAAGGAAGAGGATTAATACCTTTTCCAATGGTATTAGCACGTAAATGAATCTAATAGATTCGACTGGAATTCGAACTCGGCTCTCCGTTTTCTCAATCCGAGCCGCTATCCATTAGGTATCATTAAGTAGGTTACTCATTGTTTCCACATGCTTATTTTACCTTCACTATGTCTTTGTATTTTTGAATTCTCTTTCCTTTTTATATGTCTTAGAATTATTTTTTTCTGATTGTAAGTATCAGATTCTTTGTAGTGATTATTTTTCTTAAAACTTTCTTGTTGCTCACATGTGATGTTCATTTTCTTCTCGTTATTCACTGGTGAAATCCCATCTTTTTTCGTTTCAAGTCTCTTCTTCACCTCCTATACAGCAGCATTCGCTGCCATAAATTAGATATTATATATTCTCTCTTTAATCGTTTGCTTAGTTTCTGATAGACATCTTTCGCTATCCCTCTGCACGTCATCCGGATTTTTGTCGTCTTTTACTCGTATCGTTGAATTTCTGTACGTGAATGTATTTGACATCGCCAAAATGTAACTCACATTTGGTCTGTCTATTTTATTTATACCCATCCATTCTTGTCTTCCCAAGATAAAGAGTTCATTCAATTTCCTTTCTGTGTCCGCCATCAACATTGTCATTCGTGTAACTTATATTGTTAAGATTATGTCAGCAGGCAATGAGTCCTGATGGGTCATCCAGTTTTCTAAAGGACTTCTTCCTGTACACGTCGTATAAATCCAGTGAGAAAATGTATCATTGTCTTACACCTATTTTATTTATTTTTTATGTGTATGTGTGTCTATATATGTGCTGGGTGTGCTGGGTGTGTTGTGGTGTGTGTGTGTTCACTGAAATCATTCTCTATTTATTTATTTCTCTCTCGCTGTCTCTCTCTTTTTCTCTCTCTATTTCTGTATGTGTGTTGTATGTGTATGAGTGTTGTGCATGTGTGTGCTGTGTGAGTGATGTTGTACGTGTATATATTCCCTAAACTTTTTATCTGTCCGTTTGTTTTTATATTTTTCTTTCTCTGACTCTCCTTTCTTGTGCTTCTGTGTGTTCGCTGAACTCCTCTGCTGCTATCAGTATGCAAACTGATTTTTCTACAGTAGAGGCTATACATTAGTGGAATTTAAGTAAATAGAAGGTAAGCTAAATTCTTTCTGTCAAATTGTATTATCTATTTAGTTTTCCTATTGTTGGTGTATAGCAGTATTGTATCTACTGAAAATCATAGTTCACAACTTGTATACTTATTAGAAAATGTGTGTCAAACACATTCAGGTTGTTTAATAAGAGAACAAGAAAATAATAAAAGTCGTTCAAAGGCTGATTCAAAATTCGAAAGGCAGTTGTTTTTTCGAAAGTTATTTTAGTTTTTTTTATCATCTCACCCCAAGCAAAGTGATAATTCCACTAGAACGTGGGAGGTAACAAAGAGTGAAAGAGAATGAGAAAACTTTAGTAAGAAAAAATGGGGAGAAGGACATTAAAGGAACATGCTTCAGGAAGACAGAAGAGAGGGATTGACGTTAATTTTTTTAAGATTGTATGGCAGAAAGCAAGAAATCGGAAGAGATTTCCACAGAAAAGAACCTGTTAAAAGAGAACTTACCGTTACATCTCGCTGGTTCAACAATAAAGTGGTGAGACCTAGTTACCAATCTAGTAGCACGCTTAAAATCATGCAGTTGAGGCACTAAGAAGAACAGCTCTTCAGAACAATTGCCATAAAAATATTTATAGAAAAGACAGAGGGAGGCCATATCACATTGGTGAAAAGGTGACTGAAATCAGGATTGATTAAATTACAAAAACTATTTTGAATTTTGACAAGAATCTTGAGATATATAATAGAAGCACCAGACCATATATATATATATATATATATATATATAGCCGCATTCCTCTAGTAATCACTTTCAACCCCACTCTGCCTCCACTATCTAAATAATCAAACGTCGCTGGGAAATACTACATCTCAAACCAGACCTAAAAAAAATTGTTTAAGGAACCCGGCCTTCTAGCATATTATAGACCTAAGAACCTAAAAGAAATCATAGGTAGTAACCACATTTCAGGAGTCAAGGTAATCCGTAATAAACTAAGAACAAAAACAACAGGATTTTCCCAACTATGTAACAACAAAAGAAGTTTATGCTGCAACCATATTAAACACACGAATTCATTCACTAGCTCAATCACTAAATCTACTTTCAAAATCTACCACGATTCTAACTGTAGAAGTCATAACATAATTTACCACCTAGAATGCACAGTATGCCAGAAACAATATGTAGGAAAATCTGAATGGCCCTTTCACTACAGAATTAATAATTATCGTAAGCGAATTAAGTCGACTCCCCATGAAAAATTATTACCTGTAGAACATTTCCGCCTGGAAAAACACGATTTCAAAACCCATGCCAAATTCACTATAATTGAGAAAATAGAAAAGTTCAGAGCAGATAACATTAGAAAGATTTTAGAATTCCATGAAAATAAGTGGAAACAACGTTTAAAAACACGCTTTCCAGCCGGGCTAAACCACAAATTTAACAATATAGATAGTACTAATATATAACTTTACAAATCAAAACCTACCTACATTTCTCACCCACACAAGACAGACATGCTTACGGAGGTGTTGAGGCCTCACACTTATACACACACCCACACGAATATACACACTTACACACATCATACTCACTCACTCCCTAATGAGCCAAATGATAACACACACCCACAGCAATACACACGATTACACATATCATACTCACTCACTTTCTAAGAACCAAATAACACACACACAAACACTAAACAGAGACACATCCCCTCACCAGGACCAATAAAACTTTCAAACTGACCAGGGGAATTCAGAGAAGCATCCATCCAGCTCTTATCTCAAATAACAACTTAAAACACTTAGGTCTAGCAGTAGACCTAACTATTGATTCAATTTAATCACTCCGCTTCATGTCAGTGGAAAATGTGAAACCAAAGAGGTGCAAAGTGCTGTTCACCTGGAGGTTAGCCTCTGTCATGCTGATGACAGACAGAAAATGTTCTCTGTGTGATTAAATGAAAGCAGTTTTGTTGTGGAGGTGTTAAAATTTACAAGCCATTACTTGCCCCATTTAACCACTGATTGGAGGTCCTTTTTCAAGAGCAGTTGCCAGTTTTACTTTGTCGGATCTGTCGGACTTGCTACTAAGACAGGACTAAATAGTTGTGTCATCGACATAGGTACCTAGTTGAGAACTAATGACATCGGGAAAGTCGTTGATGAAGATCAAACACAGCGTAGGTCCGAGAATGGATCCCTGGGGGTTTCCTGAATTAATATGAAATGAACTAGAAGCGTATCCATTCAAGTCGACTTTCATTACACTATTTGTTAGAAATGATTGGATTAGGCTAAGTATTCGTCCAGAGACACTGTAGCCTTCCAACTTATGGAGAAGGCTAGGATGACAAACTCTGTCGAACACTTTTGAGATATATCAGGCCACAGCTCGAGCATCGTCGTTTTTATCTAAAGCTTGATAGACAAATAACGATTGCTGTTAAGACAACGGATGAAGACCTAGAGAAACGGAAGCCATACTGATTATCCGAAAGGAGATCGCATGAAGTAAGATGCTAAACCAATTCGGCAATGATTAGAGCACCTAGTATGTTGCCAAAAAGCGGTAAGCGACAAATAAGTCGATAATTCGAAGTGTCAGATGGTACCCTCAGGGTTCTTAAATACGGGAACTACAAAGGAGGACTTCCAACAAGCCCGAAAAGAACAAGTAGCGAGGCATTTGTTATAAAGTTTGGAAATAACAGAAACAAGTTCAGGGGCATATTTTCTTAGAACAATTGCATCGATACTGTCGAATCCGAATGACTCGTGGGGATCTTAATTAAAAAAAATGGTAGAAGATATCCTGGACGAACTTATGCGAATATCACTCACTAGAGAATCTGTTCTAGCTGTAAAATCAGTTAGACATAATCCAGAGAGTGGAGTTGGAAGATAATTTCTGACCAAAGCACTCTACTGTATCTGCAGTAGATGACAACACTTAAAATTGATCGAAGAGAGGATTTGCACTTGTTCAGTACACTTTTACTGAACCACCAGTAATCTCTAGAACCAAACTTTTGAGAGGCTATACAATGTCTCCTTCTTTCGGCGAATAATGATTTTGCCAGTTACATTCATTAGGAGCGGTGACAAAGAGACGTTTGTTAACAATCAGCCAAGCACATCACACGTCAAACAATTTTCTCTCAACAATCTAAGAAAGCTAAGTATTTCAAAATATCTCTCTTTGTCTACTTTTGAAAGTATGTAACCATATATCCTTTCGGTGAGCAACAAACTCTCTTACCTTTGTTTAAAACATATTTTAACATTATTTTGTGTCAGATTATTTAATATGTTGTGTGAACATTTCCTCTTCATGACAATTCGTTAAAACTACTGACTTTAATAGTTTTTTATTTATTTTCCTAAAATGAGCTACTGACATATTTGCAAACGTGTACATTCGTAAATAAATTCCTTATCTTGTTTTGTTATAATTACCCGTGTGTTTCCTCATCATTATCAACTTCCATTAATCTTCTTCTCGTGAGTAAATCAACTGTTCATTTTAAATCACTAAGCCCCACGCCACTATACCGTTGTGGTGATCACTTACATGTGCCACAGCTCCGCTTTCTTTAATGTCATTGGTCCATAAATATGATACTTACTATATGACAATTTTGCCATCTCACATTATTTGAATTTTTCTCTAAAATCACGGATTGGCCCATTTCCAGGCCAATCGCGTATTTTAATATCTTTCTAATATTTTTTGGCGCCAAGCTCACTTGAGCCTATGCATACCTATATAAACTCTCTCACTGTTAGCCAACAGTGGTAGCAGTTCAATTCTCTGAATATACGGCACGGCGCTATATTATTTATAACATTTTGATTCTTAGTTATTACTCATTCGAGTAATCTTATTAACTTCTATTAATATCACTTGTGCACATTACATCTTTTCACACTCACAGACTGTGGAATTATTCTTCATTGAGCTAAGAACATTAATTGAACTTTATAATTAATTAACATTTGATATTGTAACTATTGGGATTTTCCCAATTATATTGGTAACAAAAATATTGTGACGCCGCCAAGAAGAAAGGAACACAAACACAGTTGAAAAATGTATGAAAAAAACATGTATTTGTAGGAAAACAGAAGTAAAGTTTGTAGGAAAACAGAAGTAAAGTTTGTAGGAAAACAGAAGTAAAGTTTCTAATTACAAACAGTCGGTTTGCGGGACTTATCTGCAAAATGCGTCCTTATAACAGTTTTATCTTTCCTGTTTGGCTTGGTTGAAGAAAATAGAGTCCTGACTCCTGTGCTTCAGTTGCTGTCTAAATCCTCACATGTGTCCTGATGTTTAGATGACGGGGTGCAGATGGGTAACGTGTTGTCTCTGAGGTTCCCGACAAGCAAAAGAGGAAGAGCGTTTGTAAAAACCGCTCACATGGGGATTTGGTGAAAGTCTAAAAAGGTAGCCTGTGATTGGATGAAAAACAACCAATCACAGGGCACCCAGTTAGCGACTCCGTAATAATTTCAATATTCTCCCCCAAAACAAAATTGCAATATGAAATCATTGCAACATAATTTTTCACACAGTTGCAGGTTGTTTTGTTTTTGTTTTTTTTTTTGTTTTTTTTTAAGGCAAAAATAGCCAAAGATGAAAGTTCACAGAAAAGTTTGTTTTTTTTAAGGCAAAAATAGCCAAAGATGAAAGTTCACAGAAAAGTTTGTTTTTTTAAGGCAAAAATTGAAAGTCTTTTTTTTTTTTTTTTTTTTTTAAGTGTTCAAATTAGGATGTGGAAAGCGTTGAGATTTGTTTTCACAAAGAACTCCAAGCTTTGAAAGAAGTGAGTGTTGTATTTTATTTTGTATGTAAAGAAATTCTCATTTTGGTGTACTAATAGGACTATAGAAATTTCATTCTCTCAATCATATAGTACAATATCATTAACACAGTTTTCTTTATTCAGCAACATGTACCCTATAAGCTAAGGTATGTGAAGACTATCAGTTTTAAATAGAACAGCATTTAATAGTATACATAGGGGTTATTGGGAGAGATTTTACTACTTTTTAAATTTTTAGTCTTTTTAGGACGTTGTCTTATTGCAACAGATGCACCCTTAGTACATCATTAGAGCCTTTTGATTTTGCAACATCAATTTTTCTATCACACACTTCCTTCGGGTCCGGAATGACTCTAGGATGGTGGGTATGAGTTAATGATAGTTCTAGAGGATACAGCAGTTTGATAGAATCGACCTGAACAGACCAGTCATCTTTCTTGACTTTTACAGAACGAATCTTTTTGTCATCACCGACAATTAACTCCAAAACTCTTCCCAGCAGCCAAAATAGTCTAGACTTGGCAGGATTCTTAACAAGAACCACATCATCAACATTGATTCGATTGTGAAAATTGACCTCGTGTAAATCTTTACACTTTTCCATCAAGCTCAACAGATAATCTTGATACCAAAGCTTTCAGAATCTAGTCAACATAGAATCACGAACTTCAATGGATTTTACCACATTTAATCTTGAAGGGGGGTCAGATTTCCAAACATCCTGATCATCTAATTTCAGTACAAGTCCTAAATTAGCGTTAGGACGAAGAAAACAATTAGGAGTTATTACTTCGAAGTCTGAATCTGAAGAACATCCATAAGTGAGAGGTCTTTGGTTTATAGCACTCTGAACATCCGAAATTACAGTAAGGAGATCAAAATATCTAATTCGGTCACGCCCAATTGTTTTATATAAACATGATTTAATAGTCCTGATCATACGTTCCCATGTACTCCCAACCCAAGCAGCATATAGAGGTATTCTGATGTGCTTAATTATTATACACTTGGAAGTGTTCATTGAATTCAGAGGAGGCAAAAACTTCCTTTATAAGATTGCAACCAGCTATAAAGGATCTGGCATTATCGCTGTAAATATGAGATGTGATTCCATATATATTAGTAAATCTAATCAGAGCCAGAATAAATGAGTGAGTGCTCATGTCTTTAACCAACTCTATGTGTACAGCTCTAATATTGAGGCAAGTAAATATAAGCATGTACATTTTACTAACACCTTCGTCACCGTTTACCCAAATATGTCCAGTATAGTCAATCCCAGTATGTAAAAATGGTTTAATGAGATTCACTCGGTGTTTAGGAAGATTGGTAACCTTAGGATACTTGAAAGCAAGGTTATTAAATTTTTGGCACAAGACGCACCTAGAAATTACTTTTTTGACGGCTTGTCTCGCCCTGTGTATCCAAAACCCTGAAAGGCGGATTTTGTTTAAGGTTGACTGAATACCCAGATGTTTACATCGTTTGTGATATTCCACAATCATAAGTTCAGTCAAATCATGATCCTTAGCCAATAAGACAGGATTGATAACTTCATAATCATAAGTAGTGACTTTACCTATTCTACCCTTAGTCCTGATTATCCCCCTTTCATCTATGAATAAGTTTAAATTTTTTAATAATTCAGGTCCTTTTTTCCCTTGAGGAGAGTGAAGGTAAGCAAGTTCTGTAGGAAAGCTTTGCTGCTGCATTACCTTAAGTAAATAAACTTTAGCACAACTACTAGGATCCAGATGCACATGTTTTAGTTTATTTCGGATTTTAAATATATTGGTAGTAACATTAATCAATCTATTAAAATCCATGTATTTATCAAAGGGTATCACTGGTTGATGTTCAACGTTAGCTACAGTGTAATTTAATGATGTAGACTGTACAATGGATTTATTTTTTGAACTTAGGCACTGAAGTTCACTTGATGGCCATTCTATTGGATTTTTGCTAAGCCATTCAGGTCCTAAGTTCCAACGGTTTAGATTCTGTTGAAACTTTTCAAAGGTTACTCCCCTTGTGAGCAAGTCGGCAGGGTTTTGGTCAGTAGGAACATATCTGAATTTTACAGATAAAGATTTCTTTTCTTTCAGTACCTCAATCATTTGTTGAATGTCCTTTAGTCTGTTTCTCACAAACTGGTTCTTGGTTTTAATGTTTTCAGACAAAAGCCATGACAACACAACCTGTGCATCCACTGATATGACTACATCTTCGATCTTGATTCGGGAGTAAGCTTTGAACAGAGGCTGTAAACACTTGATGGCCAAAAACACAGCCAATAATTCAAGCGTTGGTAAGCTTTTAGGCTTCATAGGAGCCACCTTAGCTTTTGAAAATAACAGGTGGGACTCGCCATTCTGTACACTATAAACTGCCAAGCCATAAGCCCTTTTAGAGGCATCACAAAATATATAAAGATCGGCAGGGCAGTCTTCACTGATTACAAATCTAGGGAATTGCAATGAATCCAGCTTGGCAAGATCACGCGATAAGGCAAACCATAAGGTCTGAAATTCTTGTGACACAACATCATCCCAGCCAAATTTTTGAGACCACAAATCTCTCAAGAGCATCTTGCCTCTAATAGTAACAGATAAACACAAAGATAGTGGGTCAAAAACCTTTGCAGTTTGGGCTAATATGCTTCTTTTAGTATTAACAGACTGGTCAATAGGTGACCCTGAAATCTGAAGTGTGTCTTCTAGTGTGGAATATTCATACCCTAAAACCTTTTCGATTTGACAACCATGTTCTAGGAATTTCTGATCTTTTATCATTAAGGTTTTAAGTTTCTCACAATTCGTATTCTATGATCTATGGTTAAAATGACCCTTTTCCATACGATAATTAGCCGTTGTGTATAAGTCTGATAACACGTCAACAGAGTTACCGGTTTTAATTACGTTGTCCACATAGAAATTTTTCTTTAACATGTCAGTGCAGTTATCAGCAGGAAATGCACGCGCATGGTGTTTTATTATAAAATTCAAAATGAAGGGGCTGGCATTAAATCCAAAAATAAGTGTGGTATATCTAAAACAAACCAGCCTATTCCCTTCCTTCATAAAAAAAAAAACAAAACCTGTTACGGTCCTCAAGAGATCCGATTTTGATCATTAGGAAAGCCTTACGAATGTCTGCTAACATCACATATTTATTAGACCTAAATAGCAACAACAACTCTAACATATCTCCCATTAAATTTATGCCAGGGTAAGCAGCTTCATTTAGAGAATATTTCCCCCTAGTCTTCAGGGAGCAGTTAAAACGGGTCTAATTTTTGTGGTAGTCTGCTCATCCATCTTGAAAACAGGCCTATGGGGTATCCAAACATATTTTGAAAATTCCTCAGGTGCCACCTCAAAACGTTCGATGATACCTTCCCGTTCCTGCTGATGGAATACCTCAACATAGTCATTGAGTAATTTTTGTTTCTCGAGCTAGTTAACTACTCTGTTGAAAACTGAAACAGCAACTCTGTGATTGGAAGGCACAGTCTTTATTTTGTCCTCATGCCGGGGTGGGTGGGGGGAGTTTAACGTGATAAGCGTTATCTCTGAATTCAATGAATTTTTTAAATTCCATAATTTTATTTTTATCATAATCACAAATAGCTTCATCTTCTGGAGATATACCCAGAGAATCTACATCAAACATTTTCTCTAAATTCCTTTTTACTTGACTTCCGTCAAAAATTTCAGCAAAGGGGTCAGGGTAACTCTTTATAGGGTTCATTACAAAATTCACTCTAGTGTCTGAGCATGTAGAATAATTAGACACTATGGCATGATAATTGTGTTGAAAATCTTTACTCTGTACCTTTTTAGGGGTACTTTGATTTTCATATAAAAAATGTTGGCAATTGCCTAACGGGGAAATGCCTGTAGGAAACTCCCAAGCAGAGCCCTTCATGCAGTCCACCATTTTGATGTTCTTCATAAATTGAATTACATCGATGCCTAAAAGACCATGAACCCTAATATCATTTTTTTGTGCAAAAAGGCTAGTTTGTAATTTAATTTAAGTAAATTATTCTTAACACATTTAAAATTATCGAATCTCAAGTTCATATCGAATTCATCATCGATAAGAACAGGTAGGGGCAAGGAATTACCCTTATTTACTTCGATCCCCACTACAACTTGGTTTAATTTTTTCTTTTTAGACCCTAAAAAGGTTTTTACGTCGTATTCCACTGGAGTGAGGAAAGATCTATTGCACCCTAATTTTTCAATAACTTGCCTAGAGAAATAAGTCCTTTGACTGCCTGTATCAAAGAGGCAGTTCAATTTATTTGTATTTACGTTTACCTTTAGAAACGGTAATTGCCACTATCGGTAAAATATAAGGCTGCTCCTGTGTGCCAGTGTTCGTACACATGTGCATGGATGCAGTTGAACTGTTATCTCTGAGGTTCCCGACAAGCAAAAGAGGAAGAGCGTTTGTAAAAACCGCCCACATGGGGATTTGGTGAAAGTCTAAAAAGGTAGCCTGTGATTGGTTGTTTTTCATCCAATCACAGGACACCCAGTTAGCGACTCCGTAATAATTTCAATATAACTCAACATTCACATAACTCATTCACCCTTTTTATTACAGACAAAAGGGAAGTAACTTTTTCATGCTTATTGTTGATGTTTGTATATTGTTGTTATAATACAAATATTTATTTAATGTTCATGGAGCTTGACTTATTTCTCTCATATATTCTGTGCATATTTCATGTGGAGTGTTGTTTATAAGAACACAGCTTTCCTTCTTGATTGCTATTACATTTTACAGTGACCCTAGCCAACATATCTTACAACACCACTACACCGTCATCTACTAACATAATTACATTTTTACACCTGATTGATTTTGACATTACTGATACATAATACACAATTTGAACTGACCCTTTTGCTAATAACTGTATCCAGTCTTTCTTCTTCTTTTCGTGTTTTAATATTTTTAATTTTCCTCCTGAAACTGATATCAAAACCCTCTCATCTGCGTTGCGTAGATTAATTTTATATCAACCAGCAGTAAATCCTTGTAGGTCCTCTAATTCTGTTATAATCATCTCGGTGTACAAAATAGAAAACATATCTTACTACTTCAGTATTTTGAGATTCTGATATTGTTGCTAACGAAATACAATGTCAAGGGAAATAACTTATTTTATGCCTATCAGAGTTACTTCCCTTGACAAATTTATATGCTAACTAAAATATATGCTTTTTAGAAAAAGCACCCAAAGCGGATAAGAAACCAAACCTCAAGAAGAGGCACTAATTGAAACATTACTCATATGTAAAGCAATTGCTACACTTATATTCTATAACTTGCAATGTTTTTGTTCATCATTTATACATTATAAAGTCAAAACAGTCCATTTTCTTTTTTCAAAAAGAGTGGCAAAACACATTTTACCCAAGATGAGTCCTTCAAAATATATTACGATTCCTAAACACTTGCTACAAACGCTCGTAATGGAAAAATACCCTGCCAAAATAGACAATGGGAAAATAGATTATAGCTCAAATCTGAAGCTAGAAACATTCTCTGAAAAAAAATCTTGATAATTCAATCTTTGAAAATAGACCAATTAAAATTGATTTTGCAAACAGTGTTAAATAAAGTTTTGGATAATTGAACAGTCGAAGGTCAATTTGTGTTTTATTTTGTGGGAAGTAGATATAAAATAAATGGATGTGGTGTATTTCTACTGTTTTATTTAGAGTAGAGTTTGAAATAAAATTACAAAAAACTGCCCGAAACTAAAGGGATGATGATGCTATTTACAACATTCAAAAAAGGTGCTTCTCTAAAAGTAAAAACAGATTTTCCCTATTATGGGGCTGCTTAATCAAGGAGGTGCTTATTTAAAAATTAGCTTATTTGAGGGTAGTGTTTATTCAAGGAAAAACAATATAATGTTAAGTTATTTTAATATTTATTTCAATTAACTCTTCTAAATCCATTTTTTTTAATTTTTTGTTTTTTTGCATCTTCATCAAAAGTAAAATTTATTAGATATGAAAGCTGTTGTTAGTTGCCTTGAATCTCCATCCAGTTTTCATTAAATAATGGGTGAGGTAAAATTACTACCACCAGGAGAAGCATGTTCTAAAATTCTTTGCTCCACTGTTGATTTTTGTTTAACACTTACTAAAGGGAGGATGTGAACTACTAAAGGTAATATATGAATGTGAGACTCATACTAAGAAGGATGATTATTTTCTTTTAATTGATTGCTAGTTTTGTATCATTTTAACAGCACTGTGTCATGACTTTCCAACTTCACATTGTTAATTAATTTGGCCGTATCCACTTTCACAACATCTATTCCCATGAGTTCATAAATTTTTTCACTCTTCACTATTGTGATAGAAATAATTTCAATGCATGGATTGGTCTCAAAAGTCCCTTCAAACAACCTAACATTTTGATAAAAGAGCCATCAAAATGTCTTAACTTAAGCCAACTTTTCTTTAATTTGGGGTTTGATATAATGGAATATGCATACACCTGTGTTCTGCCTCACTGGAATATGATTGGCTGGTGTCCGTCATAAATACTGACGGACGTGTGGGTGAGTCAGAGCCTTAGTCTGAGAGCTAAGTCTATAATGACGCCCATTGGACTATGCCATTGATCTACACTTCTTACCTGTGACTACAACGTGTACCAGTCGATTACTGCTACCGTATTCTACTTGGTTATAGTAGCCAAACCACTTAGCTACTTCGTTCAAATATATCCCTTTCTGGGACATATCAGGTATCCCCAGAAATTTATTGGGTTTAGGGTAATATTCTAGGAACATGTTGATGATGATGAAGATGATGATTATTATTATTATTATTATTATTATTAATAATAATAACAATAATAATAATAATAATAAATAAAAATATAAAATAATAATAATAATAATGTCTATAATATCACAAATACAACTCTATTTTCCTGAGGTGGGGACATAAATTTTGTACCATTTCTATTTCCCTTTTATGCTTGTACACAGACAGGAAATGTTTTTTTCTTCTCACAATTCCAGCAGAATTGTCCTAATGCTGGGCATTTTTTCTTGTCTCGTTCGTTCTTTTTATCACAATATATGCATCACACAAAGTAATTCAATATACTGTATGCTTCAGAATTACTCTTGGATGTATTGAATTTCTCAGTTAACTCTAATTGTTGCAGATACCCAAAGACATTTTAGTCAGTTGTAACCATTCTAAAATATTGTGTTTGTATGAAGCAACCCCCATAACTTCAATTAATCTCAACTGTTTCAACTCATCTTTGATATTCATTTCTCTAGTGCCAAGTTTTTTAAACTCACAGAATCTGGTAGCCTCACATAGTTTGTGTACATATTGTATTATTGTTTTGTTCAGCTCTTGTTTGTTTGTGAGAAACTTTGTCCTCTCAGAAATAACTAACTTCCTTTTCACACCACAAATTTCTCTTTATAATGTCCAAAATTTGTGAAAAGGTTAAATCCTACAATTCTCTGTGATACATCTTGACAGAAATCTTTCTGATGGCCTCACATACTACCAAAGCCAAAATCATGTTCTCCCCTCCTAACTTAATTTCTTGGCTCACACCTGGGCAGCAAAACAACAAATCCATATTTCCACAAAGTCCAGTTCCTCCAACAGTGTTAGAAGTGTTATCAATGATGCCATATTTTTGTGATGTCTCCTAGTCTGTGATGTAAAAGGTCTACCTCCGTAGCCAGTGACGACTGACTTATTAGTAGTCGCTCGACTATGTAGGACAAGTCCATTTTACCTATGTCACTACAGTTAGCAAAAGGATGAGCCCAAAATACAAATTACAAATCGGAGATATCAACATCAAACAAGTACAAAATTTTAAATATCTGGTAAGTGTTCTAATAGAGAATGGTTAGAGCGACACTGAAATCCGAAAATGCATTGGGATAGCCAAAGATGCATTTAAAAGACAGAAAAACCTTGTTAGAAGCAAAGAGTGACTGTAAGAGTAACTGAACTGTTACATGATTCCTGTACTTCTGTATGGCAGTGAATGTTACAGTTTTTTGGATACATCTATGTACTAGTGAGCCAACCAAAATGAGCTGACTCATTTTATAGTCCACCAAGAGAAGGGTTAACCAATCAGAAATCTCAAAATATTCAATCTGACGTGTATAAAGGCAGCCATTTTGTTTTTTTCTCCCAAAATATCTTCACTGCCAACCTCTGACATCGAAGACTTAAAGAATTACTTAACAGCTGCTACTTTCTCCGAATCTTCACTGCCAACCTCTGATATTGAACACATTACGGACTTCACTGGATTCTATATTCAGAAACTACGGAAAACATGGTTAACAGTGAATGTTGGACATTCTCCTCAAAAATGAATAATAGACTTGAAGCAAAAGAAATGTGGTTCTACAGAAGGATTCTGAGGATACAATGGACCAAACATGTGAGCAAGTACGAGATTTTAGTGAAAATAGAAACAAAAGAAAAACATATCTTACTTATTATAAAACGCAGATTGTGTGTGTGTGTGTGTGTGTGTGTGTGTGTGTGTGTAACGTTTATATATTGGATCGGATTTCCTACATTTTTCAACCGATTTCAACAAAACTTCACAGGACTACATAAAATTACCTTGTGGTGGTTCTAACAGCGCCAAAAATGGGAAAAATGTACTTGTTTTTGCACAAAATCAATTTGAAAACACGATTAAGAGACATCGTGAAAATGGAAGGGGGACAACTCACATCAGTTTTTTGTGTGTGTGGATTAATTTAAATATGGGAGCGGATTTCCTATATTTTTCAGCCGATAAAACAAAACTTCACTTTTTTGGGAGGGGCAGGTAGTGTTTTTTATTCTCTTGCACAATTATTTATAATAAAATTCTATTCAATCAGTAGACTCATAATGATTGAAAACAATGTTTTTGTTTGAGTTTGGGTTTGACCAATTCGTAAAAAAAAAAAAACTAATTAAGACATGTGTGTCCATCAACATTAAACAATAATCTTTGTCAATTTTATTTTTCAGTCTTTATGATGGTGGATACTTGATCTATCTCTTACTGTTAGATCCCCGGGCAACACCGGGCTCTACTGCTAGTACTTAATATCAAGAAGAGAGTTGAATTTTCTGGGGTGTATAATAAGGTAGGTTTGGAAAATCTTATACTCACAGGTCAGATTGAAGGCAAGAGGAACAGAGGAAAACAATACATGACGTACTTAGTGAGCTTGAGTAAATAGGTGTTGGAACAGTGTTTAAGAAAAATGACAAAAAGACAAAATTTATTAAATGATACAAGGGACAGGAAATTGTGGAGAGCCATGATCACATACATCCTGAGGAGACACAGAAAAATTGCCAGAAACATCTCATCATTTACAACTTAAATGTCAAGCTGCAATCGTAAGTCCTATGCTAACAGTTTCTTCTCTCATTCTTCTTCTTGTGGAACTTTTGCTTCCCAGTCAACTTTGACCTTCAAAATTTTAAAAGCAATGTCAACCATTATCTCCTGTTTTCTTAATTCTTGTTTTTTTATTGTTCTTTCACCTTAATTTTTCTCATATTCTCACACTCTAAGTAACTCCTTGCATTTTAGTGGTTTTCTTGCCTTCTTGGGGTGAAATGATTTAATATATATATATATATATATATATATAAAATAGACAAATCTGCCTACCCTAGCAACTTACAAGTCCATGGTGCCATTTCCTTCAGTGAATATATCTTTCCCATATATAGAATGAAATTCCAGCTTATAGTTGTCAATTAGAGTAAAACTAAGACTCGTTGTTTCCTGTTTGTGGAATATGTCCTTGCCTGGGACATAGATGAATCCAATCTGTTTGAATCTGGAGTCTTTCTCCAGACACAGGAGTACCTCCATATTATATGTAAGATCATTCCTTTTTATTTCTCTTTACACTCTGCTTTGCTGTGTATATATATATATATATGTGTGTGATATATTATTTTTTGCATGGGTCATATGTATATATGTAATATAGTTTTGTGTATGTCTTAGTAATATAAAAGTTTCTCTAAAAACAAAGTATGTTTGTCATTCTTTCAACTATTCTGTTCCATCCATGAACTATTATGCTATCATATCTCAAATATAGTATTGCCCATAATGGGGGAAATACAAATGGGAGAATAAATCTTTCTACCATAGCTGTCTCCCATTACAAGATTATATCCACTATTAATAATCTCAGTGTACAAGTTAAATAAATTGATAAGAAAATAAATCTTTGTTATACACCTTCTATTTTTGTGTACTTACTGAAGTTCTTCACGTCATATTTTATCCTTTGTGTGATTTATGAAATATGGGTACAAGTCATTCTGAATTTCTATTGCTAATTATAACAATATTCTGATCATGAAAATTTTTTCATTGGTTTTATTTTTGCTGCAATTTAATGCAATACTCAGGTAGTTTTTTATTCAGTTACTTTTAGGCAAATTGCGCAAAACAAAAATAGAAAATAAATTTCAACAAGACTTCAACTCATACCCTATATTCTTTAAAGCCTGTCTGACTGGAATTGATTTATTAATTGATTTATTGATTTGATTTTTATGTCTTATCAATCTTTTGTGTGTTATTTAAAAGCAAAGCATATTTTTGTATTGCAAGAATACAACATTGTTTTTTGCAAGAGAATATTGCATTAACAATTTTTTAGAATAACAATGATTTTCTTTTACAAGTGCTACTACTTAATCCATAACTGAGGGAAAGAAATTGAATTCATACCTTTCCCAAAGGTATTTACATTTAAGTGAGTCTTAATGGGAAAGTTCCTTAGCAATTAGATTACAAAAATTATAGATATCATTCAGGAAACTACTCACTTCATTATATGACTTTAATTCATAGTGTTGTGATAAAAACGACAAAAACACAATGAAATAAAAATTAATATTATATTAATTTAACTGATTCATGTGAAAATGGAATATGTGAAAACCAGTTTGATGCTGAATTCTTTTTTTATTTTAGGATTAATATTTCCCAGTTTTCAAGAATGCTGGTGAACACTAGCCCTTTCAGTCTCCTGAGTTGTTTTTTTTTTTTTTACAAATTTACAAATATTACAAAGCCCTTTAACAAAATGTGGTATAAAGGGTTGCTACACAAACTCTCAAGCTATGATATCTCAAAGCCCTTTAACAAAATGTATAAAGGGGTACAAAAAGGTTGCTACTTTAACAAATTCTCAAGCTATGATATCTCAAAGCCCTTTAACAAAATGTGGTATAAAGGGTTGCTACACAAACTCTCAAGCTATGATATCTCAAAGCCCTTTTAATACACAAACTCTCAAAAAATCAAAGCCCTTTAATAAAAGGGTTTAAACACAAACTCTCAAGCTATGATATCTCAAAGCCAAAATATTTAACAAAAATGTGGTATAAAGGGTTGCTACACAAACTCTCAAGCTATGATATCTCAAAGCCCTTTAATAAAATGTGGTATAAAGGGTTGCTACACAAACTCTCAAGCTATGATATCTCAAAGCCCTTTAACAAAATGTGGTATAAAGGGTTTATACACAAACTCTCAAGCTATGATATCTCAAAGCCCTTTAACAAAATGTGGTATAAAGGGTTGCTACACAAACTCTCAAGCTATGATATCTCAAAGCCCTTTAACAAAATGTGGTATAAAGGGTTGCTACACAAACTCTCAAGCTATGATATCTCAAAGCCCTTTAACAAAATGTGGTATAAAGGGTTGCTACACAAACTCTCAAGCTATGATATCTATGATATCTCAAATGATATTAACAAAATGTGGTATAAAGGGTTGCTACACAAACTCTCAAAGCTTATGATATCTCAAAGCCCTTTAACAAAATGTGGTATAAAGGGTTGCTACACAAACTCAAGCTATGATATCTCAAAGCCCTTTAACAAAATGTGGTATAAAGGGTTGCTACACAAACTCTCAAGCTATGATATCTCAAAGCCCTTTAACAAAAATGTGGTATAAAGGGTTGCTACACAAACTCAAGCTATGATATCTCAAAGCCCTTTAACAAAATGTGGTATAAAGGGTTGCTACACAAAACTCTCAAGCTATGATAATTCAAAGCCCTTTAACAAAATGTGGTATAAAGGGTTGCTACACAAACTCTCAAGCTATGATATCTCAAAGCCCTTTAACAAAATGTGGTATAAAGGGTTGCTACACAAACTCTCAAGCTATGATATCTCAAAGCCCTTTAACAAAATGTGGTATAAAGGGTTGCTACACAAACTCTCGTTATGATATCTCAAAGCCCTTTAACAAAATGTGGTATAAAGGGTTGCTACACAAACTCTCAAGCTATGATATCTCAAAGCTATGATTTAACAAAATGTGGTATAAAGGGTTGCTACACAAACTCTCAAGCTATGATATCTCAAAGCCCTTTAACAAAATGTGGTATAAAGGGTTGCTACACAAACTCTCAAGCTATGATATCTCAAAGCCCTTTAACAAAATGTGGTATAAAGGGTTGCTACACAAACTCTCAAGCTATGATATCTCAACGCCCTTTAACAAAATGTGGTATAAAGGGTTGCTACACAAACTCTCAAGCTATGATATCTCAAAGCCCTTTTAACAAAATGTGGTATAAAGGGTTGCTACACAAACTCTCAAGCTATGATATCTCAAAGCCCTTTAACAAAATGTGGTATAAAGGGTTGCTATGATATTCAAAACAAACTCTCAAGCTATGATATCTCAACGCCCTTTAACAAAATGTGGTATAAAGGGTTGCTACACAAACTCTCAAGCTATGATATCTCAAAGCCCTTTAACAAAATGTGGAATAAAGGTTTTACACAAACTCTCAAGCTATGATATCTCAAAGCCCTTTAACAAAATGTGGTATAAAGGGTTGCTACACAAACTCTCAAGTTACACACAAATGATATGGTATCTCAAAGCCCTTTAACAAAATGTGGTATAAAGGGTTGCTACACAAACTCTCAATCTATGATATCTCAAAAGCCCTTTAACAAAATGTGGTATAAAGGGTTGCTACACAAACTCTCAATCTATGGTATCTCAAAGCCCTTTAACAAAATGTGGTATAAAGGGTTGCTACACAAACTCTCAAGCTATGGTATCTCAAAGCCCTTTAACAAAATGTGGTATAAGGGTTGCTACACACACAAACTCTCAAGCTATGGTATCTCAAAGCCCTTTAACAAAATGTGGTATAAAGGGTTGCTACACAAACTCTCAAGCTTATGATATCTCAAAGCCCTTTAACAAAATGTGGTATAAAGGGTTGCTACAAAACTCTCAAGCTATGGTATCTCAAAGCCCTTTAACAAAATGTGGTAAAAGGGTTGCTACACAAACCCTCAAGCTTTATGGTATCTCAAAGCCCTTTAACAAAATGTGGTATAAAGGGTTGCTACACAAACTCTCAATCTATGGTATCTCAAAGCCCTTTAACAAAATGTGGTATAAAGGGTTGCTACACAAACTCTCAAGCTATGATATCTCAAAGCCCTTTAACAAAATGTGGTATAAAGGGTTGCTACACAAACTCTCAAGCTATGATATCTCAAAGCCATTTAACAAAATGTATTATAAAGGGTTGCTACACAAACTCTCAAGCTATGATATTTCAAAGCCCTTTAACAAAATGTGGTATAAAGGGTTGCTACACAAACTCTCAAGCTAGGGTATCTCAAAGCCCTTTAACAAAATGTGGTATAAAGGGTTGCTACACAAACTCTCAAGCTATGATATCTCAAAGCCCTTTAACAAAATGTGGTATAAAGGGTTGCTACACAAACTCTCAAGCCCTTTTATGATATCTCAAAGCCCTTTAATTTTAAAATGTGGTATAAAGGGTTGCTACACAAACTCTCAAGCTATGATATCTCAAAGCCCTTTAACAAAATGTGGTATAAAGGGTTGCTACACAAACTCTCAAGCTATGGTATCTCAAAAGCCATTTAACAAAATGTGGTATAAAGGTTTGCTACACAAACTCTCAAGCTATGGTACCTCAAAGCCCTTTAACAAAATGTGGTATAAACGGTTGCTACACAAACTCTCAAGCTATGGTATCTCAAAGCCCTTTAACAAAATGTGGTATAAAGGGTTGCTACACAAACTCTCAAGCTATGGTATCTCAAAGCCCTTTAACAAAATGTGGTATAAAGGGTTGCTACACAAACTCTCAAGCTATGGTATCTCAAAGCCCTTTAACAAAATGTGGTATAAAGGGTTGCTACGTTATGGTATCTCAAGCTATGGTATCTCAAATGATATCTCCCTTTAACAAAATGTGGTATAAAGGGTTGCTACACAAACTCTCAAGCTATGGTATCTCAAAGCCCTTTTAACAAAATGTGGTATAAAGGGTTGCGACACAAACTCTCAAGCTATGGTATCTCAAAGCCCTTTAACAAAATGTGGTATAAAGGGTTGCTACACAAACTCTCAAGCTATGGTATCTCAAAGCCCTTTAACAAAATGTGGTATAAAGGGTTGCTACACAAACTCTCAAGCTATGATATCTCAAAGCCCTTTAACAAAATGTGGTATAAAGGGTTTACAACAAACTCTCAAGCTATGATATCTCAAAGCCCTTTAACAAAATGTGGTATAAAGGGTTGCTACACAAACTCTCAAGCCCTTTATGATATCTCAACGCCCTTTTTATCTTTAACTCAAAATGTGTATAAAAGGGTTGCTACACAAACTCTCAAGCTATGATATCTCAAAGCCCTTTAACAAAATGTGGAATAAAGGGTTGCTACACAAACTCTCAAGCTATGATATCTCAAAAGCCTTTAACAAAAATGTGGTATAAAGGTTGCTACACAAACTCTCAAGCTATGGTATCTCAAAGCCCTTTAACAAAATGTGGTATAAAGGGTTGCTACACAAACTCTCAATCTATGATATCTCAAAGCCCTTTAACAAAATGTGGTATAAAGGGTTGCTACACAAACTCTCAATCTATGGTATCTCAAAGCACTTTAACAAAATGTGGTATAAAGGGTTGCTACACAAACTCTCAAGCTATGGTATCTCAAAGCCCTTTAACAAAATGTGGTATAAAGGGTTGCTACACAAACTCTCAAGCTATGGTATCTCAAAGCCCTTTAACAAAATGTGGTATAAAGGGTTGCTGGGCACAAACTCTCAAGCTATGGTATCTCAAAGCCCTTTAACAAAATGTGGTATAAAAGGGTTGCTACACAAACTCTCAAGCTATGGTATCTCAAAGCCCTTTAACAAAATGTGGTATAAAGGGTTGCTACACAAACTCTCAAGCTATGGTATCTCAAAGCCCTTTAACAAAATGTGGTATAAAGGGTTGCTACACAAACTCTCAAGCTATGGTATCTCAAAGCCATTTAACAAAATGTATTATAAAGGGTTGCTACACAAACTCTCAAGCTATGATATCTCAAAGCCCTTTAACAAAATGTGGTATAAAGGTTGCTACACAAACTCTCAAGGTTTAGGGGTATCTCAAAGCCCTTTAACAAAATGTGGTATAAAGGGTTGCTACACAAACTCTCAAGCTTATGATATCTCAAAGCCCTTTAACAAAATGTGGTATAAAGGGTTGCTACACAAAACTCTCAAGCTATGATATCTCAAAGCCCTTTAACAAAATGTGGTATAAAGGGTTGCTACACAAACTCTCTTTCAAAAGCTATGATATCTCAAAGCCCTTTAACAAAATGTGGTATAAAGGGTTGCTACACAAACTCTCAAGCTATGGTACCTCAAAGCCCTTTAACAAAATGTGGTATAAACGGTTGCTACACAAACTCTCAAGCTATGGTATCTCAAAGCCCTTTAACAAAATGTGGTATAAAGGGTTGCTACACAAACTCTCAAGCTATGGTATCTCTGGTAAAGTTTTTGCAGGTAACAATTCATTTCCTATCAGGTAGGTCCATGAAGTTTGTTGTTAATGGCCAGTCTTTTGATGTCCACGTGATCAATGCAGGCATCTCCAAAGGCTTTTTCATTAGTCCTACTCTCTTACGCCTTTATATTAATGATCTGCTTAGGAATATTCTCAGCTCTTTAGTTAATACCTATGCAGATAATAGCATCGTTTATGGATGCGCCTCCAAGAATCTCAACCAGGGATTTTCAACCAGTATGCCACACTGTGCCATGAGATGATCATAGGTGTACCACAAACCTTTTTAAAAGGTCATTAATTAAATTATTTTCAATAGAAGTCACAGTACACAAAGAGAGTACATATCAGAATTAAAAACCCTTTATAGATCTGTCTATATTTCTGAGATGTGGTATTATGTACACTATTTACATTGCTTGTGGAACTGGAACAGTCTACCCCAGTGAGCGAAATAAAGGGTTTAGTTCGAGATTTCAACCACCTGAAGAAGGCCTGAGCATACAACGGCTGAAACGTTGTGATAAATATGGCAACAAAGATGAGGATGATAGTCCAAGCAATGTAAATAGTGTACCCTTTATAGATATTCTAAAAAAAACGTCAACTTATAGAAAAATATGTATTTTTTTAATTTTAATTATTATTTTTTTATTTTTTATTTATAATAAATTTTTTGTTTGTATTAATTAATCAATTATAAATTATAATCTTTTTTTTTATCTTTTGATCATCATAATTTAAGTGTGCCACAGAAGTTTAACTATAGGTTCAAGCATGTTGTGAGATAAAAAAAAAAGGCTGGAAAACATTTATCTAGACAACCTGAGTGTGGCAGCTGATCTACCCTCTGATCGAGCTGTAACAGTTCAATGACAAAAAACTTGTAACATACAATACCTCTAAAACCAAGCTATTAGCATTCCATCATCAACAAACAGATCCTGGTTTTTCTCAAGTCATAAACAATGATTGTGCTCTCAATTACAAAAAAATGGAACATTGCTGCCATATCAAGACTGGAGATGCCTAATCCTCACTTTCCAGACTTGATAAAGTTCAAAAGTGTTTGCATAGTGGGTGATTATTTTCAACCCTACAGTACCTTTTCCATAGAGTAAGTATCACAATTTTATCAATACTCTATTGCTATTTCTATGGCAAATATTTAGACGAGTTACATTTTTTAGTTCTACCTGTTCAAACGTTTACAGTTAAGATCTGTTATGTCATGTACATAATATCATAATATCTGTTATGTCATGTACATAATATCAAATCATCCTCATTCCTATTAAATTCCATTGGTAAGAATGATGTTTAACTCAGCTTTTTCCTGAGATCCACTACTTTGTGATATATATTCCTGAGAAGATGCTACCCCAATCACTACAATGTTAAACACTTCAAGTTTTGGGTCAACCTTTAACTATCCTACATATCCTCATAATTTGCACTTAATTCCCTTAATTCCTCCTCTTATATCCATACAACAAACTCATTCAGTAACCCTCTACCTTGTGTTGCTCTTTGGCCTTGCATTGGATGAACATTTAATAAAAAATATTTTTTACTTTACACCATAACATAGCTTCCCTGTGCCTTTTCAATAAATACTTTCATGGTAATTGTTCAAATGAACTTTATTTTTTTTTCCTTTATATAAATGTAACTGTAAGTTCTATGTTAACAGTTTCTTCTATTGCATTCTCAATAGTGGAATTTTCTTCCAGCTTGTTGCTTCCCAGTCAACTTTGATCTTCAAAAATTTAAATACAATGTAAGTCATTATCTTCTGTCTTCTTAATTCTTGTTCTTTTATTGTTCTATATCTTTAACAGTGTTTTTTTTTTTCTCATATTCTCTCACACTCAGTAAAATCCCTTATGTCTTAGTGCTTTATTGCCTTGCTTCGGATGAAACGATTAAAAAAAATTTCATTACTTTACATAAATATTTTCAAAACACAAGGTTTATAATAGGGTTGCCACAATAACATCATTTCCTTAGAGTTTTCCTTGTTTTTTGAAAATGCTCACATACAGTAGCAAGATATTAACACTAGAATAAAAAATTTTCAATATTGAAATGGTGTTCATGTATTCCATTAATTTTATAATTTACATCACATAAGCTTCACATTATTACCAATTAAATTACTATTTAATTACATAATGGCTTAAATAGCAACATATTTCCACAGGTTGGTATTCAAGTTCAGGTATAAGTTATGAGTTCGAATGCTATTTTTATTAGCTGTAGATCCTTCTCACTTGGAATGTTGGTGTAACATAATCTTCATTCTTTCCTTTCCTCCAGATTTAATTTTGACAGAGTTAAGGCAAGAATTTTAAAAGTTATTTCCCTTGTAAGATATTTTTATATCACGAGTTGTCTCCCTTTACAATTATCAGACGCAGACGACAAGAAATGACGTCGCTATTGTATTTTGTGCGATTATTTTTCAATGGTAAGGATTCTTGTTTATTTTTAATGAACATGTTTTTTTCTTTGAAAATGGCGCAAATACGTAGGTTTATATAATATGCATCTGAAATTGAATATATGTCTGTCATATTTTGTTTAATTTTTTCGAGGATATTGATGAAAAAAAAAAAACGATCTTTTCTGTTTAATTTACCCCGGCCCCAAAAAGTTACTTTATCGCAAATATTAATTCACCCCAAGAAATTATAAATTTAAAATCTAAGTTTTTTTTTATTAAATTTTGAGCACTCTTCTGAAATTATAAATTTTAAATTGAAATTTGTTTTACCTCGCAACGACTTGAATCCTGAGAATGAAAAGTGAAACCAAAAATCAAGAAGTTATTCACATAGAGGTACTCACAAGGAATATTTTTAAAAAAATCTGTTTTTGGCTTATTTATCGGGGTAGATCGCACAATTAGAAATAGCTCACCCAAGTCACCCACATTTGGTGCAATCGCAAAGGTCAAGCCAATGTAAGGGTCACGCTCTGGGAGAATTTGGTGTGAATTTTAATAAATATAATTTTTTTTACTTTATTTTGGATTTAATTAACAGAAAAGATCCGAAAAAATGTCAGCATTTTATAATTTCCTAATTTATTGAAGTAAATGTGGTAAATTTGCTTTTCAATCTCCAAGCTATTGAAATTTTTCGAAATCGTCATATTTCCGTATAAATGTACATGCTGAACTCGAATTAACAATTACAGTTCTGATAAAACCTACGTTTTGGAATTATCGCCCAGAAAAAAACGGATTTAATATTGGTCATTCGCCCTCCATTACCGGCTTTGTGTAATTAGATTCACTGCGAATCAGTTACGTTCATTTCCGTAGCGCAATCATAACTTTTTGGCCTTTTTACTGCTTTCACTGCTCTTACTCATCGAAATTACTGCGCACTATCGCAAAGCAATGACAACTGGGCGATATATTTCTTTGATAAGTGTAGTTATTTTTATAACTGAAAACTTTAAACAAAAACAAATTAAATAATACAATGAAGTCTTTTTTCTCTGTAGAATAGCAATAACAAATTAAAAAAGAAGAAAATGAACAAATTAAATAATACAGTGAAGCATTTCTTATTTTTTAAAATTGAAAATAAAACAAAAAAACGATAATTAATGTGCAAACTTTGTAAAGAGCAAGGTAATTTACAAAATAAAATTACAATGTAAGAACATGCTAAAAAGGAAATTCTAACAAGAACAAATTTAGGGTTAGGGTTTATATATATATATATATATATACATATATATATAGTTATATAAGAACTAAAAGAAAATCCTAACCCTAACCATATATATATATATATAAATAACAAAAAGAAAACCTTAACCATATATATATATATATATATATATATATATATATATTGAACAATAAAAAAATTTAAAAATTTAAATCTTTAGACACACTGGGTTGTAGATTAATATTATTTCGTTTTTTTATTATTATTCCATTTAGATTCCTCGACTAGTTTCGACCAAAATGGCCATCATCGGGAGAAAAAATATTTCTGCTTGTTGTTAGCACTAAACTACAGAAATGAATATCTTGCTCGAGAAAATGAACTTTTGTCTGTAGTTTTCATTTGTTTTTTTTTTTATTTTTTTATCTTTTTAACATGAATCTTTGAACATTCCTTGTGTTGGTCAAACAGTCTCTTTTAAGTTGTTATTTGAGATAAGAGCTGGACATGTTGCTCTGAATTCTCTGGTCAGTTTGACAGTTTTATTGGACCTGGTGAGGGGATGTGTCTCTGTTTAGTGTTTGTGTGTGTGTTATTTGGTTCTTAGGGAGTGAGTGAGTATGATATGTGTAAGCGTGCGTATTGCTGTGGGTGTGTGTTATCGTTTGGCTCATTAGGGAGTGAGTGAGTATGATGTGTGTAAGTGTGTATATATTGGTGTGGGTGTGTGTATAAGTGTGAGGCCTCAACACCCACCTAACCATGTCTGTCTTGTGTGGGTGAGAAATGTGGGAAGGTTTTAATTTGTTGACTTAAATTTGTGGTTTACCCCGGCTGGAAAGTGTGTTTTTAAACGTTGTATCCACTTATTTTCATGGAACTCTAAAATCTTTCTAATGTTATCTGCTCTGGAATTTTTTATTCTCTCAATTATAGTGAATTTGGCATGGGTTTTGAAATGATGTTTTTCCAGGCGGAAATGTTGTTCTACAGGTAATAATTTTTCATGGGGAGTCGACTTAATTTGCTTACGATAATTATTAATTCTGTAGTGAAAGGGCCATTCAGATTTTACTACATATTGTTTCTGGCATAGTGTGCATTCTAGGAGGTAAATTATGTTATGACTTCTACAGTTAGAATCGTGGTAGATTTTGAAAGTAGATTTAAGGACTGAGCTAGTGAATGAATTCGTGTTTAATATGGTTGCAGCATAAACTTCTTTTGTTGTTACATGGTTGAGAAAATCCTGTTGTTTTTGTTCTTAGTCTATTACGGATTACCTTGTCCCCTGAAATGTGGTTACTACCTATGATTTCTTTTAGCTTCTTAGGTCTACGATATGCCAGAAGACCATGTTCCTTAAACAGTTTTTTTAGGTCTGATTTGAGATGTAGTATTTCTTAGCGACGTTTGATTATTTGGGATAGTGGAGACAGAGTGGGATTGAAAGTGGTTACTAGTGGGATGCGGCTAGATTTATTTTTAATCTAGTACATTAGGGTGTCTTCTCTAGGTGTGGAAATTGCTTTATTTATTTATATATATATAAAGAACAAAAAGAAAACCCTGTGGAAGTTGTTGGTGATGTCACTGACTGTTGTCTTGGGGGTTTTCCTCGCAGCTCTCACAATATATCAGTCATTAACTGCTCTTGTTTTCCATGTCTGTTGCTCAGTACACTACTAGTAGTTTCTTCCTTTTTCAGAACATTCCTAATTGTTAGTGTTCGCTATGCCCAAAGTTTGGCTGATTTATCAGCTTCAAAATGGCTTGATTTATATATATATATATATATATGTGTGTGTGTGTGTGTGTGTGTGTGAAAATATATAGAAAATAGGAAGGAACTGGTTAGGTTGGAATCATATTTTTAAATAAATTATATATATATATATATATATATATATATATATATACTCGACTCTCCCATCGAATTCGACGTATGTGGGTCAAGCAGATCAGTTTCTAGGAAACTGACAGCGAGACAACAGCACATGAGATATGATTATAGTGGTGAATGGTGACCATCCACACTTTTTGAAGGGCCGAATACAGAGACCTGGTGCACTACGTGCCACAAAGTCCCCAAACGACCCTCCGCAGGTTTTGAATTCAGAGTTGTCCTTCTCCTAGAACAGTTGCCATCCAAGGCTATAGAACCAAGTCTGTCCTGCTATGTACCCATAGCTGGAGTGGGAGAAGAGGATTCACACCTTTCCCAAGGGTATTAGCATGTAAGTAAATATATTGAATTCAACTGAATTCGAACTCGGCTCCTCCGATTCTCAATATGCCTATATATATATATATATATATATATATATATATATATATATATATATATATATATATATATATATATATATATATATAAAGAACAAAAAAGAAAACCCTAACCCTAACTATAAGAATAAGAACAAAAAAAAACCCTAGCCTAACCTAAAATATATATATATATATATATATATATATATATATATATATATATATATATATATATATATATATATATATATATATATATAGAACTAAAAGAAAACCTAACCCTAAACCTTGTCATTGCTTTTACGATAGTGCACAGTAATTTTGATGAGTAAGAGCAATGAAAGCAGTAAATAGACCAAAATGTTATGATTTAGCTACGGAAGTGAACGTAACTGATCTGCAGTGAATCTAATTACACAAAGCTAGTAATGGTGGGTAAATGACCGCAATTAAATCTGATTTTTTTCTGGTCGATAACTTCAAAATGGTAGGTTTTATCATAATTGTTATTGTTAATTTGAGTACTGTATTTACCTTTATATGGAAATATGACAATTTTGAAAAATATTAATAGATATTTAGCATGGGGATTGAAAAGCAAATTTACCATAAATGTTAAATGCTGAAAAAAAACTGAAATTTTTAATAAGTGTCTTTTTGTTTCAATATATGTTTTTTCTAAAAAGCAAATATAATATTTTTTAATTTTTTTAATGTTTCAAACTAGTTTAACTTATCTTTCAACTGGTACATTCAGATTTCTATAATATCCAGTCGTCATTACAAACCACCATATCGTTTTTTTTAACATTTCAAACAATTTCTATACAACAAATACTAATTGCTCTCTCTTACCTATCAAGTAAAATTCTAGACTCATATTATAAGCCATACATTTGATATGAAAAGTCATGCATTTAGAAATAAAACAAAAAACAGTGATCACAGCTATTTTATTCTGTAAAAAGACAAATTTAATTCATCATTTGAGACCAAAAAGTTTCAGAATTTTAAAACAGAAAAAATAGGATTTCCAAATTCTAAAAAATTTTTTCCTCAGGTTACAATTATTTTTATCATTTCACACCAAGCAAGGCAATAAAGCCACTAAAACACAAAGGGTACTGAGTTAGAAAATATAAGAAAAAAGAACACTATTAAGGAGAGAGAACATTAAAAGGACAGGAATTAAGACAGAAGATAACAACTGACATTGCATTTAAATTTTTGAAAATTCAAAGTTGATTGGCAAGCAAGAAGCCGTAAGGATATTCCACAAGTGAGAAGTGCACTAGAAGAAACTGGTTACATCCAGTCATTTCAACTGTAAAATGAAGATACCTTGCTGTCAATCGAGTACTGCACTTACATTTATAAAATCTAAGTAGATAAAAATTCATCAGAACAATTATCATTAAAGTATTTATAGAAAAGGCACTGGGAACCTATGTTAGGGCAATGGAAAAGTGATTGAAGCCAAGATGCCAAGTCAGGATCAATAACATTGCAGATTCCTCTTTGGATTTTATCAATAATAATAATAAGATAATAATGATTTATTGATACAACTCCTAATTAACCCATAACGAGAGGGGTGAAAATGTGGATTCATACCTTTCCCAAGGGCATTTGTGTATAGTTTAATAACAAATTCGATTCTCCAATTTCCAATTCCAAGCTATTATCTATTACACTGCCCATGCTTCATCCAAGAAAAGTAACTTTTCTTTGGTTGATCCTCAAATAATGATGTTATTTCATCAAATAAAAGATTAAGATTCAACTTTCTTATTCCTGAAATAGCCATCTATAGACAAGCATTTAAATGACTAACCAAAATAAACATTTTTATTAACCATGGCACTACTATATGATAATTATAGAAAAATTCAGTACTGCTGATAACAGACAAATTCAGATGGAATGCAGAATTATTTTCTCTTTGTTAAATATTATGTCTCTTCAGAGCATATACAATCATGGAATTCCTTTGTTTATTATCTGTGAACTGTCATGACTTCTTGAGACAGAGAGTGGAGTGGTTTCCTGTTGTCTTCTCCACAGCTTAGAATTCAGAGTTGTCCTTCTTCCAGACTGGATGTTGTTTTATAACTTGTGTGTGTTTTGTTTTATTTAATCATTTCACCATAAACAAGGAATTAAAGCCAACAAGAGGCAAGGAGTTACTGAGTCTGAGAGAATATGAGAAAAAAAAAAAAGAAAAAAAAAACATTATTAAGGAGAGAGGACAATAAAAGAACAGGAATTAAGAAGACAGAAGACAACAATTGACATTGCATTTAAAATGTTCATAATGGCTTCAGTGATAACAAAACAGACAACACACATGTATCTTGATGTCAGAAGGGGCTAAGCCAATCTGAGGATAAAAAAGAAAAATATAAATCATTATATTCTATTAGTCCCCATTTTTTTATTGATCTCTCTCCTTGATAATATTTTTCTTATATTCTTTCACACTCAGTAAATCCTTATGTCTTAGTGGCGTTATTGCCTTGCTTTGAGTGAAAAGAGAAAAAGAGAAAATATTTCACTATCAGTCAAAGAAAAAAAAATGTTCAAGTTACAACCACTTGAGCATTTCAATAATTTCAATTCATGTCATTGAAGCTTTGAAAGATTTTGATTAGCATCTAAGTTGCATGAGGAAACTGCACCAGTTTGAATCAGCACCCTAATTTACTTTATGGATGGAGAAGCAGAAAATTTATATAAAACAATTACATTTTCAAAGAGAGAAGAGATTGACTTCAATATGTTAGTGAAATTCAAAGCCATTTTCATTCCAAAGAAAAAATTTTAAAAATGGTTTGAAATAAGGCAGATGTGTGTTATCTGTGTTGTTATCATTGAAGCCATTATGAATCCACATAAGTTAAACAGCTGCCACTCAAGGTTATAGAAACCAGTCTATCCTGCTCTTTAACCTATAGCTGGAGGAAGAAATAAAGAATTTATGCCTTTTCCAAGAGTGTAAGAATGAAAGAGAACACAACAAACTAGGTTGGAATTTGAACTTGATTTGCTAATTCCCCTTTTGTGCCAATAACTTTTACATGATTCATTTTTCATTATGCTGCATATGCAACTTCAAAAAATAGTCTTAAAAATATAGTTTACTATATTTTTAAGACTATTATTTAAAATGATATTTATAAGCATTCACTGGCTGAAAGAAAAGTGGAAACTGACTGAAAATAATTTGTTAACTAGAACTATAAATAGATGGAAAATGTCAATAACAAAATTCAAAGTTGGATGTCTTTTTTTATCCTTTCTTATTTTTTTTTTAACTTCATAAGCTTTATGGAAATTTTGGTGCTTATTAGAAGAAAAATGTTAATAATTGGCTTGAAAATGTAAATGATAAAAATTCAAATTTTATTCAGCCTGTGATTCTACTTTTGCACAAAAACTATATCAGCTAAAATTGTTATACTGTCTGTTCTGTAGCCAAATATTAGTTAAAATATAATAAAAAATAATAAAGATAGCAGACAGTGTGGAAAACTTTATGAAGGCTTGAGAGTGAATTGGCCAAAACATAGTAAGGAATTCTGATATTTTTTTTTTAAAGAACTAAAAAACATGTAATAAACTGCTTCTAAAACCACTGCAACAAATGTCTCAGAAAGGTTGAATAAGCTAAAGTATTGAGATAAAAACAGCACTGATAAGGATATTAGGCTAATTAATGTTTGATAAAATGAAAATGCTTAATCTCAAAACTGTAGACAATTCAAAAAGGCTAAAGATAAAATCAATAAATCTGAAGATAGCAGTCTGAATATGTATAGCGTAATCAAATTATTTCATCTCAGAAGTTCAGGCAATAATTGTTTGCAGGTGTTTGAAAAGACAAGTCAAAAGCATGAATAAAAAAAATAGTCAAATTATTTAGAAAGATTCAAGTTTTCTTTGTGTTGGCAATAAATCTTTTCTGGGATGATAAATTAAACTCCACTTGAACAATTAATCTGCTATTTGGTTAAAAAAAATCCTTTTGTACTTATATAGTAAATATTGAATTAGAACAATTTTTAGTAATTTCTATGGGAATTTCATAAACAATATTTAGATATTTATACGCATACATACGTGTCATTTTGTTCTTCCCATTAAGAGAATTTTGTAGGAATTAAAATTAGTTGTAATCAAATGGTTCAAAGCCAGGTGAGTACAAGTGTTTAGTAGGACATCCCAGGTAAGTTGTACTAACTTTTGTTAGGTCTGTAAAGAGATGTGAGATCTGGTGTCACCCTTATAGTAGATAACACCTTTCTATTTGGCCAAGTCTGATGCTTTTCGTTGATTGTTACTTATATTCAGTTAAAATGGGAAGAGCAGTTGTCTGAATTCAACATCTTATTTTGCGAAAGGAGCTTATAATACACAATGCTTTTCCAAATCCAGCAGATTCTTCAGTTTCTTCAAATACAGACCAGCTTTTTGAGTTGTTAATTATGTCTCATTCCATTTTTCCCCATGACATTTTTCACTCCAAATTATTGTAAACAATCCATTTTATTGCCTTCCATTGTTCATTTAAAAAATGGGTCATTTTGTTGTTTTTGAGCAGATAATCACAGATGGAAAGACAGTTTATTAAAAAAATTTCCATTAAATTGTGAGGCATCCAACATCATAGCAATTTATATATCCAATATTTTCAAATGCCTTGCAAAATTCATATAAAGATATGTGGTGTATCTCTGTGATATCCTATATTATGTGACCTGGTTTCTTTTTATCAGTGTTTCAATTTGATCATCATCAACAACTGCATGACTGCATGAATGTCCCCAGTACTCCAGATCAAAATTTTCACTTATGAACCTATCAAACCACTTTCAAACAGTACTTTCAGCTATGGTACAATTTCTATAAATGGCACATAATTTTTTTTGCTGTTTGTTCAGCATCTTTTCCTTTCTAGTAATAAAAGGGCATCAAATAAGGAAAATGCATTTCATTTTCCTATCCCTTTTCACTTTTAATGTAAAATTCATAATCCACACACAAATTGTATTGAAAGATACATTGGAATATCAATATTCATATATATATATATATATATATATATATATATATATATATATATATATATATATCATGAATTTCAGTCCCACATGAAGTGAAATCCTGTGTTCAAATGCCACTTATTGGATAATACCACAAACTTTTGTTCCAACTCAGTATAACTTGCTTTTAATAATAGTTATTAAGTAAACATCCCCATATACCAAACCCATTTTTTATAATTTGTATAAAGTATAGTTTTATTTTAAATATTTATATTTCTTAAAACCCAAATCAACAATAATTCTAGCCTTAACTTTAATCTATGCTTTGTGCTCACTGCATTTTCTCAAAAAATAAAAGAAGTATGCAACAAAAGTATTAATTCTAAGGGTCTAATTATTTGTCCCTGTGAATCTATGTCCTAAATTATTTTTACTATATCATTTACTTATAAAAAGGGTTAATGTGCAAGTCTCACAAACCATTGCTTCAAAGTTGCCTTTGTCCTACTATATTTGTGAAAACTAATAGCAAGTCATTTTCTGAACAACAGGAGTCTAAAATGTTTTTTTATACAATATTTTTGATCATTTTTCTAAGAATCTCAGTAAACAGTACTTTGTGCACTTTGTGTATTTATTTTATGAACAAGCTCCTAATTTAGGAGTTTAACTGTTTAATTGTTTGAATTGTATGAAATAGGTAAGCTGGAATGGTAGAATTGCCTGGATGATGACTCCCAAACTATTATTCTTATTGTAATATCATTCTGAATTTGTTCCTATTCCTGTTGATTGCTAATGGCCATTGGCTGTCATCTTGAGTGGCTGCTAAAAAAACAAATAAAATTGTGAAAAAAAGAAAATGCAATACAAAAATTTATAATGGGGAGGTTGTTCTTTCAAATCATAGATGCTTTTGAACTAATCAATGTTAATTTTGGTTAGAATTACTAAGATAAGGTCTTCTTACTATTATATACTGAGTCATTTAGACCAGGTATTTTGTCTTTGGTGTTTTTGTTTGCAAGATACTATACTCTCAGTCTTCCTCAGGTGTCTGAGTTTATCAGTCACTTCTAGAGAAATAGCAAATGAAAGCTTATATTGGATTCAAAGGAATATATTCTTCTAATTCCTATACATGAACAGTCCATTCATTTAATAGATCTATTTTCCAGATTTCTTTTACAGCAGTTATTTTAATTTTTCTATAGGATTTTGTGTATCACATACATTATTAGTCATACCTAATTTCAAAGTCTATTCACAATTTTTCAGTGTTCCTCAAGCCTTATTTTAGGTGAAAGCTCATCTTGTCTTTGTATTTTCTGCAGTAACTACAGGGAATGTTATAAAGTTTTTTTCATCCAGTGAAAGTTTAACTCTGGTGAGCTGTATGTACAAGTTTTAAAATAATTTAAAAGAGAAGTTTGGTATCTGATTTGGAAAAAGACACTTTGAGATAAAGAATATCTACTGAAATCTATCTGATGGTTACTACAAGATCCAAAGAGATAAAAATAGAACAATAAAATATTTTATTTATACCTTGTCAGAATCTATCAATCTACAAATTTTACAATCATTTTTATTAATATTTTCTTAACCTCAAAAGAAAAAGGTTTCACTTGTGAGCTTCAATGAATTTATTCTCACAATCAAAATATTCAAATTTTAGATTATCATATGTGAATTTTTGATACTATTTTTAAAACTAGTTTTCCCATCATAGTTAAAGTTTCATAGTTTTTATTTTCAGTTCATATTTTCTAATTTATGTTTATGTAATTGGAATAAAAACGTGGGAAAGATTTCGATTTGTTGATAAGTTAAAATGATATTTAAATTATTAGATGCACTTGTTTCTGAAACAAGTGAATTGGTCATTCAGAAGGAAATAAATCTGTTTGCATTCATTTGTTGATATTCAAGATTTTTCTTGTTGGCAGTGTAATTTGGTTTGAAAATTAACAAATTACAAAAGACATCAATAGCAAAGTTACCTGGTTTTACAACTGGCTTTATGGATTTTCATTATTGTTTGCTGAATTTTTTAAGTATATCTACTTTAAAAATCAAATGAAAGTGAATAGATGGATATAAAATGATGAAATATTCATTCCACCAGAGTAATTATTCAAAGACAAGGATGTACTCTATTAGAATTTAAATTATTTTTCTTTGGTTTGTTTAAGTATCATGAACATATATTTCAAATGCTAATCTGTTTTTTTTTTTTTTTAGCCACTTAGAATGCAAAAGGATTTTCTTTAAATACTTTATTTACAAGTATTCATCATTATTATTCACCTTTATTTTAATATATCTGTTTCTCTGAAAACAAAGATTGATATTTTCACTACAGAATATTGTTTACGGACTTTATATTTTTATCTTGTTCTTTTTATAGTAACTTTTTTCAAAAAACAAATACAAGATATCAAAATAGCAGAGTTTCTAACTAAATTCAGGAAAAAAACTCTGCAATAAATATCTAAATAGTTAGAACAAATATATTGAAAATGTGAATAATAATGACTCATTTGTTGTTAAAGTTTCAGTAAATTTGCTTTTTAATCCCCATGGTAAATATCTATTAAAATTTTCCCAAATTATCATATTTCCATGTAAATGTACATGCTGAACTCAAATTGACAATTAAATTATTATAAAACTTACCATTTTGGATTTATCGACAAGAAAAAATCAGATTCACTTGCAGTCATTTGTTCGCTATTACAGGCATTGTTTTTATTACATTCACTTCGGAGCACTTCCGGATGCACAATCATAATTTTTGGCCTACATACTGCTCTTACTCGTCAAAATTACTACACATTATCGTAAAGTAATAACAAGAGAAAACTTTAAACAAAAACAAGTTAAATAATACAACAAAACCTATTTTTCTATGTAGAATAGCAATGACAAATTAAAAAAGAACAAATTAAATAATACAGTAAAGCATTTGATTATTTTTTAAAATTGAAAATAAAACAATAATTAATTTGTAAAGAGCAAGGTAATTTACAAAATAAAATTACAGTGTAAGAAAATGCTAGAAAGGAAATTCTAACAAGAACAAATTTAGGGTCAGGGTTTTCTTTTTGTTGTATATATATATATATATATATATAAAATTCTAACAAGAACAAATTTAAGGTTAGGGTGAGGGTTTCTATATATATAGGAAATTCTAACAAGAACTAATATGGTGTTAGGGTTTTTTTTTGTTATATTATATATATATATATATATATATATATATAATATATAAGAACAAAAAAGAAAACCCTAACCTTTTTTTGTTTTTATATATATATATATATATATATATATATATATATATATATATAAAGAAAAAAAAAAGCCTTACCTTAAATTTGTTTTTGTTAGAATTTCTATATATATATATATATATATATATATATATATATATATTTATATATATATATATATATATATATATATATATATATACAGTACCAAGCATAAAGATCAGAACAATATTAAGAAAAAGGCTAAATGTCAAATAACTTTTTATTTTAAAGCTTCAAAGAACATTTTATCAAGGAAAAATAAGGTTATAAAAGTAAATTATATAATTCCAAAATATAAAGCTCAATAAACTTATTTTGATAAAGTTATGAGAATAATTATATAACATTCGAAAAAAATAGATAATCAATAAAATCAGAACAATTAACAAAATCATACTATTATAATGGATATATCATATCCAAATGAAAATAACGTTCATAATTCATTAATACTTGATGTGTAGACCTTTACTTGCAATAACAGCTTGTCATCTTTTGCTACATGATCAAATTAATGTCTTGCATTCATTAACGGATATTTTCTCCCATTCTCCTTTCAAATTAGTCCATAGTTCTTCAACGTTTGCTGGATTCTTTTCCTTAACTCTTTCATTTAATAACTTCCAAACATTCTCAATAGGATTCATGTCTGGGCTTTGAGCAGGCCATTCCATAACAGTAACATCCCCCTCAGAAAGAAATGTCTTAACAGACTTTGCTGTGTGACACAGTGCGTTATCTTGCATAATTACAGTTGGTTAATTAATTGCAGTTCTCAAATTAGGTACATGTTTCTTCAATATCTCTTTGTATACAGTTGGGTAAATTTTACCGAGTAGCCTGACAAGAGGTCCTGTACCAGCAGCTGAAATCATTCCAAACACCATCACACTTCCTCCTCCAAATTTAACGCTGCTTTTAGTGCACTGAGGCAAATATCATTCCTTAGGACTGCGTCGAATGAACCTTCTCCCGTCACAACCGAACAGGTTAAACTTTGACTCATTGCTGAAATAAACACAATCCCACTGTTCTTCAGTCCATATGACGTGTTCAGTGGCAAATTTCAGTCGCCTCATTTGGTTCTTTTTAGAAATGTAAGGCTTCAAAGAGGCTACTCGACAGTTCAAATTTATTTCATTAAGTCTTCTGGAAATAGTGTGCCTTGATATTTTAATGTCAAGGTTAGCATTAGCTCTTTTAGAGATAGCGGTTGCTGTCGCAAATTGATCCTTTTTTGATTCATTACCAATCCCTCTGTTGTCGCTTAAAGTAGTTTTCCTAGGCCTGCCAGGTGGTTTCTTGGCTTCGCATGACCCAGTTTCCTCAAGTTTTCTTAAAATACTATGAATAAGACTTAGATTTCCCCATAGTCTTTGAAATATCCCCAATTGAGAGTTTATCTTCATTATGTAACTTGACTATCAGTTTTCTAAGTTCCAATGATGTCACAGATATTTTTGCCATGTTTACAATGTAAGAGCCAATGAAGAGCCGATTTAATTTAGTAAAATACACTATTTTATATTCTTACTCTAAAAAATTTCCAATAATGCAAAATAATTATTAAATTTTATGCATTTATTTAATCGTTCTGATGTTTTTGATCATCTATTTTCTTTGAATGTTATATAATTATTCTCATAACTTTATCAAAATAAGTTTATTGATCTTTATATTTTGGAATTATATAATTTACCTTTATATCCTTATTTTTCCTTGATAAAATGTTCTTTGAAGCTTTAAAATAAAATGTTATTTCATTTAGACTTTTTTTTAACATAGTTCTGATCCTTATGCTTGCTACTGTATATATATATATATAAAGAACAAAAAGAAAACCCTAACTCTAATTATTGTCATTGCTTTACGATATTGTACAGTGATTTAGACAAGTAACAGCAGTAAATAGGCCAAAAAGCTATGATTGCGCAATGGAAGTGATCTGCAGTGAATTTAATTATACAAAGCTGGTAATGCCAGACAAATGACCACGTATGAGTCCGAATTTTTCTTGTCGATAACTCTAAAACAGTAGGTTTTATCATAATTTAATTGTTATTTTGAGTTCAGCATGTACATTTACACAGAAATATGACGATTTGGAAAAATTTTAATAGATATTTAGTATGGTGATTAAAAAGCAAATTTACCAAAGTTTCCACTCAGATTGAGATGGTTAGATAAAATAATGTTGATTGAGTTTTTTTTTACACCTTATCAACTCTTTGTGGGTTATTTAAAAATGAAATATATTTGGGATTGTAAGAATAATTCTTTTTATTTTTTTTTTTTTTGCTAGTGAATATATGGAATTAACATTAATTCCATTTATAATTTTACGCAGATGAAGTTTCCTCCTTTTTGTTTTACACTGTGCGTGCGTGTGCGCGTTTGACACCCCTTTCTGTCTCTTTTAGTCTAATACAGTAGTAACTGTTTTTGGTCAGCAGTCAAGACGAGCTGCTACTTCTACTTATGCAAATTAGACTTTTGAATTTTTCCCCGCTTTTTCGGGGCGTTTCAAAACTGCTAACGTTTGCAAGCCAGTTGCCTCTTAGCTGTCGACCGGACTGGATGGGCAATTTCATTTATTCCGTGCCCTTAATCCATATGCGGGCGGAATATCTTATTTTTCAACAATGTCGACTGCACCCTCTACCAAGACTTTTTCTCCTTTTTGAAGCTGCCAACAGGTCGGACCTTTTCTCCGTTTTTTTACTGGAAGATGTTTTTTAGAGATACGACCACACTGTCGAGAGCAAAAGTTCATTATGCAACTAATGGCGTATTTTTATCCCTCGTCAGGGGCCTAATAAGTATAGGCAGGGATATCCTACTGAACGAACAAATTGCTAATCACAGGTCAGGACCTTTTTCTCCGTTTTCTACCAGAAGACGTTTTTAGAGACACACGACACTGTCGTCGGCAGAAACTTCGTGTTCAACAGGTGACTTAAACTTACCCCTGGCTTCGAACCAAATAATACAGGCAGGGATAGTATTACCTCTGAACAAAAACATTTTTCGTCTTTCTCTTTGGGCTCGCCGTAAACCATTCTACAAGACCATGCTTCGTCTCTCCCTCGGCTAGATGCCCACAGCAGTCCAGAACATTTACCAGCGGTCAATTCAATATTTACCGAACATTCTTTATAACTTTGAACCTGTACATTAAAAATATGCATAATCACTTACAACTTAAAATATCCACAGTGAGTACTCCTTTCTATCTGTGCGCACCTTCTTTTTCCGGAACTGTATAAAACTTTCTTTTCCCGCCTTTGGCCATCTTGTATTTCTATTTTGGCGCGGAACATTTTTCATTGATCCCGACCTTGGGATGAGTTACGTGTTACTGTTTGATTAAAGTTTACTCATGTTTTTATAAACAGATGTCTTTGGCATTTTTATTTCGGCTATCTTAATACCATTTATTTATGCACTTGTTGATTGACCCCTTTCCTCTCATTGTTCATTCACGCATTTTATTTTTTTTTTACTTTGCTTGTAGACTCGGTAGTTTAGTGTGGTGTCTGGCACAAGGCCACTCAGTATAATCCAGCACTGCACCCTACCGGGTCCGCAACAAATATTGCATTAACAATTTTTTTGAGAATAACAATGTTTTTTCTTGACACACCCTACTATTTAATCAATAGTTGGGGAGAAGGGAATAGATTCATAACTTTTTTAATGCCATAACGGTATTTATAACTGATTGTAACAAACCTGAATCAAATTAGAACTCTGCTATCCAATTTCCTTTTCCAAGCCTTATTCATTACACTACCTGTACATCAATTAGATAAAATAAGTTATCCAGGTAAATATTACAATACTAAATTAAAATATACATGTGTGACATTAATTTTTATTGTAACAAGTCAACTATATAATTTTTTTAAAATATAAGTAAAATTTAGTCAAATGTTTTTCAAGTAAGAGATTTGAGTTCATATTGTAACATCATATTATATGTTATATGGAGCATTTAATACTAAATTTATGACTGCACAATAAATAAATAAAATGTATGCTGTTGTGATATATTGACAATAGATATTTTTCAGTCAAATTAAAAATGCAACTGTCTTCTGTTATGATTATTAATTATGACTCGAGGATGGAACAGAAAAGCAGGCCAGAGAAATTGATTTAAATATAATTTCTCCCCATATTAATTACAAAAACAAAATGCTGAAATTCAAAAACATTAAAGTTTTCCATTTTTGAACATCTACACTGAAAACATTCAAACAAAATCACTTTAAGATGCAATGTAAAATTCATAAATATAAACTTCAGTTATACATAACATATTTGGTTCTAAAATATGTTGATATGAAAATCAAACATGACAAGTTTGCCAATAACAAAATGATTATATTATTGAAGGAAATTAGGTTATATTTGTGCTTTAACCATTTCTTACATAAATGAATTTCAAGGTTATATTCAGTTTAGTAAATAAATAAAGAAAAAGATTTCAATGAACAAAATCCCATTTTCAGATTTGAAATCCAGGCTTTATTGGATGCAATCAGTTGTTTATAAACAATCTTGAACACACAAAATCTCATTAATTGCAATAATGACCTTTGAATAAAGTAACTGATAAATACTCTTGGCATCTCTTAAGAACTTTAGAAATTATTGTAAATACTGAAAATTTATATTTCAGATATTCTTATTTTACAAGTATAGCACTGCAAATCTACATGTGTGTGCTAGATAGAGAGATAGGCAATGGATTGATATTTACCTTATTCTAAATGTTTACAAGTTAAATTTCAAATGTATTATTTGTGTTCATGTATGTTAAATAAGGAATTTGAACACTTCTTTACTAATGAAGCAATTATTCTTTAGAAATCCAGTAAAATAACTTGCTTTCTTTTTTTATTCAAATGATTATTTCATTTCTTAAATTTTTCTTTCATTTCTGACTGCTAATATCATTAATTACTTTCATTTAATAAATTATGAATTACATATCATATCAGATCCAATGTTTGCCCAAGATTTTTCAAACTTGCAAGAGTATATTTTTTTTATGAAGATCATTATCTATTTGAAGACGACTGGAGTGTACATTTGCATGATCAATAAAATTTCATAGTCCATCTCCTATCTGGAGAATCAAAACATACAAGTAGATATGAAATTCAAACATAACAAAGAGTAGAATAACAATTTAATAGGTATCAATGTTATTTATTATCTTAAATATCTTCATCTGTATAGTTTGAATATTTCCTATATTTATAGTTTGTATCTAATAGTATATCTGAATTGAGTACATTTTTGGCATAATATACTAACTTAATGCTTTCAGTATGCTACTTTTTACATTTACTGTTTTATATATGTGTAGGTATAGTAAGCTGATGAAAGAACTTTGAAAAAGATATTATTATTATTATTATTATTATTATTATTATTATTATTATCATCATCATCATCATTATAATAATATAATTTTGTTGTATATTATTTCTTGTATATTATTAGGTCATTAGACAAAATAGGAGCATGATGAGAAAAATGTTATTGTTAATTTTTAACATTTTTATCATTATTTTCTTCTATTTCATCTAATGGTCAAATAATATACAATAAATATTATTACTATCATCTCTTCTTCCACATGGTTTTTATTTTGAACTGGAGCTCTTGTATTATGAGTGTTCTCCATCAAGTCATATGACCTAAAATAGATAGCACCTTTTACAAAATATTTGCACAACCAAGCAATAGAGACTTCTGAAGTGATCTGATTCTATGCTTTATTCTGATTTTCTTAATATAAGTGTTTAGGTTTGGTGGTATAGACCCCAGTGTCCTAATTATTATTATTATTATTATTTCTTTTTCAAATTTCTTTCATTATCTAAGAAGCATTCATGGTCAATCTTACTCTAATATGTATAATTCTTAAGAGATGATTATTGGAGTTTTACTGAAAACTTTTAAATTGCCAAATTTAAGAATAAGCAAAGAAATAAAAATAATTTTAAAAATAACAATTGATACTGAATTTTAATGTAAATACTTATCATTCTCTTTTGTATATTATTTTTGATGATGTCTGTTCCACTGTAATTGGATATATATAAGTGTAACATTGCTTACTCAAATTTTTATTTTGTCAATGTATGGCCAAGTTTAAAAAATATTTTAAGACAAAATTTGAAAGCATATAATTCTTTGTCTGCATTTTTAAATAACTAAATGTTTGGCTTTAAACATTTTTCAAATGTTTTATTAGTTGGCACCAGAAATTTCACACTTTGTGTAAATCTGAAAGAATTACAAATGAAGGTTTAAGGAATAAAATGGAATAAATACACAATGCATAACATTTTTTCCCATATTTCTTGAATAAATGAATTATAGTCCTTAAAAAATATTGAATAAAAAAATTCAAAGTTGAATATATAAGAAGAAATTAAAAAATGAATGAATCATAAAGTTATATTGCAATTATGTTAAATAGTTTAACATTTGTAGAAATCAAATAATGAAAGACAGTTTGCTTATTGATCATTTTGACAGTCAAACCATCATTTTTTGAAAAGATGTAAAAGTAGAATTTTAAATAAATTAATTGAATTTAGTTTGACTTAAAGGCAGAAAAAAGAAAATAATCCTAATCAAAATTAAACTAATTAACAATTGATAAATAGAAACAAATTATTTAAAAAAAAACATATAAAAAACAGAAAATTTAAATTGTAAAACATTTCATTTTAAAATGTAAATTTAAATTTGTTAGCAAAAAATCAATAGTAACAATATCCAGATAATTACTGGAGATTTCACACCATTTAGCCATTAAAAACTCATAACAATTATAATGATGTATAATAATTATAACAGTAGCAGATGTGAAATAGCAGCAGAAGTAGCAGTTTTAGTAATACTCTATCCAAAAATGGATGGAAATTTGTCTACATTTGCACAATAAAAAGTATTCATGGGAAACAAAATTTAATGGATTATATAATCATGTATATACATATTTCCCAATATTTTTCTCACATGCTTCTCAATAATTATTTCACTAAAACAGTTTCATATTCTTTTAACATTTTTTTTCTTTATCAATTTTTTTTTTCTTTCTTAACTTTTTATTTCCCATAACGGAAGAAGTATTTCTTTGGTATTTGTAATTTTCATATATTTCTTTACTCCAACTTGTACTCTGGTCAAGCAATATTAGGTCATTTAAAAATGTAGGTAGTGATCTGAAAAAAATGACTTGAAAAATAATATATTCATAGAAGACTACTGATAATTTTATAACATGCTGTTTTTATTCACAATGAGTATAAGTGCCAACTTTACAGTGCTAACATTGGAATAACTTGAATGGAAAAAAGAGAAAATATATGAAATTACAGAATAGACTTGACTTCTAGACACAGTTCCGTAAACCATATATCAACAAATGTGAAAAATTAAGAATTTTATTTGGATGGCTCATTTGTTAACATTTTTATTATTTTGCATCCACCAAATTTCTTTATGTGCTGATATTTAATTTTTCACCATAAATCAGCTGAAATTGTGAAAAATCATTTTCTAATTATTTAGTTATTCATTTTTTTAAATAAATACAACCATTGTCAGTGATCACCTTTGGTGCTACACTGATGTATGTATGTGTGTCTGTCTGTCAGTGTATGTGTGTCTGTCTGTCAGTGTATGTGTGCATACTACACCTTGTAGTACAGTGTAATACAGAAAAGCATGGTGAGATTCCAATGTTTCAGAATGTGATAAACATTGACTCTGAAAACAAAACATCTAGCTTTTTATCATACTGATGCATTATCATCATTTGTAAATTATATTTCTACTTTTCAAACTTTTAGGACTATTTTCTGCTTATTTTTCAAGAATAGTACATTCTACTCTATAGCAGATCACTTTAAAACTTTAGAAATTTAAAAACAACGTTTTCAAATTTAAAAACAAAAAGATTGACTTAAATGTATATTTTATAAAGCCACTTTTAACTTTCTTCCCCAATACATAATTCAATACAAGAGGTAGACATTCATACCATTCAATTGAACATTTATTTGCATCTACAAACATACATACTGCTATACTTACATACACATTTATGCATGTTTCATACATATATTTCTTATTTAGAATTTATATTTTCTTTACACAAATTTTTGTAAAAGATATTAATTTTATTCTTTCATTTTTTTTAAAAATAAAATTTTTATTAATTCAGTGTAAATTATATCTTATGCAAGCAATTTCAACAGGAAAATTATATGCTTTTCTTTCAAATACAAAATTGTAGATGACCAATTAATTAAAACAATAAATCTGCATAATTAAAATGAATACACTTTTGAATCTAATAATATTTTTTTAGTCAATTGATGAACAGAAAAAATGCAAATGGCAGAAGTGTCTGATACCTAATAATCCACATGACTGTGACATTTTGTACACTTTTGGCATATTTCTTTGTATCATCTGGAGAGATATGGGTGTGTAAGATAGGTAAACTATCTAAACAAAATCTGCTAAAAATAACATGGTTGCTTCAGTATCTGTTCATGTCTAACACGTGTACCAAATTGACTATATGTACTCCTGCCTCTTTTTAGTCCGGCATTGGTTTATGCTCGCAAAGAAGAGACACGTACCAACTAATCTGACAATGGACTGAGCCAGCCAAAAGTGTTTGTCAATGGTGTCACAGTGACAAGTAATTATTGGTTACTTAACTTCTCCCACTGCCATTTCTGTTTTATCTGTCTACTGTAAACATCTGAAGCTTTTACTTCTGTCTCTAAAATACTTTCACTAAAACTTTTACTCTTTCATACACTAAACATTTATGCCTTTCTGATTGTTCTACAAAAATCATATTTTGCAACATTTTACAGTCATTTTCTTCTTAATTTTTCATATTGATTTACAAGAATGCAAGTATAAAATTAAGAAATTTCTACATTATATTTCTATTTCTTTATGAAAGTTATTGTGAAAGGCTTATATATATATATATATATATATATATATATATATATATATTTGAATGTACCTGTATGTGTGTGTTTGCATTGTTTATATATGTGTTGTAACTTTGTATATTTACATGCATACATACAAAACTACATACATACACAGAATCATACTTTTTCATATAAAAATGCATGTGTAAATTTTTATAGGTTTTTATAGTTAGCTTTAGTTTCAAGACAAGATAAAAATGAATTTACACAAATGGTCATGAAATCGTTCGGAGAGTCATGCCCATTTTTATATCTCCTATGCCTTCTGCTGTTTATCCACCACAAGTCAAGAATCAATGGCTGTTTCAAAAAAATGTTTTAGTAAAGGTTGGATAAACAAAGGCAATTGATATGAAGTGTCTCATCCCTAAGTAAGTATTAAAATAGAAGGGATATGATGATACATATTTTTTGTCTGTAACACTTATTCAAGCTAGCCATATCCACCTTAACAAAACAAAAAGAAAGCAAAAAATGGAAAAGTGAATTGCAAAACATGAAAAAAAAAATGAAAAAGAACCAAAACAATATTTGTTTGGCAGGATAGATTCCTGAATTGTACTTTGAACACAATCGGGTTAGTATTGGTTCCTTTACAATATTATTTCATTGCTTTTGATTTCAGTATCAATGACAATGCAGTAATGAATTATATTCAACTGAGAATATTGGCTCTCTTATGATAAATCAGTGTGGAAGAAAAATAACCTGTTGTTTTACAACATTTAACACATTCTGCATACAGCAATGTCTGCCAAAATTAAGGACATTTTGTAGACATGTACATTTTATAAAAAAATCTCCTTTTTAGTCCTTTCTCTTTTCAAGTCAAATATTCTGCAGAAAAATCTCAACATCACATACATAAAAAGTCATGTGATTTTCTTTCTTTTTTTTTCCACTCCAAAAATTAAATACACAGCAGTGGTTTCCCATATAGTTGCCAACACATTTGATTTTTGTGACTGAACAACTAGAATGAAACATTATTACTACTGAACAACTACACAACATTGTGAAAGGCAATTAATTTTTATTTTTCTGATGCCATCACAAACACATGTAACATTTTTTCACATTTCAGTGACAAGCATTTTATACTATTCATGCTGCATTCATTAACATGCTATTATTTATTTGGGCCATTCTTAAAAATATGATGGAACCTTTTATCCTGAAGTTTTAAACAGAATTATTTTTTCAAAATGCTATAGATTGTTTGTATGTTATTAATGGATACACATACAAACACACGCATTTGCACATAAACATACACATACATACATACATATATATATATATATATATATATATATATATATATATATATATATATATATATATATATATTAGTGTGTGCATGTTTTTGTATGTGTATCCATTCACTTAAATATATAAATACACAAACATACATATATACATATGCATACACAAACATAAAAAGGTGTTTATACTGAATAAATTTTCAGTATCATATCTTATAAAGTAGCTTTTTTCTCTAGCCAGGAGTACAGGAATTATTTTTGAGGCAAAATGTTTCATTAGAATAACTCAATAAATATTGAAGTTTAGAATAGTGTTTACATTTATATAATATTTTATTTTTTAAAATATTGGCCAATCAGCCATCATAACACATCTACCGGGATTAGATATTTAATAACTCAACAACAAGGTTGTGCTTACAAAGCTGAAGGTGATAAAAAAATAAAAACAAACTCTAAAATAATTAAATTAAAATAAATTTAAGTTTTGATTTTTTTTCTCAAGTAGTAGGAAAAGAGTCAGAAACAGTAAAACCCTCGTCAATATGACGAAAAATTTTGTTAATAAAAGATATATTACAAGATTTTTTTTATTCAGAATATGTGCATGTGCATGTATACATATATATATAAGTGAGTGTACATTTATAAATATGTATATACACGCAATGAGCATAGTGGAAATTTTAAGCATATTTCACTTCCTCTTTAATAAATATTTCATTCATATCTGCAAATTTGCTACAATCTACTGAACTACAATAGTAGGCAAATGTTCCTCAACAGCTTTGTTGTTATTTAAATTATATACAATAAGAATGATCCAAGAATCTACTGAATGTGTTTTTACTCAAGATAAAGACTCAGCTTATTGATTCATATATTAGCAACTTGTATTCAAGTATTGATATCACCAAAACATGGCCAACTTAATAGACATATGTATGTGCATGTTTGTATGTGTGTACATATGTGTAAAAATGTATGCATGTACATATTAGTTGTTAGTAGTCAGGAAGAACTAACAGCTATGACTATATTCTTCAATTTAATAGTCAGTAATCAATGGCTATCTTTATAGACTGTAAAAAAAAATTTACGATTTATAAATTTGTTTATAAATATATACACAAATAAATATGAGCTTGCTTAGTATTTTGTTCAATGTGTACAATTCTAAAAAAAAAAAACACCGGTGTTACATAATACTGTATTTTCTACAGATGAGAAAGGAGATCATTCTAAGATTTTAACAAATTAGCAATTTGGCCACATATACACCCTCTTTCTCTCTCACACACACACGCTCTAATATACACATATACAAATATACATGTGTGTGTGTGTGTATGTGTGTGTACTTGTGAGTGTTTGCCTATATCTAATTATACATGCATACAAGTATGTATACACACATAAAAAGTGAGAAAAAGAAATGACAGACACAAAAATGGAATATAAACTAAATTTTTTTAAGGAATGGGCTAGCCCAAATCCTTGATGCATCACTTTATCCAAGGCTTTTTAGGTTAAAAAACAATTGTTTCAACCTGTTTATATTTGTTTTATATACATATGTGTTGTATACACAGACGTGTGTATACACTGTAATCAAAGTGCATATTTTGTGTGTGCTTTTGTTTTGGAAGATTTCAGTATTATTCAAATTGCCTTTTGACAAATTTAAAATTTCAGCAGAAATGTTCCAGACATGTTAAGAATATCCCTTCAGAACTCTTATTTTATTATTACACATAGTTTTTATTTTCATTTGGCATTAACAGTCATTTGTTTTTCTTTAAATGTATTTTAATAATCAGGTGATAATAGCAGTTAAAGAAAAACAATCAGTTAATATGGAAATAATTGCCAAAAAATTGGCTTGAGCTTTTTATTGCTCTTTTCAAATAATTTTATTATCCATCATCCATCAAAAGACTCATATGTGCTCAAAGTTATTTCACTCGGGATCATAACTCACCACTATTACAATACTGTTTGAAAACACAATGAGCAACTGAGCATAGAAATGAATTTGTGAATATATATATATATATATATATATATATATATATATATATATATATATATACACACACGCACACTGTGTAGCCTCACTGTACTCCTGGTATCAACATTATTGTCAAACTCATAGTAGTATCTCTTGATAAATTTTTGCGATCACAAATGATATGCCGGTAATGTTCTAGTTTTGTTAAAATCTGGTACTTAATGTAACATGAACAGAAAGTTTAATGAAGCAACCAAAATATTACTTATTATTATTATTATTAAAGTAGCCATTTTTATAATAACAAGTAATCTTTGAATTTCTCTTGGCTTTTAGATATACTTTTAAAATCATTTTATCAGTTTGTGCTTTCCATTGTTGAATTTATAGAGTTCATTAGTTTTAATTGTTTTCTCTATTTTCTTTAAGCAATCATCAAAAATAGGAAAATTTAAATTGCTTCTAAGTAAGAACATCTCACAGTGACATGACTGTTGAGAACAGAAGGGTAAGGCATTGACATCAGTGCATTTCTAAACAAATGCAGAATTTGGAAACCCATGTATACCAATGTATATTACTGGCCTATAAGTACTCATACAGGTTTGAGTGTGTGTACATCTTAAGGAATACACACCAACACATACCTTTAATGAATTTGCAATATATGCAAAATAAAGAAATATTGTAAGGATTATTACAATTCAAAATCAACATTTTATTAAATAGTGTAAAATGAATATTCTCTTTTTGTTTGCTAACATCCTTTTAGCAAATTCTCAAATGCATATTGGGTTTCAAATCAGAAACTGTTTTTAGACAAATTTCTCGATGTTTATTTGAAGATTAGATTGGGGCTGTTTTGTTGGGTTTCTTTATCAAGTAAAAAAGTATTTAGAATTATGATATAATATCTCAGTTTTCAAGAATGAATTATGTTATGATATTATAAATTATCAAAAACAAAAAAGTGATCATTTCAACTGTTTAGCTTCCATTTTTTGTTTTAAAAATTAGTTTCATTGAAAAGAACAAAAGCAAAATTACATCTCCACAAAAATCTACAAAACACAAACGAATCACAAAAAAGGTCCATGCTTCAATACACAACCAACAATGTTTTCAACACTATTTTACTCACTATACATATATATGCTAGTATATATCTATCTTCTTTTAACTAGTTCTCAGTTCTATTTTTTATTATTATTTGATTTATTTATTTAATTGATTAATTAATTTATTTTTTTGAAAATTTATTATTTCTATTATTTAATTTCTTTATTTTAAAAATACAGCAGGAATTATTTAAATTTAATGCATTCATATTCTAATTATGTACTGACATTTAAATAAATATGTTTATAGAATTATGTAATTTTTTTTATTGTTGAAATGATTTTTCTTGTAAGAAACTTTAAATGTAAGCAAAGATATGACTGTCTAGCTAAATGCTGAAATGTATATTAAATCATATGTAATTTATATGAATTAGCATAATGTATGTATTTATGTATGTATATAAATATTCACTGAAAACTTGCATATTTGTATAATATATATATATATATATATATATATATATATATATATATATATATATATATATATATATATATATATATTTATGTATATATATATATTATATATATATATATATATATATTTTATGTATATATATATATATATATATATATATATATATATATATATATATATATATATTTTTGTGTGTGTATATATATATATATATATATATATACACTATTTTTATGTATATTTATATACAGAAATATGTTGATATAACTTTACATAAATAATGTTACCTGTAATTTATTAAAACATGAAAATATGTTAAAAGTATAAATCATACCTGTTGACAATTTTTAAAATTTTTTGTTAAATTTCTTTCTCTTTAAGCCTAAGTCTCAGGTTCAGGCACTTATTTTGACTGGTCTACCATTTTGAGACCAATCATAATTATCAAGCAATATTGCATGTCTTGTTTTTACCATTTGTTTGGTTTGTTTTTTTTTGTTTTTTTTTGAAAATGCATATAATTCTTTATCAGTAAATTATACAATTATCTGAGCACTTCTATAATAAGTGTTTATTCAGCAGCACCACAAGAAATAACTTTTACTGTAAGTTGACAACAATATGCATTAAATATATTTATATAGCTGTATGAACATATATTTACTTACAAGTGTCTATATGTTTGTGCATGTATATAAATAAATAAATAAATATATATATATATATATATATATATATATATATATATATATATATATATATTTCTGTGCATTCTTAAATGTTCTATAATTTGTACAAACCAATGAAAAATGCTTGCAATCATATATATTCCTTTACATCTTATTTATTATGTATTTCAGAATGGAAAACTATTAATTTTTTGTTACATTTGTTTCTTGTTTACTTTGTGCTATAGTACTATCATGAAGTTAAAACATATTGATATGTGAATAAATGTATAGCTGTACATTAACTGAATAATATTCGATTATCTTACAACTTTATATATATTATATTTTAATTAGACCTAACTTAGTGTGTTTCATTTAAAATAATTATCATTTGTAAACCTACCATGACAAAATCAATTGATACAGAAAATGGCACTTATTCATAACTTCAACAAATTTCTCTTCTTTGTCGCACATTAAATTGTTACACATTCAAACACATTTACACAGATTGTACAATGTTGTGTATTTAAGCATACCAGCCTGACTTTTTGCTTAGCATGCTCTCAACATATCAAGTACAATGTTCAAGAAACATGCAACAATATTTAAGAGAAATTCTTATATTATTTTCTTTCTATTTATTGAGAGAGGCAAGTTTGAAAGTTAAAAAAGTAAGCAATAAAGAAGAAAAGAATCTTGTTTCAGCCAATCTACTCAAGTAGATTTTTAAAAACATTATTGATCTTTACTTCTTTGCCTATTTTATTTTCACTTTCATAACAAGTATTCTCCCTTATTTTTGTGTGCAATGCATCCAACTGACATAATATTCTGTATAGCTAATATAGCTATATTTGCTTTTGGCTGTGCTTGGTCCAACCATACTTGTCACAAGGATCAAAAATTCATTCAATGTCTTTTTACTATTGGAGTTACATATTCCCAAATTTTGCTTTTCTTAACAATCTTGACATTGCCTTCTTAGATATTCTTTTTTTCTGACACAAAAGATCATTTCATGATGGTTAAAAAGATAAAAATGAAAACATTAACCAAAGTATTTCATGCCTGTTCTAGAAAAAAAAACCCAACTTTACAGCTATAATTTACACAAAATCCAGCATGAACATTTTAGTGATAAGTGGAATAAATTTGATATAAGATAATAATTAATAGATATAAGAGAAAGAGTAAAAATCTAAAAAGAAGAATATAAGGAAAAAAAATCTGAAAGCACTCAGATATAACAAAATACTCAGTCACATTCTCATAATTTCATACTTTATGATTGAGTCAGTTACATTTGTAACATATTTGCATTCTACACATATTACTAGCATTGAATGTTCTGACATTTACTAAACTTTTTTCAAAAAATATTTTACTTGTGTCTGTATGTAGAAAATCAGATAAAAATGTACATATAAAAGTTGTATGTATTTACGCATACCTACTGAAATGTTCACTACTTACAAATCAGTTCTGTTTTTCATTGTGCTGTGCTAAAATGTATTACTTTTACTACAACTGTTTTGATTTTATATCTGTACTAATTGTGACAGCATGAAGTGAAGAGCTAAGATAGTTTTAAAAAATTAACTATTTTACGGATTATTTTGTGTAAAATCACTACATGACCTAGATAAAGAAATATTTCATTACTATGACCAAAGTGGATAGCCTTTTAAAATTTTCACAAGTCATTATGTTTATGTAATAATGAACTTGACAAATCTGATGTTACTATCACAGATATTAGGCCAGAGGATGTGTGAAAGTTCTGGCATACTAAAGAGTGTGGAAGTTTTAAATTATGCCAATACATTGACCAAATTAGTCTAACCCATGGTTACCTAAGGCCAATATGTTGATTGGTTGAGAAAATCATTCAATCAGTAGTTTGCAAATTGTGAGGATGGATAGAATATAATCACATATTAATATTTATGCCCAAGTAATTAAAATTACTATTTGCTCTCATGATTGTGCAGATTAATAGCCATCTAAGATTATGTTTTTTATTTTACAGATATTCTATTCTGAACATTCTTCAGCAATATGTACACATACATGCCCACATCTATACATACATAAAAAATATGTAAATGTTACTTTTTATTTAGATCAGTGCAGAATTTCAAATTCTGATGAACAATTTTATAGGAGACTGTTTTCTAAAACTAGACTACACTAAATATATGAATAAATATATTTCTTTTAAAAAACACTGTGGAAAAATTGTGACAATGTTAGATTGTAATGAAAAAGTGTATTAATTTAACACATTTAGTAATCCATTTAGCAGTGTAAAAGCAGAGCATTTCCTATCTTATATTGTCATTAAAACAAATTCTGGCTTTGTGAAAAATGCATTAAAAATCAATTCTTTAGCTCAAGCTTAAAACTTCATCTACAATGCTTTAAATGTGACTAAAATGGTCATTACAATGAAAGTAATAGAAATCATACAGATATGTGATAAAATAACTTCACTCCTAGAACTTTGTAACTCACACATTTTTTTCATTATCTCATCAGTATCTGCAATTTTCAAGATTTACAAAAAGAAAATTTATCATCAACACGTACATTTTTCTTCTGGGAAATATTAATTTAAACCTCACTATAAAACACCAGAAACGAGATCTTTATACAAGACTCTCTTATTTCATAATAATAAGCTAATATTATCATTTCTCAAATTTTAATCTCTTTTTTTCTCTCAAAACCGCTGTTTTTATTATTCACAACCCTGTTCCTTTTGATACATTTCATGATATAAAATAGGGTCCATATATAAATTATAGGTGAATATATATGTACAAAAACATGATATTTTTATGTTATAGATTTTCCTGTTATTCTTGCTTTTAAATGTTTATTCATTTTTTATTTCATAAAACCATGATGAAAGAAAAAGCAGTTTTCAGAGATAAAATAATAAACATTTAATTTCTATTATCTCCATATCTTTTTATTAGTTTTATATTATTTTGATTAATTTCATTATATTCAGAAATTTTTAAAATTTCATTTTATTCTGTTTTATTTATTTTTTCCAAGCTTAAAAATAACATTTTTTGCATAATTATAAATGTAAAACAAATTATTTTCAGAATGTCCTCCTCATTAGAGGAGATTATATATGATATATCAGCAAAAAAAAAAAGCTTTTAAAAACATTTTTGTACATATAGCACTTTCAAAATCAGTCAGTCAGTTGATATGATACGAGTAGGAAGAGTGAGTGGGGAGTGGTAATTGAGAAGAAAAGCTAAGTACTCTTATGATAACCCTTGTGACAAGTATATCAATAAAAAAAAATATTCAGGGGCTGGCCAATCACAGGCCAACAAACACCATATTTACCTTTGTTAAGCATCACTGATATCACCATCAGCTTCACATCTTCATTTGTGGATGATCACAGTACAACAGTTTAAATTTATATCTTGATGTTTTTTCTTTCCCTTTCATTTTCTCCATTTCTAATGAACAAATAACATCCCAGAAAACAAAGAAAAATACAAGCATTTGCTAGAATTTAACAAAAATTATCAAAATTAAATAAAAGCAGTTTATAAACAACATTCCAAATTTGATTTTTTTTGTTTCTTTTTTAGATTATTTTTTGTTTGTTGCATGAAGAAAAAAGTAAATCCTGTAATTATTATTGCATTGCAAGAGGAGAATTAATAAATGTTCACATTTTTTTTTTCTGTAGATTTTCCTAAATGAAACTGGGGCAATGGGGAGATATTTAAAACAACTTTCATTTAACATTCTTTTTTCAACTTTAACTCTTACAAATCATGTTTTGTTCTTTCTGTGTTGCATGTGAATGGAGTTCTCACAAGAAAATGTAAGTAGTGAGATCAAAATATTGGTTTCTTTCTTTGTAATATCATCAGTTTATTTGTATCAAGTTGACTTTGAACACTTCCTTTCATAACATGAGTTATTCAGTTGTTGAAATCCCTATCAGAAGTGCTATTCTAACATCCACATATAGCATATACACAAACATCCTGAGCAACAGAGATGATAGGCATTACAAGCCTGTTCTCTCAAGAAAAATTCTTTGAAATGAAATTGCTTCTTTGTTTATTATTCATTTTATCCCTTTTTTTGATTAAGTTGAAATTTTTTTGTATGTAATTTTGTAAGCAATTTTTCTTTCGTTTCACATTTGATGTCAGTTTATATCAGTACATTATATATTCACATATAATAGCTCATACATACAAACATGCACACAAGTATTCAAGCATTCATTGTTTTTCTATATTTGATATTGACTTTAGATATCAAACCTGATAACATTGCATATATATCATTTTTTTGTTGCCCATAATATCTGAATATTTTGTATATGTTGATATATGCATAAATAGTGTATATATATATATATATATATATATATATATATATATATATATATATATATATATATATAATAATGTCAGTCCATATTCAAATTAATATATAATGTCTGTGTTTATGTAATAAGTTTTTGTTAATCCATGTAAAATCTCATACTATTGCAAGAGATGTATGTTAATAGGTACATTATATATGTATGTATGTATGAAAGAGAATATATATATATATATATATATATATATATATATATATATATGGACAATATGATGGTTATTTTTTTTATTATTATAATGAGAGTGGGCAAAGAGAAAAGAAATCCCACTGCAACAATCATTAGGTGATACGTGATAAGTAAATTCTTACTACTCAAAATAGGATAAACAAATTTTGGGTACAGATTTACTCACAGTCTGTTAACAGTCAGCAAATAACTTTCAAATCCATCTTACTTTTCCTTTTTTTTGTAGCTCCTATAATCGTAGTTGCTGTTCATTTCTTTTATCTGTCTCTCTCTCACTCTCTTATATGCTCTTTGTCCTTTCTCTAGAATGTTCATTTTGTTTCATCCTCTATTGGAAGTGCATGTTTATTGTGGAGGTGCTGAACCTTTTCTATTTATCCATTTTTTTTTTTTTTTAATTTCTGTTTATTCCTTTCATTTGGTTTGGTACTCTCAATTACATAGAATATTAAAGATTTGTATGAAATTCTCACAGGAAAGTATTTGGTAAACCAAATATAATGAGATTTCTGTATGTAACAAAATGCCAAACCATCTTTTTTTTTACCCCATTTTCTGTTTTTCATGTTTTAGCTTTATCAGGTAAAACATAAGTGTTTGCATATGTATTATGTTAGTCTACACACAAACACAAATACACACACATTCATCCATATATATATATATATATATATATATATATATATATATATATATATATATAAAAGCATGTATGTATTTTTAGTTATGTGTGCGTATATATGCATATGAAATTGCTTGTGTGTATACACGAACTGTTGGCACATAATTCTTTACTTGATTTTTTTGTTCAACAAAACAGCTCAAGTTCTTTTTAGATCTAACTCTTTCATTTTTGTCACTGTAAGCATTTCTTTCCTTTATTCTGATTCGTTTCCCCATTTCATAACTTCATTTTCATTTTCTTTTTTTTACAGCAACTCATCAACAAGTCAATTCTGTCTTTATTTTATGACAGGACTATTTTTGTTATCCAACATGTAGGCTAAATTTCTTTTGACTTCTGTCCTCAAAACCCAACAGACTTTCATTTACCTGTTGTTGATTTACTATTCTTCTTTTCTCTGTTATCTTCATTTTAATTAATAAATAGCTCACACTTTGAATCCATTAAATCCATCTGAAGTATTGTCTTCTTTTTTTTTTAATCAAATGCCTTAGTACTGTTGACGCAATCTTTTCCTCTTGCTGTAAAATAATTTTTTCACTCAATTTCACTTGTTGAGGAAAAGCTTGTTGCTATTGTTACTCTTTTCTTACACTCTTCCAAATGCTGCCATTGAAAATATTAATGAATTTAAGAGCCGCATCCCCTTCAACTAAAGCTGTTGTTGCTGATATTGTCTTCATAATTCAAATTCTTTTGTAATAAAAGTAGAAGAAAAATTTGAAAAAAAAGGAGAAAAATATTTTATCATTTGGGATATGTTTTCTGCTTCTGTCTTTTCGCAAACGCCTGAAATTTAATCAAAATCAGGTAATCTTTTATCAAATTTTTTCTTTGCTCCATTTTTTTTCAATCTGCTTAAGAAGCTTTATCTATCAAGCATTGTCTTTTCTTTCTAATTTTAGGTCCTTTCAGGCAAAAATGTGCAATTTTTTTGCTGGAAGATTTGTTTAAAGAAAAGCACATTTTCTTCAGTTTCTCAGGAATATTTCTCCTTAATTTTCAAAGATCAGATAATTTAGATATTTCATCAAAATATCTTTGCTTACATATTTCTTTTAATATTCGACACAACAACAACAAAACCCTTTTTTTTTTCTGTTTTTTTTTTGCTAGATCCAATGCTTGAAACTCCTTTGCACTAGAATTTCATATAGAACTTTGTGCAGTATCTCTGTCTCATCTGCATGGCATATCGCGAACATAGTATATGCAGTTCAACCAGTCAAACAGCCAGATGGCTTTGATTTGAAGTTTGTATATGATTAACTTCAAATTTTTAGAAAGTAATTGAAAACTGTAAGGATGTATAATTAATATAAACATCAGAACACCATAGAGATGTTAAAAGTTCAGCATTATTACATTGCTTTTTTTGTTTTTTCAAAGAAAAAGCTTCAAGATATAAAGTTTTTTTTTTAATTTTGCAGCTGTAAGATAATTATTTTTTTTTTATTTTTTATTTTTTGTTTTTTTTTTGTTTTTTTAATGATTCCATCTTTCAGTTTTCCTCCTTTCATTTTTCCTATTTTCCGATAATCTCTTCTCCAAAAGTTCATATTAAAAACAATTTTTCTGCAATATATATATATATACATACACACACACACACATATATATGTGTGTGTCTATATATATATATATATATTATATATATATATATATATATATATATATATATATATATGTGTATATATATATATATATATATATATATATATATATATATATATATATATATATATATATATATATGTATAATTATAAATCAAAGAAGTTCTTCTGTTTTGTTTAGTTTTATAATGTAGATATTTTAACAATGTTAGGGTTTTGAGCCTCTAGCTGGGGAGACATGGTCCCACCACTAGTGTTATGAGTTCTCAATGACTCTGCTTCAGATGTAGTGCTAGAAGTCGGAAGAGTAACAATGGCGGTGGTCACAGTGACTGTGTTATTTGATTTACTGTTGGTACTACCAATAGCATTGAGACTTGATCGGGATGTTCGGTTAATAGTGGGCAGGCGTATCTGGACATCGTTCAATTCTTCCTGTTCCGACTCGTGGCCTGATGATCGCGTCTGGAAAAGAAAAGTTTTTTTTTCAAATAGATCTTTTCCACAAAGAAAAAAGAAGTTATATATGCATAACATAAAATGATTTTTAGCTTATAATTAAAGTAAACATGAGATGATATCTGAAAATTAGATTTATAAAGGATTAAGTCTATAAATCTAATCATTTATTTTAAAATGATGCAATTGTACATTTTAATTCATAATGATAATGATGACCTGGAATATGATTTATTTCTAATTTTGTTTTAGCTTATTTATTTATTTTGACTAATTAAAATGCATTTCGTTTTTTGGAGGTTATTTTGGGTTATTTTGAGTCAATGTTTGGTTATTTTTGCTTTTTGTGAGTCTGTAAGAATTTCATAATTTTCGCATAACAGATGTGGAAAATAGTTTTTCTTTACAAAACTTTTTACTATAAGAAAATCTCAAAATTTCAAAATTAAAATTAAAACAAGGAAAAATTATAACAATATGTAGTTATTTATATATTTTCATGAATAATTGGCAAAAATTATATCTTTTATCAACTGACAATTTAAGTAACCAATATCTTTAAAGATATTAAATACTTGAACTTTTCAGAAAAAGATACATATTAGGTTTTTTATGGATAAAAATATCAGCTTAATTCTGTAGTAATCATGTATAAATTATTATATGTTGCAATAGCGATCTTGGAAAATTATATTTTTTCTTTTATTTTCATATTTTAAATGATTGTGACATCCACAATTTTTCAAATGTCACTCATTATAATTGACCTTTTTGCAGTTAAATTTGCAAAAATCTTGCCAATTATTAATTAATACTATATTATTGAGGTAGCTTTACATTTTAATTAATATTAAATTAATTGTATCAGCTCTTCTTATTGTGCATGTGCTTTAATATGATTTTTCTTTTCCTTCTGATGCATTTTTGATAATTGTTTAATATCGTCTTTCTTTTTTATTAAAACTAGTTAGAGATTTTATTTGAAAGCAATTTTATTTCTATTCTCTTATGATGTATCAAGTTTTTAGAATCATCTTTTTCAAGTTGAATATTATCTTTTACTAATATAATTTGATTTAATGCCCTTGATGCTAATTCATATTAAGACATTTAGAAAATTGATTTATTTAAAAAGAGTAAAGTGCTTCTAAAATATTGTTACCATACAAAAAATGAAACCAAAAAGCTTTCAACACAATCGACTTTATCCTTCTTTTACTTTATAAAAATAATAATAATCATAACTATCATTATCCTGTAATTTGATGCTATTTACCTGATTTTGAAATTATTCTCCAGGTTAAAAAGTGTTAAAAAATTTATTACATCAACATGTGAGCATAAATTTAAAATTTCAACAAAATAGATGTTTTAAGAGCAAATTCACAAAATGTTAATGCTTACCGTAGCTTGATTCACTGTCAAACTGAAGAGATTAGATAATCATGTGCACATGACAAACATGAAAAATGAGTCAGAATGAAGATAAAGAAGACCACATCATATAGCTATCCTTTCTCTTTTCTAGATCACTAATATGATAAGCTCATCACTGTTAAATACAGATTGTAATTCGATTATTTCAAATAATTTTGATAGCTCAAAGTATATATTTTGTTCAGTTGTTTTTCTCTCAGATGAATATAGATGTTATGGGCCACAATAAAATATTGTTAGTTACTAAAAGTATTCACATTTCTCCTAAAGAGGATGAAGCTAATGAATACAGATGAGATATTTCAAATGAGTTATTAGTAATCTCATTTGGAAGTGTGAATGTGTCTTGATTTGAATGGTCAACAAAAAATGTAATTTTATTTTTTTTATAAGTACCAAAACTTGTACATCAAATTTATTTTCAATACTGTAAGTAACTTAATAGTTTAGCTAGAAGGAAAGATAAAAGAATCGAATACAAATTAAAAAAAAAATAGAAAGACTTAGAATTGATCAAAATAAATATATAAAAATATCAATGAGTGAAAAGTGAAATTATTAAAGTATATGATTAAGTATGAAGATAATGGTGGTGATTTGCATCATAAGAGATTATTCTGAAATTAATAAACCATCATAAAAATTAATAAATGATTAATATGTCTTCATTATAAAATTTATTTTCTAAATTGTTTTTTTTAATCACCTTGGAATTACAGACACATTTATATTACTTTCTCTTTTCTCTCAATTTTTTTTTTTTTTTTACAAATGTTCACCCAATACAAAGCCCAAGAGCCACTCAAGGTAGAGGGTTACTGTGTGGTGTTGTATTAGCATAAGAAAGGGAAGAAGTGGAGTTCCTGGGATTATGTTGGAAAGACAATGACCAACTCTAGACTTGAAAAGGTTAAGATTGAATTAGTGAATAACATTTCAGAGTTCAGTCAGATATGTTAGAAGTAATAGTGTGGAAGTAGACTTTGGAAGGAATCGGGAACCTAATCTGGAGTGTGATCCAGACAATAGGCAAACCTAAATTTTGCATTTAAACTGTTTGTCAAATTCATTAACATACTGACTTTACATTCTGTTATATTCTTTTCCTTTATATATTATTTTCCTGTTTACAAGGCTTTTTTAGGATCATATGAAGTTTGTGTATATTTGACATTAAATTATAAAATACTGGATAGAGATGAAATTTCTGTGGCATCCATCAGTTTTGAGAAGCTATGTATTAGCGCCCAAACTTTTATGGCCATTCCAGGGCACAGACCCAAGCAGGATTTTGTATGAGAGATCAGTAGTTACCCATGCAGCATGTTTCCCCTCTTCATGCTATTGATGTTGCCCAAGGGATAAGAAGAGGCCAATACAGCTTGGCACCATTGTCATCACAAGAGTTGCCAGAATGAAATTGAACATAACAACAGACTGTCTTAGGGACTCTGGCTCCTGATTAGAATTCGGAGTTGTCCTTCGCTTAGTCTGGTTGCCAACCATGGCTACAGAGCCCAGACTGCCCTGGCCCCACAACTAATATGGATTTTCAATGACTCAAAAATTCTGTAATAGTTGAGAAAAGGTCAAATTAGTTCTTCATTCTAGTTTTGCATTATGGGAAAGTTATGATGGCACAAATCAAAAATTGGATTTGGATGCATTGAATAAAAAAAGGTCTTTGCTTTGTAAAATTTGGATACATAGTGATATTAAATTGTAATATAAAAATAATTTTAGAATTCCTGAAAGTTTCTGATTTTGTACATATAAATCTGAAAGATATACAAATATATATGTATCAAACTAATTGTAAGTAATTGGATGACAAAATGGAATAAGAAATTTTTACATTATGCATTTTGTCCCATTGAAGAAGTCTTTTGAAAAGTTTTTTCTCTTAGCTTTCACTTACTTATATATGTATCTCTTTTAAGTAATGTGATAAATCTATTTTTAAAAGTTCAAATAAAACTTTTCTTTAAATATTTTCATTGCACTCCTTCAAATCTTTACCAATTGTAGTATTTTTTACAGGGTTTTATTTTAACAAAATACAATAAAGAAAGAAATACAAGAAAGAAAAAACTATCAAAGGAAGTGGGTACTGGAAATTTTAAATTTTCTTGCTGCTAACCATGTTATATTATTAAGAGAAAAGACTAAAGCATTCTTTGATTTCATTAAATTTTTTAATCCTTTCTAGCATGTTCAAAATTTTGATTAAAAATCTTGTTTTTCTTATGTCAGCAGGTGGGCCAAAGATTAGTATAGGGATTTTTAGTGTCTTTTTTGGTGTTAAAAACACATTTTGAAAATTCATACAAAAATCAAATAATTGTTGGATTTTAATGAAATTTTCAGGACTTATTTTTAAAATCTTTTTTTTAGAAAATCTTGGTAAAAATATTTTTTAACATCTGTTACCCATCTCCACACACTTAATTTTATGAAATTTCAAGAAATGAAAATTTCACCCTTTTCATATTTATATTAGTTAAAAGCAGAACGTCTTGAAGAATTTAAATCCCCAATTTGTTTTTGGCAAGCAGAAACACCATTTTCCAAAAAATTTGCACTGGAACATAAAATAAAAAATGCAATAAAAATATGACATTATTTAAAAGTTCTTAATTGTTTATATAACTAAGATATATTAAGGACACTATTGTCTTAAGAAAATAAGTTTTTTGATGAATAATGAATTTTTACAAGAATTGTTTTCACTTTTTTAAAAATTTTAATTAGAAAAATTTATAAAGTTTTGAATATTTTAAAATTCTGTATTAATTCCAGCCTTTTAGATGATATTATTATTAAGTGAATACAATTTTTATTATTCCTAAATTGAAAAGCTTAGTACAAATCATCAAACACCTATACTTTTAAAAGAATTTTGAAATTTCCTTTATGTGTATAAACATGCCAATTTTCTATATATGGCCGACCATACACGAAATTATCAGAAAATAAGAATGATAACTATAGTAAATTTACAGCCAAAAATATGTCATATTTAATAGAATATTATTAGATCATAGAGGATATAATATTTTTAAGATTACTGAGTACTTAAAAATTATCTATAAAAGACACTCACATTAATTAAATTATTTTTTAATACCTAAAGCCCCCATAGAATAACATTAGATAAATATCATCATCATCAATCTGTCAAACCTGTAAATCCTTAAATAAACAGCTACTGTTGGCTTAAAAATGCATTTCTGCAATATTTTAAACTTAAATAATAGTTGTTTCAAATCAGATTAATTATACTTTAAATCAGCTAATATTCCTCAAATAATGTTTCAGAAAAGTATATTTTATTTTTGGAATTTTTTTTTAATTAGGAGAATTACATTGCATTTTAGTCAACTAAAAATGGGCGCTAATCAGCTATTTTAGCAAAAAAGAAAAAAATTCCTTCAAGTCAATTTAAATTAGTTTTAAATTAATCTTTAAAATGCAGTGAAGTATTTTGCTTATTGGAAATATTAAATTTAATCTATTAGCTTTAAATTAAAACTAAAATAAAAGCTTCAAGAAAGATTTTTCATTTTAAAAAATTAATTTTAAACTTTAGGCTTAATTTTTTTTTTTTTTTTTTTGGAGGTACCTAATCTATATTTTAGTATCATAAGAACCTACTGGCAGGCACCCAAATCTTTTGAATTTTACACAAATTTAAGTTCTTAAATGGACTAAAAATGGTAAGAAAAAGGTTAGAGAATGCTTCATCAAAGCTGTTTCCATTTAAAGTGTGATTTCTCATCTTCAGCAGGGCTGTTCATTTCCAAACATGCCCATCTGTTTTGGTCCATTTGTGTTTCTTCAATACCCACAGAACTAACCTAAAGTTTATAATGCAACTATTATGAGCAGACCTTAGTTACAGTTCAAGTATATGCCACACAAGGGATACATACAATTTTGAATTCAGAGTTGTCTTCCTATATTGATTACTGACCAAGGCTAGTGAGTGAAATCTGCCCTACTATTTAACTCATAGCTGAGGGGAGAATGTATGGATTCATACCTTTCCCAAGGGTATTTGTGTAAAAGTGAATATAACAGTCTTGATTTGCACATCCAGAGAGAATGATTGCAAAAGGTAAAGATATGATGGCCACTCCTATACACATGCTTTCAGTCATATTCATTAAGCTGAACTTAGTGCAATCCAAGTCTAATAATATTTCTATCCTCTTTGGAAGAAAAGTGTTACTTGTCATGGAAGTTTATGTTGGTGAAAAATCACAAATTTAAAACTAAAAAATAAGATACTGTCTTTAGAGATTTATCAATTACCATTTAATATGCTAACTTTTAAAAAGCATCTTTTAAAAAGGGAATTTGTCTAGTTTTATCCTACTTAATATTCTTTTCATCTTACAGATATGAACAAAACTTTTGGCTCTTCTAATTAAAAATATCAAAAACTATGTCTTCTGCCATTATACATACTTGATATTTACTAAACCTGGCTTATTTCTAGCACAAGGCTGTAAACATGTTGGCATCCATCAAGGATTGCACCTTCTATTCAGTATTAAAATCCAGCTTTCTATTACACCACAACAAGACAACCTTGCCACTGTTCCCACTTACTTCATTCTTGTTTTTTGTTTGGCTGTTTCTTTTGCTTGCATAGACAGTATTAAGCAAATTGTAGGAATATTCCAGTAAACGTATTATGCTTTAATTTTTACAGTCGAAACATTCATCAAATATCCTAATTTGATTGTGTATCTGCATTTTTATTCTTTTATAAATTTAATTTTTAATGAAGCTTTTCAAACTTCTGCTACAAGTTGTTTATTTATCAATGTGATACTGCGATTTTTTTAACTCATACCAACCCAAACTCTGTACATTCATTTTTAGTTGTCATCATTTTCTGTTAACCAATTTTATTTTTGTCTGTTGAAATTCTTTTTTTACTACTGTACACAATACTGTCTATGGCAGTCACTAACATTTAAACATGACTACTTACAATAAGTCATTTCCAATTCAGATACAGAAATAACATCTTCCATAATGTTCTCAGTACTCACATGTCATTCTATAAGTTAACCCTGGTTATTAATGAATAATAAAGTGGCCCTATTTTTATCAAGATCATGTATTTTACTGATTTTTTTTTAAGTAGTCTTTAGTTGAAAATGTATACCAACTTTTGTAATTGCTTTTTCAGTAACTAAACCTTTTCAATTCTGTTCTCTTTGCTGTAAACCTCTAAAATGTATAGTTCCAACCAGTTTTGTGAATCCAACCACTTCAGTGAACTTTGAAATACTTGATAGAATTTCCACATTTCTATTTTTATTCAAAATTAACTGATACCTGTAACATCATTACTAGTTAGACTTAACTAAAAACTTAAAATTATTCCACTGAACACTTAAAATGCCTCTATGCATTTTGATTCCTGTATTGCGCCTTTGCTTAAATGGAGGCCATAGTAGTCATACTGCACTCCACTTTGAACTTCTGGAGGAAACTGCATTTAACACTTGCTTCTAACCATCATAGATTAGAAGTAAGTGTATTTTTATCCACTTGCATAATTAAATAACATAAACATCTTTTTCACCAACTGAAATATTCTTTCACAGCCTATCTCAACCTTTGCTTTTTAATGGAATCATACAACTTACTCAGCTTAATACAAGATTGTTTTCATTCTCAATGTAAATGCTTCCTTGCAAATAATTTTTAATATTTTTACTGAGAGACTTACATAGGTCTTCCATTAAGGTGAGGAATTCTTTCTCGATAATGTTATGAAACATCTTATGTAAACATCTTGATCTTCACATGTAATCTGCTTGATGGTGATTGGTTAAGAAGCCAACAAACAAACCTAAATAGATTCTTGAGGACCTCTTCTAGTTTCTTCCTTGCCATTCACCTTTTCACCATTATCCATCTGACCCTACAATAGTTTTGCTGTTTCAAATGCAACCTCAGACTCACATTTTGTTATTCCTTGTAATCAAAATCTCGTCACATCATGTCATGAATCACATAAATCATTAGAGCAATAGGAGCACCACTTGTACTGCAGCTGTAGTGGTGTGTCTAGGGAAAAACCAGTTAGTTTTGAATTCAGAGTTTTTCTTCTCCTAGACTGGTTGTCACTCAAGATTAAAAAGCCCAGTCTGCCCTGCTATTAACTCCTAGTTAAAGGGAAATAGATTCATACTTTTCCAAGATTATCTGTACAAAAGGGAACACAACAGCCTTGGTTGGAATTCGAACCTTGCATACCAATCCCACTTTCCATGCTGATAATCACTATGCCACATGCACAAATATCCAAATCTGCTACCTTGTAAGACTAATACCTCAACTGATTCTTTTGTTCTTTAACTCTTCCATTATTCATTTAGACCTTTTTCCGTCACCCTTGTTAACTTCAAATTCAAGACGATTGACAATAACACAGGACAGGAGGGTACTTCAGGTTCATAGGCATTTCTAAAAATAAAACTAATTTTGTTGGTATTTATCTACTGTAGATCAAGCTTACAGCCCATTTTATTATAACCTTGTTAATAGTTTATTTAAATCCATTCTAATTCACTTATTTTGCTAGCAAATATTGTTCTTACATTTAGAACTATTCTAATTATTCCTCTAAATACAGCAAATATTGTTTTAATCAACAGATAAAATTTATCTTCCAATAAAATATATTCTGGGATATTTTTCTCATGTTTTAAAAATAAATTCAAAAGTCTTCATGTCTGTTTATACTGAAAATAAGTTTTTCAATATTTACTTTAAAGTTATAGAAATAGAATGCCCAGAAAGAACTGAATTACCTAGCAGCAGTTTATAAGATGAGCTTGCTATAACACAGGTGTCCAATAGGAAAATAGGATTTTAGTTATAATTTGAAATATGCTCAATCAATATCAAATAATGAAATTGCATAGAACACTTTAATAAACTTAAAGTTACTGTTTTTAAATGGTGTACAACAGATTTGCTATTTTTCTTGTTAATTATAAGGAAATTCATCATTGAAATTCATAGTTTTTCTACTTAAAATTATGGAACCAATATTCACTTCCAGAAGTAAGTTCTTCAATCAGAATATTATATTTGAAAGCCCTCACTCTCTTTGCATGAATATTACAGCCTTTAAGATTTTCATATCTTTGCTGTCTTAGAATGCAAGTGTTAAAATTAAATCTGTATTAGATATTGAATTTATCTTTAATAACATATTTGTGGCTACAATATTTTTAGTATGCAAAAGTAAGAGAGATTATTATTTATTTATTTATTCTTCTTGTCACTGTGCAATGCTCAATGAAACTGGACAGCAGTCCCCAGGTACACCAATATCAAATGAAGAAAAGTAATACATTTAAAATATGTTGAAAATTGTGATAATATTCATTTTATGCAGCTCCCAAGGTCCTTAAAGCACTTTGTCCTAGCACTAATAAAAGTAAAATGTCACCCTGAGGGTAACAGTTCAAGCAAGTGGCATCAAGAATGTGTGCTGTCTTTCATTATGTTTTCTTCTCTGCTACAAAGCAGCTGGCATACCAAACAGTGAAGTAGTATTCCAGCACATTTTCAATAGAGCAGCAATAGATCATCAGCAGCTACTTTTTAAAATTATACAGGTATTTCAATTTTTATCTTTTTTACAAATCCAGTATTTAAGTCTGTGTTTCAGTTCATATTTGTTTTTATTTGTTCACAATAGACTCACAAATGAAAATTATATACTCATGTTTGAATTACTTTTTTTAGAAAAGACTGTCCTGCTAGTTTTTATACAACTAATTAGTGTTAGGAAAATCTTTGTTATGGTTATATCAAATTGATAATTTTATGCACATTTTTAATTTCCAGGTTTTTATTGCAAATAATTTCATTAAAAACACTTATCCTGTGCTTTGTTCTGTATCATTTGAGTAAAAAAACAAACTCAGTGTTCTAATTTCATTGATATGCAAATGAAATATATATTAAGAAAAATGGAAAAAAGCAATAATATTTAGAAAGAAAAGATAATGAATAAATGTCTAATGAAACTGACTTTCATAATAATAAATGTTGGCCAAGGTTGTGTACATAATGTTGAGATAACAATGCAACAATCAAAGTGATTCAACATGTGTGGCCAGTTGTAATTTGTGCTCAAAATTTCTCATGCTTACTTTCTGCTTTTGTCACCATATTCTCATGTGTTGAGTTGGTGAACTGCAAAAGTGATTTTCAATGATACAAGAAAATTTTCCGTTGGTGATTAATACAAATATCATGCTTAAAATGTTTTTTTTATTATTTTCAGACTCACTGTTTTGGAAGATTTTCTTTTAAATTAAAAAAGAAATAGGATCTTAAATGCTTTTTTTTATTTCTATGATCTAAATGAACCCCTGCATGAAAAAGGATTTTTTTAAATATTGTTGGTTGTGATGACTTATTGCAAATTGAAAGTGAAACCAGCTGTTCAACAATATAGATGCTGGAGCTTAGATGTTTTCTTCAAGTGTATAATGTGATATAAGAGTTAAGTGCAAGTGCTAATGGGTGACTGGTGACAATATATGGAGTTTGTAAGATGAGCAGGAAGAGGAGGAGATAACATGTTACCTGGTGGACGTTGGTTGTTCTCTGAATGTCTTATGGAGAACTAAATAAGGAATCAGACAGGAAGTTTTTGTTACTGGGAAATTCAAGAATGATTCCAAAAAAGAAATGGATGCAAAGAATCACCATTCTCCATTATCAGTTGATACAGAATTGTGTTTAAGAATAAGTATCACAAACTTTAGCAGTTTTTGATTAGTTTTTCTCTATTATTCTTAATATAAAAACATAAGTTTTTATATAATACAAAAACTCATGAGACTAAAAGAATATGTTCATTTCACACTTTGATGTTTTAATTCTTGAATATCATAAATAAACACAAAAATTAAATTTCTATAAATTATTCTAATTCATAGGGTCTACATAATTAAAAACAAAAAAATGTAGTATTTATTAAATGTTCCAATGTAAACAATTCAACAAGGTTTAAATTAAAAAATGAAAGATCCTTATAAGAATTTTTCCACAACTGCATACCTTTTTTCACAGAGTTTTATACAATATAATTTTGCCATTTTTACTTCTACACAAACAAAGAATTTTAAATAAGACAGAATCAATATAAGTTTCTGCTCAGCATATAAATTTAATTTTACTTTTCTATATATGGCAGAAACTAAAAACAAAAGCAAAGATAAATTATAAAAATACATATGAAAATGAAATAATAGGCAAGATTAAATGAAGAAATTATTTTAAATGTTGCTCCCACCCATTCTGAAATATAAGGAAACAAACAACACAAAATCATTTTGGTCAGAATACAGTGATTACAACAATCAAAACAAACAATCATTTCTAATTTGCAACACTTTGATTTAGCTGATATCTACAGAAACATGTCATATACATCCTCTAGGATTACTTACCTGCAGTCAGAAATTGTTTTTTTTTTTAAGAAATTAAAGATTATTTTCATTACATTTTTAGTGTGCCAGAATCAGTCACTTGATCATAGGAAATTTCTAAAATATTGTCCAAGCACTTATTTCGGATCTTATTGTTTAGAAAAAAATAATCATTCTTTATTAAGAAGATTTTTTATTGTTTACTGGAGTGAAATAAAGTAGTTCAAATTTGAATTCTAAATTGAAAAAATGCCAGTCATTTTCTGGCCAAGATGTAAAGGATTATCTTTCTGGTGTTTCTAACTACAAAAGGTAAACACTTTACTTCTGAGAATGAAGAAAAAAATACTGGCTAAAGATAAGCATGTTCATGTATTACTTCCTATTTTTGATTACTTGCCATCTTTAGCCAATTACATTTTTTCTAAAATCACAGCTGTAAGATGTGTACCCTTAGAAAAGATAGGAAAATAAATTCATAAAAACACAAAAAAATCCAATTATGTCTTGGCCATTTAATATGTTTTATTTTACTTGCATTTTAGGTTGTTCATATTTTATTTTTGAGATGACAAATTTCAAAAGAGAACAAAAAAGTGACAACAATATGATTTGAGATAACTTTTATCTTTTAATATAAAATACTTTCGTTTTTTCTTCAAATTAAACCACATATGTCAAATAACTTCTAGCTGTATAAGCTGATGCACTCAACACAGAGATCCAGCCCAGAACAGAACTATAAATGCCTCATGCAAACAGTTTGGAAAGGAAAGATAGAGTATAACACTTTATAATTTTTTAGTGTGTTGACCTCGACAAGAAACACTATCATTGGCAAATACTTTTGGAGGGAGACAGAGTACAAAATGAAAAATTTTGATTCAACTTGCTTGATTCTACATATTCTTATGATCTGTTTAGTTTCAAAAGTTAATCAATCCAGAGTTTTGTTTTGATAATTATATGTTCTTGTATTATGAATATGATTTTTATCATTAAATTTTTCATGCGCATAATGATTTTAGTGTTCAGTCAATTTATTAAAAGATTTCATCTCAGAAAGAAGTTTGATTTTTAATAAATTTTACAATATTCATAAAGTTATCCTAAGAAAATTTATATTTTCTGCTATGTTAGCTATGTTTATATAGTAATTAATTATTGAGAAGTTTGGCTACTTTTACAGAATTGGTTTTGTTTTTTGTTTTGTCTTTTTTATAAAATAATTTCTTTACTGCAGACATTACAAAAGTAATAACATTGTTATTAATGTTCTAATTTCTAATTTGATATTAGATCCCATTGTGTATACTGCTTTCTTTGTATTCTTTTCCTCTTTTAAGTCAAAATGAATTAGAATAATTTAGGTAGATTATATTTTTATTCCATGTTTTAGCAAAATAGCATTGATGTAAGAACAAATCAAGATCCATTTTCTATGAAGTGAATAGCAAGTTGATAATTTTTGTTTACATTATTTACATGTAGACTATTGTCCTCGCCTTTGTTGTTGTGATCACAACATTTCAGCTGTTGTGTCCCCTAAATTTCAGATGTATGTCAATCCAGGTAACATACAGGAAATTTCAAACTGGACCCTTTATTTAATCTGCAGTTTATTGTTCTTGTTTCACTGTCTATGTCTAGGGATATCTTGTCTAGTTCTCAATAGCCTAGTGGATTAAAGCATTGGTTTGTGAATTTGGTGACATATTCATTGCAAGATCAATCTCTGGGAGGGCAGTGTGTATTTGGACTCAGTGGAAATGGGGGTGAGCAATAATTAAGCAGTACTAAAATAAGAACTAGACATGATATCCCTAAATATGGGAAGTGCAATGAGAACAATCTACCACTGTAGATTAAATAAAGGGCTCAGTTTGAAATTATCTGAAAATTACTCAGATTGACACACACCTGATGAAGCTTGGAGAGCACAACAGCTGAAACATTGTGATAAAAACAAAGATGAAGACAGTAGTCTGCATGTAAATAATGTAAATTATGATAACTCCTAATCCAAGAAATTCAGACAGATATTGATGCTCTTGCTAATATGTCAAACTGGCTTTGATAAAATGATTTAAATATATAGGACTACTGTGTACCTTCTTTAAAGAAGCACCGTGCAAACTTTTTAGTAATAAAAGTTTCATAGAATATATTTTAACAACCATAAAAAATATATTTGAAGTGATTACAATATGTTACATTTAGCCCATTTTGAAGTAAAGAAAAATAGATAAAAAGGTGATAAAACATTTTATGAACTAAAAATAAAGTAGCAATTAAATGTTTAAAAATAATTCAACAATATATACATATATATATATATATATATATATATAATAATAATAATAATAATAATAATAATAATAATAATAATAATAAAAGAACAATCAGTAAAGAAAGATTGACACTGTCAGAGTTAATGCAGTAAGAGAAAGGCATTCAAACACCTTTCTTTATAAATGTATCTGACAACATTTGAAGATAAAATGTGTTGCCATAGCAGCAATGAAATCCATAGGGTTTATTGCATAAAAAAAAACAAAAAAAAAAAAAAACTGGAAGGACATAAATAAAAATATTTAAAAGTTCTTTTTTTTTGTATCCATTAAAATTTCAAAATTGTTTAATTTTTTTTCAGTTAGATGCACTTACTTTTTAAAATGCAGTTTTATATTTTATTGCAGATTTTTAAAAAGATAACGTAAATGAGAAAATAAAATCAATATGTTTGGTTCATACCCAATTTGACCTAACTGCAAGAATAAATTTCTGGACTGCAAATGCTAGTGTGAGTATAATCTTAGTAAATCATTTTTTTACTGCTAAATAAAAGAGATCATTGTAATAATCTCAACCAACCAAAATTGAATAGAATATATCACCTTCAATATTTGGAAAAAAAAAAACAAACATGACTGATTCTTTAATAACAAACGCAAGAAAGCAAAACTAAGTTACTGATGATATCTATTCTGACAATTCAAAATATAATATCAATATTAAATGGATTATTTATTTCAATTTCAAACACCAATTTTTATAAAATTCAAACTGAAAAAATATATTAATTCAAATTTTTAGCAAGATTTATACCCGCTCTAAAAAGATTGCACAATGCTAATTTATGATAATAAATGTTATTATCATGTAGATGTGGTGATAGATATCTACCGGTAGTAATTAGATGCTGACATGGATATTGAAAAAAATTCATAACTTCAGCTTTTCAAAAGAAAAAAATGTCATGTTAATAAACTAAATTTTGATGACTGATGTCATATTTTACTCATAGTAATGAAATAAACAATATATTTAAAAACTAAATGTTAGTAAGAAAAGTTAGAATGCATTAAAATATTATTTAATTACTATAAATTAAAAACAAATTTTATTTTAATAAGATATATTAAATGAATTCAAATATTATCTGTTTTAAATGAAAATATTTTCTTAAACTTTTCCTCTAGTTGTTAGCTGAAGTCATGACTTTTTCCTATGATTTTTCCCTTCCTAACAAAATGTATCTTGTCCTTAAGATTTTTCTTTTGTGACTTTTTCTGATCAAGTAACAAACTCATTGACTATATCTGTATTTGAAAATTGGTGTAGCCAAACTTCATTTGGTTGTTTTGAAAATACCGTAAAAACAAAAAAATACTATTTTTATTGTTTTTGTTTAGATGGAATCCATTTTAATTTCAGGTTATTGTTAAAAGTTAACTTTTCAATGTTAAAACAGAAAAGCAGATATAACACAGAGATTTTACTTGAAATACTTACTTTCAAAGTATTTTCATTTACTTAGCTTATTTCATATTTTCTATGACTTTTTCCTAGCCGTTTTTTTTTTTTTAAAAAAGTACATTCGTAAGTGTATATCAATACATCACTATATTTACTTCTTACTAATATTTGTGAAATATTTATATTTGAGCTTGTATTATACTAAGTGTTTCTGCAATTCAGTCTTCCCTATGAATAATTTTTAATATATTCAATAAAAATTTTAAGTTTGGCTGTTTTCAGCAACAACTGTTTTTAAGAGAGGACAATGTTCTGTGAAAAGAAATCTTTTAGACTGTAACATTTGACTTGATTACACACTCTTGACTTTGACATTTAACCCCTTCAGGAGTCTGCAATCGGAGGAACTAAATCAAGCATAATAAAGCCACAATTCAGAATATGAGTCATTCTCTACTAAGGCATGTGATTTTACTTCTTTCTTTTTTTTAATCATTCTGTATATTTGAATATTTTAGGTTTTTGAGAAAAGTTTTGTATATGAGGTTTAAATAAAATTAGTATGCAGATTGAAGAGTCAGCTTCTTAAAATAAAATATATAAGTTTGCATGCCAAGGTAGAATCAAATCTATATAATTAAAATAGGGACAAATTTTAAAATTGATAATGAATGCAAGAATTGGCTTAGCAATAAAAAAAATCACAAGTGATTACATGTAATTATTCTGGTGAGAGTTATACTAATATCTAAATCATTGCCAATTCTTTCTATAAACATTAACTTAAAAATACATTTTTCAGTTGACAAATATAACTTTAGAAATGATAATATTAATTAAATAAAAACATATTTAAAAGTATATGCATAGACTCATAACCTTTCATGATACAGTTAATATTTACTCAACATTCTAATATGCCTATCCAATAAATTCACTTGTAGGAATCAAAGATATGTTATTTTTTTTTTGTTTTTTTACTATAGTTACACTAATCTTGACAGCATTTCGTAACACTTTAAACAATTTAACAGTTAGAGTTACATATTCTTTAAATGTGTGAATTTTTCTTTCTACTTCATATAAACATAGAAATTATCTTTACACATACATAAATGCTATTTCTTATTTCTTTTCCCTATTTGCTTTCATTCATCATTCTTAGAATTAGATTAATTAATGCATATGATTTTTTAACAAAGCAAAGAAAAAAATTATTATTTTCAAAATAAAAAATTAACATAATTTGAATTTCATCAGTGGTATGGAAGAAGGCAATGGCATACATTATCAGTTTCCCCCAATTATTTGTTTTTATCAAAGTTCCAAGTTTGCAACAAAATTGTTTTAATCTCTTGTATATGTATTGAATTAATCTGTAACTTAAAATAAATATTTACTTCAACACTCTTTTAAAATACCTGTTAACAAATTATTTCAAAAGGAAAATATTTCTAGCTAGGGTTCATTTTTTAATTTAATAAGTACATATTTATTTGTTTAACTTCCTTTTAGTTCTAAAACCTTCAGTTAGTTTATTGTTAATTTCTTTCATATTGGAAAGATATATGATTTTTTATGCTGTTTTGAGTTTTTGACGGATATATAAAAATCCATTAATAGGAAAAGAAAATTATACACCAATTTTTTTGTTTATATTTTAAGAGTACTTAATTTTAACAAGTTATGTAACAGGATATAAAAATTGAAAGCTTATTTTTATGCATAGAAATTACTAAAACAAAAATTCTAGATTAAAAAATAGATTATCTCTTCAATAAAAAGAATTTGTGAAAAAAGAAATTAATGGCAATCATATATTCACCATTTATATTATTCCGTGGCAGCAGACTTTCGTAAGTCTTACATGTTTCATTCTGTTAAAATAGCTTTCATGATTTTTGGGTCACTTATATTGTCAATGAAATTAATTATTATCTATAAGTGTAACAATATTGATTTTGAAAAGCCTTTTCATGATATGCTTCCATTTGAAGTGGATGACCCAATAAAAAAAATGTCACTGAAGCATAGAAATCTGTTTTTGCTACTAAAACAGTGATCTTTTGTTTGGTTTCATCTAAATAAAATTAATACCCTTTTATGTTCAAACTAATATACAATTTCCTTGCTTTATATTTTATGTGCACCAGATTAAGCTCATATCATATCTTTTAATTCCAATATTTTCAAGTAATTCTAATTTTCACAGGTAGACAATTTTGTAAACTGAATTTTTTTAACTAATATTGTATGTAAAATATTGCAAATATTTGAATATGATTGGCATATCAATTTTTATCCAGAATTCTCTGTTTGAAATCTGGAGAATCATATTTGAAGTTTAATTCTAGTTTCACAGGTTACAGCAGAAAGTCCTCCCACATGATGGTAAGATATTAGCTAGATGGAGGCATCATTACCACTAATGTCTTATTATGTGGGAAGTATGTGTGGGAGGTATTTCTGTCACTCTCTGTATAATATTATTTTTATTATACTTGTTGTTTAGCCCAGTTTGACTGCTATTTACCTTCAGATTAACTTTCAGATCACCAATGTTAATCATTTATTCAGATAAGATAGTGAGTTTAATTTTAAAATCAATTGTAAACCTTAAACTTCAGTTTAGTTGCACACTACACTGATGAGAGCAACATTCGTTTACACTCAATTGTGGTGGAAAATTACATACATATAGATTCTAGAAAATTGCATCGGACATTTTAGATCTGTGTGGAATTGCATATTTTTCATACTTCTTCCTTAACTAGTCACATTCAAAACTAAATGATATTTTCTTAGCTTAAGACATCTCACTAAAAACAAATCCAAAAGTTTTTTAATGATTTCTTTTTTTTTTTAAATAACCTCTGCTAATTTGTTTGATAAGTAAAATTAGCTAAAGTATTTTTAACTTTTAGAAATTTTTGTTTTTTTATCTAGTAAAAGTTTTGGTCAATAAAACTTAATGCTATAAGCTGTATCTTTTTAATTACTTCCCAATGTTTAATATCATTACAAGTAGAAATATTTTCTTAACCTATGATTTCTATTTTGATCACTAATTTTAGGAATCTTACAATGATATTTTATGAATAAATATATTTACTATATTTACTTATTCTATAGTATATTACCTACTTCATGATATAGTTTTGAATTGTATGTAAGTAAAAAAGATTCTTTTCTCCTTTAGAAAATGCCTAAAGTAAAAGTGATTCCTTACAAATAACGTAAAATAGAACCCTTTTTCTTTATACTTCAAGCGATTCTTTGATTTTATTACATTTATATCCTTTATTTTCTTCCATTTGCACTATTTACTTCATGCATTTTAAAATTGTAGTTTAGCTAATGTAGGAATTAATAATTCCTACATGAATAACTGATTAATGATTTTTTATTCAGTTTATGGATAAAACATCAAATTAGGTGTTCATTAGTTACTGAATAATGATAAATAAAAGTAATAAAGAACTTTTGTTAATTTTTTCAAGTTTTCTTCTATGGATTTTAGATATAATTCTTTTGTTTCTAAACCCAATTTTTACTAGATCAAGTTGTAGGCTATGTGGTATTATTCTAAAAGGCCATACTTGAAAGATATGTATGATAAGAATGGAGACAATTATTGATAGAAGTACAATTATACATTTACTTAGTTAAAGGTCAGAGGTGTCTGAAAACAGAGGCAACTTATATCCTGTAATAGACTTTCATTTTCAAAGATGATGCTTTATCGTTGTTTTTAATTTTTGACAATTCTTTCCTTCATCTCATTTTTCTTACTCTTTATCACAAGTCTTAAATTGTTATTCTTCGACTATTAAATGAAATACAAAATATAGCTCTATGGCTTATTTGAGCAATGCTTACTGGAGAAGCCATCATGACCAAATTGATAATTGTGCTGTTACAGTAAGAAAGGCTCCCATGGATTTAAGTTCTAATTTTCCAATCCATACTGTTTACTTACTGGTCATAGATTAGCAATCTGAGAGTTGTGACAAAGAACAATAGAAGTAGAATGAAGGAAGAACTTTTAAAAAATTCCTCATAATGACTAAGAACTATTGAACTAAATTCTTTTGGCTCTCTTTAGTTCATTGCCAATGGCCAACTTTCATCTTGCGGTAACATACACACAGAGAAACCCATAATCATCAGCTTGTTTTTCATTGGTACTAAATGGTTATTTGGAGATTATGTTTTATAGAATTAACCACACGATAATTTAATTTCTAAGAGAAACCCAATGGCACAAAACTGAAACTTTATCAGTCAACTGTTTTTAGCTTTTCATTTCAAACATTACACTGAACATGATTTATTATTATTTGTTGAAATTGATGGTACAGTTTAATAGTAAAATAATTCATTAAAATTGTCTCAATGCACTATAATTTGGGAAGATTTTAATTTTCTCAAAAAGGATTTTTTATTTTAAACAATGAAAGAAGGGACTGGCAAGTACAAAGACTAATAATTAGTTAACATCTGATTATTGTAAGCTCTATTTTTGCTGAGCTAATCACAAAAATCTAACCATATGAGATCAATTTGATTATTGCGGAATTATAAGGTATTTCATGATTTAAGAAAGTTTTTGAACTTAAAATTCTTTGTTGGATTTGACTTTTTTGTTTATCAAGTAAATTTCTTTCATAGTTAATTAACAGTTATCCAACCATTAAATTTGAATTAAGTCTACAAGAAAAAACACTTTGAACCTAAAATGATACTAATAAAAACTGCATGAACAAAATTTATTCCTTTGATTTTATTATAATTAAAAATATAATTCAAAACTATTTTTAAATAATTATTCTTAATCAGATAAGATTTCAATAACTAAAAAGATCAAATAGAAGCAATATAAAACAATATCTTGCAGTTATGATACAAATTGTTAAGTTACATATGAGTATGAGAGGATTAACTTGTACTTTGTTTTTAATAATGAGAGTATTCTTAAGATGTGTTGTTTAAGCAAATCCAAAAGGAGCCAAGGCAGTGTAAGGTACACCAGTTGGGTTGAAAATAAGAAAAGTTAGAATCATTGACAATGGCTGTATAAAATCCAAATGCTCAGTTTGTCTTTTTATTTAATTTTTCTGATTTCTTTGTAAATCCTATCTTTGAATTTCCTTATTTTAAGATAAGATCACCTATGGCATTATAGACTGAATTGTATTATATATATATATATATATATATATATATATATATATATATATATGTATGTATGTATGTAATGTGTGTGTGTGTATATATATATGTATGTATGTATGTAATGCATGTATATCTATATATATATATATATATATATATATATATATATATATGTATATGTATATGCATATATATATATGTGTATGTATATATATGTGTGTGTGTATTTGTGTATATACATATTTATCTATAATATATATATATATATATATATATATATATATATATATATATATATATATATATATATATATATATATATATATATATATATATATATATATATATATATATATATATATGTAGCCTAGATGAAGATTAGAATCTACAGGATTACTTGAAAATATCAATATGTAAATTTATATTACACGTAGAAATACTTTATTGTAATTGGATTGCAAGAATAGTTTTTCAAATAAAGATAAATAGACATGGTGATAACCATATAACACATGCACTATTATAATACAGCGGGAACTGCAATAACTGGGGCTATACATTACCTTTACACTCTCACATCTACACAAACACATTAATACATACATAATTCAAAGTAAAATTATATGCTGTTATATAACAAAAATACCACCAAATGTGATTATTAAAGACCTTTTAATTCAAAAGACCATTAATTTTTTTCTATAATTTTAATTTGTAGATCATGCATATTGATTCCCTACAGATGAAAAGAACATGATATTTATTTAATAGACAAATGTATACTTTCATAAGATGAAACCAACTCACCAAGGATAATAAAGTAAAAATTACATTCTATTTAAATTTATAAAAAATAAAGAACAAAAAAAAATAGAAAGAAATTATATATATTGTAAATATGCATTCATATATGTGTGTGTGTGTGTAAATAACTAATAAAGAGAAGCTGAACTCTATGAACAATGCTAATCAATACAGGTACATACTTTCCTTTCAACATTTCTTTTACTGATTGACAATTGGTCATATTCTCTTGTACCATTTACTAACAACAAAATTACCTGGCATGAATTATTTTTAATTATATATAATTTTTGTATTCTATTTATATAATCAGTTTTCTCTCACTTTGTTTATATTTTATCAGATAATGTGCTAAAATTTATAAATTTTAAATAGGTTGAGATTACTGGAATATCTTTATACAAATACTTCAATTCCCTAATTTAAAATACGATTGCTGCATATTAAAAGACCACTCTAAAATACATTAGATGTATTCAATAACATGATACTCAGAGGTGCTTAATTGCAGCTAAATGGTTGATAAAACCTAAAAAATTAAAACTTTAGAGATTTTAAAAATATATAATAGTTTTTAATGAAAATGGGATAAAGTTATTTGTTTCTATTTCTGTAAGGATTTTTAGGATGGGGAGTGTAAAAATGCACTTTGTAAATATTTGTAATGTGAATCTTAATGCCAATAAAGTTTAATTTCTTAAATAGTGAATTTGATCTAGTTCTGCATATTTGTTACCTTAGTACATTATCTTAACCTTTGTGAATTATTAGCCTCCAACTAAATAACATTTCATTTTGACAATATTCAAGTAAAAAGTTATTTGAAAGCTTTTATATAAAATATAATGCCTATAAAAATGTAACAATGAATATGAATCAACTCTTCATCTGCAAGATATTTTGTTGGACTGAAATTAGATGAGATTGATTTTACTTGGCATATAGTGCTTTAAATCTCTTATTTTAATCATTACATTTTATTGTAACTGATCAGAAATCGTTAGTAGAGAACGACCCATATGTATATATATAGATAAATATATAGATATGTATACAAAGAGACAAATTTAGCCCAAACATGACAAAGATATTATGACCACAAGTAAATTCCCAGCCACTGTTCCAAAAAGGCAAACTAAAGTTTAGAAAAACATTTCTTGTGCATGATTACCAAACAAAACAAAACAGAAAAAGCAAACAAATGAGAAAATAAGAGGTGAATCTTGAAATTGCTTTGAGACATCATCTGAAATAAGTTTCATTTTTCAGTCCTTGTTTGGCCATCATGAGAACAAAATATTATTTTTTGCAACTTTGGTTTTTACCTCAAGAAAGGAGACTGAGACTTACTTATGGCAATAAGATCTAAAACGCGTTTCTGCGTAAATCAATTGGTGACAAAGACGTGTTGTTCGTTTTTCCATGGATCTGCTACTGCCAATAATATATGAAAGGCCTATTTACAACAAGCATAAAAACACCCATGGACTGTACTGTACGCAGTGACGAAGCTATACAGCTCAACATTGAAGGGTCAGCCCGTTACTTACACTTTGTTTTCTGTATAGCCCCTTCCCGCCTCGGAGCAGTAAAAAGAATACAAAAAGGAATAGCCACAACAGTGTTTCTTGATACAAATGTAGAAGAAACTCTTCTAGGGCTTCATTCACAAGGACAAACTTGATGGCAGACTTGCAAATTAAGTAAGACAAACAAATAAAGAGAAAATAAAATCAAAAATAGGATTCAAACACATTTCATAAACTTGTCTGTATGTTTGCCTTGCGGTTGGTAAAGAATTGTGTGAAAAATATACAAATTTTCTGTAATCTGTTGTTTGGAAACTTTCATATTTCTAATGCATGGGTTTTGCAAAAATGAAAACAAAATAAATACAAACAGAAACATACAATTGTATGCTTTGAGCATTTAAAAACGTCTTTTCAAAGAAGAAATGAAAGCATTTAAATATGTTTATATGTAAACCAAACAACACAAATCAAAGCCACTTTATGTACAAATATATATATATATATATATATATATATATATATATATATATATATAATGATGAATTGGGAGAATAAGATTCTTCTCTTAGCATCGTATTATTAGCTAATATGTTTTGTCTACAAAAATATTTGCATCTAAAATTGTAATTTTCAGTCTCTATAGAATACTGTTCAAGTTAAAATTATTTTTATTAATGGCTGAATATGTTTGATGCAATGACAACAGAAAATTATAATTTGGAAGTTTTATTCTCAGTACTTTTCTGGGAGATTTATTTGCAATAATTCTAATATTATGAAAAATTATAGATGTCAGATATTTTTACATTGGTATTAGATTATTTTTTCTACATTTTAAGCTATTAAAATTTGATATGAAATTACTTTCTTGTCATAAGTAATTTTCTTAGCTGATTATAAATTGTCATTTGTAGTAATGTTCCTCATTTTTATCACACATTAAAAAAAATTCCACTCTGTTCCTGTTATCTTTATTTTAAGAGAATATTATAAATAAAAACTAATTTTATTTCTTTGAAAATGAATTTTTAATTCATGAATAAGAAACTTAATCACAATTATGTGATTTTATGAAAATTTTCTGGTAAAATAACCAAAACTTTTAGGGATTACTATCTCAATGTTTTAGCATTTCATTTCTGTTTCTGAAAATTGCATACTTTCAAGCAAAAAATGATTTATTGCAAGTTTATATTATAAAATTAGAAATGGTAAACATATGTAATAAAACTTCTCTTATCATAATTTGAAGTTTAAATTTAAAAAATTGAAGTGTGTTTTTGAATTATATAAATACATGAGTGAGCTAAATGTGTTGGATTTCATTCATAAAATACTAAAATCACTCTGTTTTATATCTGAGTTTGAACCAAAAGTATAAGTGACATAGATCTGAAAGCATATGTCTTTTTTTCCAAACTGGGGTAAACTATTCCCTTAACAATTCATTTTTATCATATTTTTTCATTTCATTATATCCCCTTCCCCAATTAATTGAATTACAAAGATTTCTCACATTTTGACTATTGAGTTAAATGATGTACTTCATTCAGTTTTAAGACTCTTAGATTTTTTCATTAGATTTTATATGCATAAGGAAAAGTTGTTAATAGGTTTCAGAGTTTCTTAAATGTATTTAATTATGCAGGTTACTCAGGCTTAAGTTATGAACTGATTATCACAGATATGAAGATAATTTTTGTAGAAATACAGAAAACTAAAGAACACATGTACTAGAACCAATGAATAGAAAATAATTCAATATAATGAAATAAAAAAGTAGCCTTTATACATTGGTATTAATAAGATGCATTGTGAATAAGCTTCTTTAAATTAGTTTAAGAAAATCTGTCCGTTTTGAGTCAATTAGAAATAATTAATCTTCAAATGTTAACAGCTGAAATTTGCTCTTCATTAATGGAAGACTTCTGTTTTTTTCATCTTTATATTCTATTGCTTTCTAAAATAATGTTTCTTGTAGTAGAAACAAATCATTTAAGTGACACATGTATTTACATTAAGTAACATAAGTACAGATTTGATGAATTTTTCATCAAGTATTAAAATATAGTTAATTGCAGGTCTATATACAAATACAATGATATTTATGTGCTGAATGATATACCATGAATGTTGTACAAGTTGAGAAGTAATCAAACATTAATAGAATTTTTCAACTAAAAAAATATAAATTCCATCAATCTATGATCTATAAGCATTTCTAAGTGATAAAGATAATTGTTTCACTGCTTTTAAGTATATTTTAGATTTTATTACACATCAAAAAACTCTAAATTCATCTATTGTTGACACCAAATTGTAATACCATCTCAAACAAAATCATTGTGCCTTCATTTGATAAAGTCTTTGAAAAGGAATCATTGAAAGTATTAGAAAATGGAAAACTTGTCTTATTTAATTGAAATAAATAATTCATTATAAATACTCTTGTATATGGAGTTATAGATTCAGTGGCTAAATGATAAGAAAAATATATAAAAAGTAAACTTTGTCAAATCTATGGAATCTAGGATGAAATATCTATAAAATCACTAACCTTCATCTTGCTAATAAAGGAGATAATTATAATTGGCATAGATGTGGGTTGTAAATGATTTAAAATAGAATAAAATATGTCAAATGTCATTTCACAGATCCAAATGAAAGTAAATCAATGGAATAGTATTGTCTTGATCATTTATTATTATTAAATTTTACCTTGAACTTATAGTCTCTTTTTTCACATTCAGATCCCTAAAAATTGTTGCTTTTCTTTAATATTAACTTGTTTATAATTGTTTTATGTGAACAATAAAGGATACCAAAGTACAACTGTTTTTAAGAAACTTTTAAATGAAAAATTCTCAAGTGCCTCAAAGCATATCTAAATGGTATTAATGAACATGAAGGTAAAAAGCACTAATTTTTATGTAGCTTTTAATAAAAATAGTTACAATGATGAATATATCTATCTATCTATCTATCTATCTATCTATCTATCTATCTATCTATCTATATATATATATATATATCTTGCATAAATTATATACTTTACTTTTTCATTTTTGTCATCAGTAGAGAAATCACCCAAAATTGTTAGTTTATATCAAGTGTTTAGAAAAAAAGTTTCTCATTGTATTTGTATAGTTAGTCTGACAGCAACTTTACAAAGTATATTTGATAAACATCTTTTCTGTTTATCAGGAACAGTGATTAAAACTATCCAGCAAATATAGTAAAACCTATACAACAATAAGTATATTCTAATTTAATGAATTAAACAACAACTGTAATTCTTTGTATTACATATTTTTCTATCATATTATGAAGTTGATTATTATAAATTAAGAATTTATTTAAAAAATCTATAATTCTACAATAAATGACCACTGAATAATGCTATATTTATATCTGTCTATGTTTATATCTGTCTATGCTTATATCTGTCTATATTTCTGAGATGAGGTATTGTAATTATTTACATTATTTACATTGTTCAGACTGTTGTCCTCATCTTTATTGTCATATTCACAACATTTCGGCCATTGTACACTCTGGCCTACTTCAGGTGATTTGAATTTTGAAGTGAACCATTTATTTTGTCCACCTGGGTTGATTGTTCTAGTTCTATGTGCTATGCCTCTTCTGGATATATCAGTTATCTCCCTTTAACTCGACTCTCCAACAAGCCAGGTATTGAACTCACAACCCTTTGGGTCAAGTCACTGGATCCAACCAACGCTTTTATCCAGTGTATGAATTTAGTGGACTCATAAAATTAATGTCTCCGTAACTATTTTTTACCAGAGCTCAAATTGCAATTTTGTTGTTATTACTGCTTTTCTCTAGCACACTGTATTATTGGTTCCCATATAATATTCATTTCTATGCTTGGCTGGCTTAGGAAATCTTTGTGGCCTGGCATATGTGTTGATTTCTTAAGTTTTTGTATTTTCCAGTGATGTTCTCTGTTTATTATTTCACCCAGATTCAACAGGGGGTGGTGATCTCCCTTTTCCCTCCATATATGGTCAGCTATGGCTGATTTTTCTATTTCCCCTCATGTTATGGCTTTACGACTTTCTTGCATTCTTACCTTAAAATGGAGGCCTGTTTCTCCTTTATATTTCTTACCACAGCTGCATGGGATGGCATACATACAGCCCTTAGTCATTTTCTCCTCTATGGGGGGGATCTTACTCAGAAGAGGTGTCTGTGAAGTATCAAACCACTTTTGAAGGTCGTCCTGATGTTATATGGACCACAGATCTTTTGTATTTTTTCTGATAATGCCTTTACATAAGGTAGGCAGACCAAAGCTATTTTCTGAGTGTTGTTATCCTCTTGTACCCTTCTACCCCAGTTTGTCAGAACTGCTGCCATGTACCCAGGGTAGTTGTTACATTGTAGCGTACTGCTTATACTGACTATTTCTTGATCATATGTCTCTGGTTCATCACTTATAACTTTTGCTTGATGTTGTAAGCAGTGGACGATCCCTTTCTTTACACTGTATGTGTGGTAGGAGTTGAAGTTGAGGTATTGTCCAGTGAATGCTGACTTGCAGTATACGGATGTCTTGAACCCTTGCTCTGTTTGAGATATTAGTACATCCAAGAAGGCGAGTTTGTTGTCGTTTTCTCTATCCATTGTGAACTATATCAATGATCTTATTTAGTTCACATGGTCCAGCAGTTTCTGGTGTGGCCAGAGTATAAAGGTATCATATACATATCTCAGCCATAGTGTTGGCTTTAGTGATGTGGATTCTAATGCCATTTCTTTGAAGTATTCCATGTATATGCTTGACATTGTTGGTGATAATGGCGAGCCCATTGCTAAGCCTTCATCCTGTCGATATGTCTGATCCCATTCTGAAGTGTGTTGTTTGTGTACAAAAAGTCAGCATCTCCATATATATGGGTATATGAAAGTGATTTTCCTATTAATGGGTCAATTATATCTACAAAGAAGTGACTCAGAGAGTGGCACACAGAGCCTTGGCAGCTAACAATTGGCCTGAGTAGAATACCGTCTTTGTGAATTTTGAGGTACCTTGGTGTAATGCTGTGACAACTACTTATATGTCTTTGGTGAGAAGTGGTCCTTGTTGTTGATTAGGATCTGCAATAGTTTTCATTCTGTTTTTGCTGTTGTATCTTTCTTTACTGTAGCTATCATTTCTAATGAGGTCTCCCAGCTTTCCTGTATATTCCAATCTGTCCATCACTACAGTCAAATTGTCTTTGTCAGCTGCTAGTATGATGATGTTTTCATTCCTCTGTAGGATTTTGATTGCCAGCCTCTGCAGTTTTCTGTTGTTTGTTTTGGGTGGCTTGGTTCAGTATCTGTCTCACTTTACATCTTAGCTCATCTACCCAAGCCTGAGAAATGTTCAAGACTATTTCCTTGATTTGAACAATAATGTCCAAGTATTGTATCCTCCTGATGGTTGTGACGAAGTTGAGACCCTTGTTTAGTACTGACTCCTCAGAGGCACTCAGCTGGTGTTGACTGATGTTGATTACTGCTTTCATTGAGGGGTGATAGACCAACAGTCTGAACAATGTAAATAATGTTATATTTATTTGATTCTTTTATTTATTTAAAAAACTTTAAATCAAATTTCATTTGTGAATGACATTACTAAAAGAAATATCAACAACTAGTTCAATTCCTGTTTAATAAAAAAATAACTGTGAATAGAAATTACTAATACAAGTTTTTGCTATAATTTGGATTTTGCTTTATGACCTTTATCTGATTTTAGTTTAACATATAATCAACTGCAAATGTATTTATAATGTATAATTTACTAAGAAATATGTGTTCGGTTTCTAAATAACCCATCCCTTTAATATTAGCAAAAACATAACCTGTCTGGCAGTGGCCCCTTAGTTCACTTCAAAGTGCTATCTTTGGAAACTCTCAAACCTATCCCAACCTCTCTTCTACTTTTTAAAACATGGTAGTTCCTAAAGAGGACTTTGCAAAATCGGCCACCTTGTCATAATTTCCTTAATTTTGTTGACAGTCTGAAATATCCTCTCTTTCAATGGTATTTTTAGCTCTGGAGAGCTGGGGAAGCTAGAAATTCCAGAGAAGCAAATCTAGATTCATTGCCCTTGTGGAGGTGACAGACCTGGGTGATATGAGATTTTGCAAAAAAAAAAAAAAAAAATAAACATGAAAGGCAGTTGAGATAATCAAAATCATTAGATATTTTCTGGCCAGTCTTCAGATCTTTTCATTTTTGCACTGTGAATCATTAATTCTTTTTTTTTTTTTTATTTACAGCTTATATGAGTTCAATGTTTTCAGGTATTCTGCTGGCTGAATGCCTTCCAGAATGTGATTTACTGTCAATAGATTCCTAGCTAAATTTGAAGCATCAACACCAAAATTTTATCTGTACTTCACTCATTGAGTTATTGCCAAAAGTCTTCTTAATCATTCAACTAGATTTTCTAATGGATTTTTCAATCAAAATTTGATATATATGCATTTTTAAGGCATTGGTCACACAATACACAAGCTCACTCAATGGCATATCTCTTACTCCTTCATATTCTATGGCAGAGTGTTCATGCATATGTAGTAAGGTCCCCTCTGATCAAATACCGAATTAAATCAAGGTCACACTACCAGTTCTCAAGATATTTGAAATGGCTAGATCATTTTTGTGAAGGCCACAAAACTTGAATGCTAATTAGTACAGTCAGATAATGTATTTCTTTTTAATTCTCATTTATTAGAAGTTTCCTTTTCAATTACATTCTGTAAAATTTTATTACTCAATTCAATTTTTTCTCCAATAAAATGTAAATTATCCAACCACTATTGTTAACAATTTCAGGATATATTTATATGATAAATATACTCTGTGAATTTAATCTATCAATTTTTATGAGAAAAAATATCTGGTTACTTACTTCATGGTGTGAGATTTTATTATGTAACTCATGAGTTGTTCACTATATTATATAAGTAAATCTATATAATAATATAACTGATGATTTTTTAAAATTTCAGATATATAAAGATTTTGGTGGGTTTTAAGAAAGATATAATCACATGATATTGTAAAGTTATTGAATGATGAAGGATGCAACATTGAAAATTGCAACAAAAGTAGAACAAAGAACAATCAAAAAATAAAATATTGGCAAGATAATAATAAAAAAAATGGTTTTAGGAATGTAATAAAAAAAGATTTTAGAAAAATTAAAGTGATAATAAGCCTGAAAAATGGATTGATCAACAAGAAATGATTTGTAGAAGCTGATGTTGCAAATATAAACAAAGAGATACTGAATGTTAAAAACATTGGCTAAAAAGACATGAAAGCAACTAAATTGCCATCTTTAAGGGAACATAACAAAGAGTAACATATAAGTTGGATGAAGAAGTACATGAAAATTGATTTCTCAACTGTAATTTTTAATGATGAATATCAAGCTGGACCTTAATGGTTGGGCTGAAATTTGTGTCTTGAAGAGACAATGTCGAGAGGTAGAGTAGGGTTTTGGGTTAGTATTGTTGGCAATAAAATAATAAATCCCTTTAAAATTGAAGGTAGTGTGCTAAGATAAGTGCAGAGAATTATTGTAAATTCTTGAACAAGACATACTTTCAACAGTACAGATCTCACAACCAAGAATCAAAGTATATAATCTTACTCCTTCATATTCTGCAAAACTGACAACTGACAGCTATGCTAAAAAGGTTTCAAAGACGCTAAAGTAATGCAATTTTCCTTAGCCTCACAAGATATTAATCCAATAAAAAAATTATGATCTATCATTAAAAGCTATGTATTTGACAATGGGAAAAATTATTTAATCCAACAAGGTCTTACAGCTGCAAGTAATGTTAAAAAAGTTGAAACAGTAAAAAAGTTGACAAATTTAATTGATAAAGTTTGATTAAGGTTGCAGAAGGTCAATGAACACAAATTAATATGTAAAATATTGTGAAAATAATTTATTCAGGTCTATTGAATATTTTTTAATTAAATATACACTTCTTTGGCCTCTCTCTGTCTTTTACATCTATCTTTAAATAAAAATTAATGTTGTACTTTATTTGCATAATAAAACCTGACCCCCCCCACAAACAAGTTATCAATATTTTAATAAGGCTAGATATTATAAGCTGAAACTCATAGCATACATTAATCATATAAATATGTATATCTATTATGAAAACATTGATTTATATAATACAATCTGACATTGTGTAAATAATATTAAGAGTATATCACATCCAAGAAATAAACTTGTTCTGATTTTTATATAAATTTTATTAATCAAAAAGTTTCATATTTTTACTCATTTAAGTAAGTAAAAATTGGCACTTATCCAATTAAAACAGATTTACATACCATAAAAATTTGTAAATTTGGGTGTGTTGCTTTACATATCTCAAAGGCAGTTTGACAAGGTTTAGCATGTGTGTCTTCTTCACAAGTTATGGTATTTCTGATCAAATTTTTTATTTGATTCCATCTTATCAAATCACAAAATGAAAGTTGTCTTGAATAGCCACTCTTCTAAATCTTTTTATATTAATATGGTTGTCTTCCAGATTTCTATACTTGGACCTATTTTGTTTCTAATTTTCATCAATGACCTTCCCAATGTCATCAGTTCTTAACTCGGTAACTGTGCTGATGACACAACTATTTACTCCTGTCTTAATGGTAAGTCTGATAAGTTTGATAAGGTCAAATTGACAGCTAATTTAAAAAATGGCCTTCAATCTATTGTTAGTTGGGTGAAGAAATGGAACTGCTCTTGTCTAATAGAACCTTTTTTGCCTTCCATCAGTATAACTGATGCTAACCTCCAGGAGAATGACATATTGTGCCTTCTCAGACTAATATTATCCACTGACATGAAGTGAAATGTTTATATTGAATCAATTGTTAGGTCTACTACTAGGAAAGCTAATTTACTGTCATTCTATAGAATTTTTCTTGCCAGAATCTATCTTGCACCTTTATAAATCTACCATTTGTCCATGCTTCAAATATTACTGCCAAATCTGGTCTGTTGCTTCTCCTATGTATCTAGAGGTTCTTGATAAAATCCAAAAAATCTGCAATGTTATTGCTTCTGACCTGTCATCTAGGCTTCAGTCACTTACCCACCGCCATAATGTAGTTTCTCTGTCCATTTTCCATAAATATTTTTATTAAATATTTTTTATAGCAGTTGTTCTGATGTGATTTCCTCTTTGATAAATCATTTTCATAAACTAAAACTTGGCAACTAGGTCTCATAATTTTGCTGTTAAAATTGCTAAATGTAACTATAAGTTCTATTCTAATGCTATCTTTACATGCAATTTCTCACCTCTCACCTCACTTTCCTGCCTACTACAATCTTCAAAAATTTAAATGTCAATCGTCATCACCTATCTCCTTGAAGCCTGATCTTTTATTGTCCTCTTTCCTCAATAATATTTTCTGTTTCCTTCATTCACAGTAACTCTTTGTATCTTAGTCGCTTTATCAACTTCCTTGGGGTGAAATAATTAAAAATCAATGAATAGACAAATTAAAATGTTGTTTATATTTGCAACATTTGGTCAGAGATGATAAAATAGAATTTCTGTGACAAATTCTTTTGACACTAAAATACAAGGGGCTACTAAGAGCAAAAGAGATTGAGAACACTTTAGAAAGAACTGGAAATCCAGTTCTAAATCTTGTTCCAGCAGTCATTTACAAATAAAAAAAACAAAATAACATTTGCTAATATCATTGATTCTCCATGTTCCTTTTTTATTTTTATCTCTTGATTGAAGAGAACTCTTTTGGCATATGGGAAATTCTTCTTATCAACTAAGTGAATCTTACACATGAAATTTCATGTTATTAAACAACTTTTTTTCAAATCCATTAACATTGTTATTACGTTGTAAAGCAAAATTTTCTAAATTTTATCTGGTATTTTTAATTAGTGACAAGTTTTGCATGCTAAGTCTTATATCCTTATCAAATTTACATGAATGTAATTCAATTTCACTTTAAAAGATGTAGTTGCATTCATTTTTTTTTGTGCAAAGATAATTATATATTTATTTTGTTATTTAAAATCAAATTCATCATTTTGATTACAAGAATCATTTAGAGGTAGTAAATATAATCATTAATCATCAAATTTCAATCAACTGATTAAAAGAATCTTCCTATCTTTGTTGCAGACAAATTAAGAGTTTTAACATCTTTGTAATTACCTGGACTTTTTGTCTGGAAATCAGTTATTGAATCAGTTTATAATTACCATTACTTATTTACTCAATGGTTATGTTATATTATTAGCTCTTGTTTGAATGTGTAGAAGGTGACTTTATTTGTTTTTTTACATTGCATTTTATGTTAGTGTATTCATAAAAGCTAATGTCTACAATAGGTCTGAATATTTGTGTTATGCTTCCAAGTAATAATTTCTAGTGCATCTTAGTTATTTGAACATAAACATAGGATTCTTTTGTCATTTACTTGATTTTATTTAATTAATTAAATGATTTCTTTCTTTAATGCATAATTTTATATTCTTTCATTTTTATCATTGACTTAAACTTATCAGATTTATGATTTCTATTTTTTTCCTCTTCTTTTTAATTGGAAACAAAAATCTCAAGTTTTACATGATTTTGGTTACTGTGATGGTTTCTTATGAGATTGTAAGGAAAATATATTATTAATGCATAATTACTGTGTTATAGATATAAGAATTTCATGTCTCTTTACATATGGTTAATTAGGCTGTTTTACCAAAAAATAATCCATGTTTGTAATCATAACATAATTCTATTGATGCAAATTTTTATATCAGTATGTATGATAAATAATTCATGACAGTTTAATGATTCAAATCAAAACTGAGTTATGAATAAGTACAGTCATAAAATTGAGCTTATCGTTGAATATTTGTATAAATCAATGAAGAGCATAAATATTTCAAATCTCAGTAACACAATGTGAATTTTTACCTAATCTAAAATGATTCAATCAAGTTGATTAAGTAACTTAATCATTTTGGTTATATTATATTGTGTCTGCTATTCCATATTTTACTGATAGATACTACCAGGTCAGAGACCAAATTATCAAATGTCATTTATTTTATAGTTTCTAAATTTCTGCCTCATGTACCATACTCTGTACATATTGTATATCATCTACTTCAAAAGTAGAACAAATATAAAATTATTACAAAAATATCATTTTAGCCTATTTTAGAATTTCTGTGTGGATGCTAAAGTATATATTTTAACAAAGTAAAATAGATAAATGTTTTCCTTGTGGTAATTTATGGATTTTGTTCATAAATTTCAATTTAATTTAAGTTTTATAAACATAGACAGGACACTGCATTGTCATTACTACTGAGACTTGAGTTTAATCTTTTCTAGAAGCCCTGTACTTTTGGCCTTGTACCAAAACTAATTACACTTAATAATTAATTATAGAAATGGAAAATAATTTTGATGCTATAATAAAAACAGATTATAATCAAATGAAATGTAAAACTTATAGGAATACTCTGATGAACAAAGTAAACCAGTTTATTCATAAAATTAAAAGTAAAGCTATATGCATACACACAAACAATATGCATACATACACACACACATATGTATATATATGTGTGTGTGTATGCATATTGTTTTATATATATATATATATATATATATGTATGTATGTATATATATATATATATATATATATATATATATATATATATATATATATATATATATATATATATATATATATATGTTATACTCTACTGCAATTAAATCTCTCTCTGATTCACTCTACATGTCAGACAAATGTAAATGTTAAAAAAGTAAAACCCAAAATAAAAAAGTTGTTTTCTGCACAGAGGTTCTCAGCATTACATCCGGCCAAACCAAATCCCCACAATAAAATACAATAGTCAATCACTAACTTTGCTGTTGAAAAAAGATGACCCTGGGGACCACCAAATTTACTTAAAAGAAAGTCTCTCATAACAACCAACCCAGTAGAAGGCCACCTGTCACTGTTACCATAATGATCGTTGTTCTCGTCACCACTCTGACCTCACCAAATCGTCACTAATCTTCATGTGCAGAATGCGACTGACAGGCCAGCTTTGACTCTGGCAGACTCCTGACACCACCACTATGATTTTAATACCTCAACATCTTCACTATACAGCTTCAGGCCTCCCTCTTCATCAGCACTGTGACTCCATTTCATTGATTCCACATCAGACCAGAACCCAACAGAGATATTCCGCTACTAAACCACCAACACATCTACTATATTGGCACAGTCAGATTCATAACTTCTCCCAACTCTTCAAGTTTTCAACAGTCAGATTTATGACTTCTCCTTACTATTTATACACACATCTTCTGTATTGGCAAAGTCAGATTCAGAATTTTTCCTGACTCTTCTGCTGAACCAACCTTTACTAGCCATGCCAAGCCTCCCTTCTCAACTCCTAGCCCTACCAACAACACCCTTACACCTAATTGCTTTCCTTACCAACAGCATCTAAGGAACCACATATGACCATTTTTTGCCACCTTTCACATAATTATATATATCTTCTGAATTTGTTGAAATTTTCATCTTTGTTTGTTCCTTTTCTTTGCAACCAAAGGAGTGCACAACAAGGTCAATGGATATAACAACTGGTTCCAGAAGTGTACAGCAAGGAAAATGGATATAACACACACACACACACACACACACACACATATATATATATATATATATATATATACATTTCATGAAATACATCTGTTTGATGATTTTGCACGCATCATCAGTAATGTTTTTAGCTGAGGGTTATTAACAATTTTGGCCCTGTCAACATCATACCCTCTCTCCATGGTAACCCAGTCAATACTGATCAAATATCAACTTTTGTGTCATATGTCTGCCTCAACTCTTCTCATGATATGCCTAACACTGTAACTATATATATATATATATATATATATATATATATATAAAGTTTCATTAAAGATGACTGATGAGGTCTTGCAATTAAGCTTTTTATTTAATTTTTCTTATATTTATATAATTTTTTCTTTTCTGTGTGCAAAAATTGCCCAAATGTTTTCCATATTTGAGTGCTTTCAGCTATTCTTTTAGCCATTATTGAGGATGGTTTTGATTTTTGATTTTTAACTAATGCATGGATTTTTTTTATATATATGTATCTAGAGTTAGAGGAATGTTTTATTTTCTAAACACGGTCAAGGCATTGTGACCATGTTCATAGTTGATGTTATTAAGTGTTGGCTTTTTCTTTTTTATTATTAGTGCTTCTATTATTTTTAGTCTTTTTTTTCATGTGGGTGAGGCTATTATACTTGTATAATCTATAAGTATGTTGTGGATGGAGTTTGGTAGGTTTCCATGTATGTTTAAATGGATCCTAACTGAGTTATGGTCATAGAGGTGTAACATGTGTCTTCTCAATAGGCATGTAGTATGTCCAATATAATTATTCATGAGTTCAGTTTCATCAGGAATGCTGTTTCTTAAGGGGCATGTGAATTCTTAAGTAATATTGGTTCTCTGTAATTTAGATCTTGCATCTGTGTTGTTATTGTTGATGATAAGGTTAGCTGCTTTAAATATTTATATTAGATAATTTAATTTTTTTGTTCTGGTCAACTTTGGTTGTGTATTTCTTTATAATGTTTCTAATGTATTATAATTCTAATGTATTATATAAGGATGCAATTAAAAAACACAAAATTAGCAAAGGAATAAAATTTTGTCTGAGACACAACACAAACACTCTACTTCAGGTTGAAAAGGAAAGACTTTATAACTGATACATGATCATGCCCATAGAACTATATGTGTATGAGAGCTGAATAGAATTTAATTTATTATTTCACATTTTACAATCTCCAAATCAGAAAAAAGTCTTTCAAATATCAAATTTCTTCATTTCTTCCAAATAAATGATTCAGCAATTGTGCTTTGAATGGTATCATTTTATATTATTACATATATTTCTAAATAAATGAAAACCTATTTAAGAGCTAAAATTATGTCTAAAAATATTCAGAATTTTGAATGTGACAATAAATGACATGACCTAAGTTGGTCTAATGTCAAGGTCTGTAGATAAATATAATATATACAAATCACACAGTTTATATAATTTTGTCAAGAACTGAAAATGCCTTAAACTTTTATTTTCTTATAAGTATTTTCATCTACAAATTGATACTAGTTTATAAAGTACAGAGAAGGAAGCTGGAAAATTATAGGCATGAAGAATGTTTTTCTGAAAAGAAAAAATCATTAATGAAGACCAAATGCAACTCAAACATACAGAAAATTGAGAAAGAAAATGTTTCTTCCTGTTCGTTACTGACAAAAGCATGCTATCAACTTGCAAATCCACCTATCAAGTTCTACTGGAACAGTTTTCTTCCACTCAAAGCCAACCATGTAGTAGGCTACATAAAACACTAAAAATATTTTTCAGACAAAAAAGAAATTAACATCTAAAATAACCAACAAAAGTATTAAAATTATATTTTACTTATTTCTATTCTTTTCATTTTTGCTTCAACTGTACTTATCATGTAATAATAAATTGTTTGCTAAATACCTTCTCATGAATGCAAGATAAAAATGTTACAAGAGAATGAGCAGAGTTAATTGTGCATTAATTTCTTATTTCACTTTTGGTTAATTTATTTGTGCATTCATGCACACATGTATGTATATATATTATACACTATAATATGTTGAATAATAAATGTGATAAAAGGAATAAAATAATAGAGGTTTACCGACAAACTTGATGCTAGATTGGTAGCAGTTTTGAACATAAAGCATTAATATTCTTTGACTGTTTTTATAAGAAGCAACCTTTGAATTTCATGCTGTTTAGTTCAATTTACATGCTTTTCATTTAATAAGATATACTGGATTTAAATTGATAGAAGATTTCACCATATGAATTTAACTTTAAAAGTGCTTGTATTTATTATATATTTTACAATTTTCTTAGTTCTCATTATATGATGCAATTTATTATGTTCACCTGAATTGATCTCTAATGCATAATACAAACTGTTATCTCTATCATGAATAAAGACAAAATGCAAAAATGAACACTGTTCATGACACAATAAAGGTATTTTATATCATTTGACAGATAGCATATTTTCAGAATGTTAATCAATGATATGTGACACCTTAATAGTGTTAATCGAATTTTTAAGTTGTCGTGTTTTGCAGGGTAAAATATCCTCAAAGAATCAATTTTAGTGTTTTGAGTTACATTGATGGTGACATTATTTTGCAATTTATTACATATGTACATCTATATATTAAAGTAAAACCTGCTGGTTATACATCTGTAAAGTATATGTATTATATATAACAACTCTAATAGTATGTAGTAATAGCAACAAATAAATCACTAAATAACCTTTAACCCTTAGTACTGACTATGTTGCGGAGTGAAAACAAAATAATAAATAATAATAAAAAAAAAAAAAAAATTAAAAATTACATAATAGAATTAATTTAAAATATAGATAAGAATGATAATTAACAATAAAGAAAGAAAAAGTTAGATCATAAAAAATATAGGTAAATGAATATTGAAAACCCCCATTATTTGCACTGGAACAGGTATTTTGCTGCAAATTGAAACAAAAATCAAATTTTCTTTCTCTTCATCTTTGATGGTCAAATGAACCACAGATATCCAGGACAGTTCTCTGACAGATCATGTGGCTACTACCAGATAAGCACAAATTTTTTATCTCTGTATATGTTCTTTAAAATATTTTTTTTTCCTCTGAAATGTATACTAAAGCCTTGTTATCACTTTTGCTTAAGCTTATTGTGCTGTATCTTATATATGATTTGTTTGCAATTTATATATTTCCATTGCTGGGCTTTTTAACCCCAAACAAAAAACACACACACACACACACACACACACACACACACACACACACACACACACACACACACACACACACATATATATATATATATATATAAATAAAAACAAAAATACTAAAGAACCCTGGATTATTTACCTAACATGTTCTTTCCTATTTTTCTACATACCTGCACACACACACACACACACATATATATATATATATATATATATATAAAAGAAGTACATTCAGACAAGGCTGATACATCATCAGAACAACCCACAACAAGTATACATTCTTGACACACATTAAAATAAAAACTCAGTCCAATATATATATATATATGTGTGTGTGTGTCTGTGTGTGTGCGTGTGTGTAACTTTAAAAATGTACATATTTGATAAAATAAATATTAGTATATAATACATAAAACTATATGAAAATAAAAGCAAGAAGAACAAAGGAAAAATATATTTACCATAAAATGGTAAAATTGAAAAATTATAAAAGAAAAACATTAAAAATGTGCAAAACTCATTATTATTCCTCACTCTTAAGAGCTAAGTTAAGAACAAAATGATTATAAATTTGTGCAAAATGACTAAAATATAATTAAGGGGAAAATTGCAGACTATATTAACAACTGTCCACAATGAGTTCCAGGGAATTGATGTCAGTTTTGTGACAAAGTATGTGGTTCTGCAGCTGGACTGAAGAGTCAGATAAACATACATAAGGACCAGATAAACTTAAAGATCATACACAAGTTTTTTGTTTGCAGCAATGTATTCAGAAATCATGTTGATCTTTCAAGTTACTTGTATGCTCATTTCTGCTTAATCCAAAATTAAAAATGCCATTCTTTTGCAATCACTATATATATGTTTAGGCATCAAGAATTAATCCAAACAAGTTTAGTTAAATTCATCTGTCATGGTCTGTTTGATTAATTTTTTTTATTGTAGTTTTCCAATGTTTGAATAAAATGTTATACATTGGGATCAAAATTGTGGATAAAATTCTGAATGTGTATTCTTTTTATTCAAGTAATTTTGACTATCTTAGTCATCATGAAGAATTGAGTATTTTCTACATGATAAACAAGATTCTGTTTGACTGTTTATAGAGCTGGATTTGTATCAGTTCAAAATGATGTCATGTGTAATTGTTAAAGCAAGGTAGACTGAAATGGAATAGTATGTATCAAATATTTATACATATTGTTTTGTATACACAGTGAATATTTTATACAGATTTTAAGATAACATCTCTTGTGATGAAAGATATTTTATTTAATTTGGGTTGTTTCATTTGTATAATAATTTATATTTTTAAATTTTGAGTTTTTTCTTGCAGTAGGTGTTGCGTATTATCCACTATTATTTGTTTTATATTGATAAACAGAATAGAATGGAAAAGGAATGTCTATCAAGCCTTTCTATATATATATATATATATATATATATATATATATTGTCATCCACACACAGACTATTTCATTGTTTCAGAGCTCATCAGTGTGGCTAGACATCTGATTGCCTCACACCAGGATTGAAACCCGACTGATTTGGTATCAGTTGGAGATTTTACCCCTATGCCATCAGCGCATGGCAGGGATGAAGGTGAATTTAGATGTATTTATTTTTAGACAAACACGCTAGTGACTGGAGAACTTAATTCGTCTTAACGAAGAGTCTTGCGTCAACAGCAGTGTGTGTGTATATATATATATATATATATATATATATATATATATATATATATATATATATATATTATATATATATTTAACTCCCAAAAATTTGTTTCAAATTCTATAAAACAACAATTTACCATATTAATATTACCAGCTATACAGAAAATTATCCAAAATTCACTTGTAAATAATAGTCAAATTGCAACAGAATACAATTTAAATATTTGTAGATTCTTCAAAAATTAAATTTATTTACTTCAAAAAAATTTATTTATTGAAGTACATCTAGAAGCAGAGGCTGATTATTTTTTTGCTTTGAATTGTTATTTTTATTTTCTAAGCTATATTTATAAATTCTAGAAAAGCTCTATGATTAAATAAAAATTTAACTAAAGAGAATTTAACTCATGGTGTATAGAATTAAAATGCATTTAACAAATGGATTATATAACATAAATTTTTAAATTAGATTTTTGGGATGATAATAGTAATTTTAAATTTTAGATATATTTTTACAATCCTCTTCTACATATGCTTACAGAAATAAGAACCTTATAAATTAGAACTTCCAATACCATCCACTTATTTCTGGAATTCACATTTTTTTTAAATAAATAATATGTGTATTTGTATGTAGTCACATATATTGAAAGGATTTTGATGAAATTAATGGTCACAAAATTATTTGGAAATTTTATATAAGCATATATAAAAAGTGTTTACATTTTGAAAATTTGCATGATGGACATGTTATTGTTGATAGTAATTTTGAAAAAATATTTTTTTAAAATGTAAATGAGAATTCTTTATAAGAATTTTAAAGAATAATGGCATGGTCACTCTTTTTTGGTTGACAATAGATCTGTTTTTTTTTTTAAATTTATTTTCAGTATATATTGCACATATCAAATTCATAGTTCATGTATAGCCTAACAATTAATGTGTTAGTTTTTAAGATAAATTGGCATCAGTGTTTTTAATATTCTCACAAAGAATTAAAATTGCTAAAAGCACTCAGTATAATTTAACTGTATTGAACTATATTATCAAGAGAAATAGCTAACAGATGAAAGAATCTGATGCTAAACTGCTCATGTCATTCTGTAATGGAAAATTGACTCAAATGAATACTACCCTAGCCTGATGCATACCTATTTTGTAAAAAAAGGTATAAAATTGATTTACAACACAATAGGAACTAATGTTATCTTTTATACTAAAAGCTGCAGTATTAAGAGTTCTTTTTTATCATTGAAAAGCTGTAAAGAAATGTTTTTTTTCTCCATATAACACACACCATATATGTGTGTTTGAGTCAAAGAAAGTAAATGGAAAAGGATAGAAAAAAGATTCAGCCAGTTGCCTTTCATTATAGAATAAATGTTCAGAAGCTTTTGTGCAAGTAATGGTTTTGCTAAACATAAAGAAATATCATTGATGCATTTAAAATGATAAAATGGTTACATGATATAAAATCAAATCTTTTTTTTAATACTTCATAATGGTCAGTTTAATGCATAAGACCATTTATAGAAGTTATTTCTTTTTCTGGATTGACAATTCCAATATTATCTTTTTAATGTTTTCTAAAGAAAATATTTTACAAATGTAATTTGTAAATGATTGTAAAATAAGCTAAAAATGCATTTAGGATTACAGGTGGGGCATAAAATTAAGAAAACTTTTAGGCATAAGTAGACCTTTTCCTGTATAAACTGATGAAATGGAGCTTTTTATAATGTATTGTTGTTAATGATCTACTTAAAAATGTTTACTTTTATAAACAACTCTGAATACTTTGCATATTTTTAAAATTTTTTAATCAATCATACTCTAAGCAAGGTGATAAAGCCACTAAGACACAAGGGGTTATTGTGAGTGAAGAAAATTGAGAAAATGTTATTCAGGAGAGAGAACAATAAAAGACCTGGCTTCAAGGAGACAGATGATAACAATTAACATTACATTTAAATTTTTGAAGATCATAGATGACAGAAAAGCAAGAACCTGGAAGAGAGTTCCAGAGGTGAGAAAGAAAACTAGGTGTAAAGAAACCATTAGAATAGAACTCAAGCAATTTCAACAGTAAAATTATGAGATGTAGCTGCCAATCTAGTACTATACTTCAGTTCGTGAAGTTATAAAAAAAGAAAGCTCATCAGAACAATTGCCATAAAAATATTTACAAAAATGGCACAGGGGGAAGCTACATTATGGAAGTGGGAAGGTGACTGAAGCCTAGATGCTAGGTCAGGACTAATAACACTGCAGATCTTTCTTTGAATTCTGTCAAGAATCTCTAAATACTTAACAGAATCACCAGACAAGATATGACAGCATTATTCAATGCATGGACAAATAGTAGACTTATAAAGTTGCAAGATAGATTCTGGCAAGAAAGATTCTCTAGCATGACAGTGAACCAACTTTCCTAGTAGCAGATCTAAAATGTGTATGACCTTTTGTTATCTGCATTCATCTCTTTGCTATTTTATCGTCAGTGTCAATTCTAACTTGAATTTTGTTTCTGCAGCAAGTACTTTTGACAAGGAAAAATCTGTTCCTATTTGAAATTGTATAAACTGAGTTTTTAAAAAATAAGAAACATTTTTTACTCATTACAATCTATACAAAGTTAATTAATCAGAAGCATTTTCTTGGAATTATAATATATTTAAGATATAAAATGAGTCAACTAGTTCACAAGATTAAGTGAAATCAAATATTTCACCATCCCTCTGAATGCAAAACAAATTTTGCTTTGATATCAAATGTTCACTTACTATGTTAAATGCTTTTCAACTTGCTATTAATTTATTGACTTATTTTGCATATTTTCTAATAAGAATAAAATCAGTTTGCTCTAAATTAAATCAACTAAATTATTTAACAAAATAAAAATAGTTAATTTTTTAGTTCTCTGTTTAATTTTACACTATGTTTTATATTAAGTCTTCAATAGTTTTACAATCTTCATGCTATAAATCTTATTTGACCCATTAAATTACAATATTACAGATTATATCAGACAGAATTTAAAAAAAACAACTCAGCAGTTTTGTTTTGTTTCTATCTTGTCTCATTCATTCAAATTGTCTTTAATATTTTCTCTTCTTATCGTTCTAAACCAATACTCATCTATTTTTGGTTCCTTCCTTATTTAGTTTACTTTACTTGAAAAGACCTCACACTCATACAAACCAGTAAACAAGATAAAGAGAAAAGAAAAGCAGAAAGTAAATCAGACACTGAATCACAAACTACTTCAGTCATCCATGCAAAACCAAAACAGCCAACCAGCCATAACCTGGTTCCAAGATAACAGCCTATTGATTTTATTGAGAAAATAAAGACTGCTTACAGTTGAACAAGGCCTTAGTTCCATGCTTTTGAACAAAAATAGCATCAAGCATATAGTCAATGAATTGGACTGATGAAAAGAATTCCTAATTTGTTTCAATGAAAAAAAATTCAGCAGCAAACTAAGAAACCAATTTATATCCTTTGTTTCACTTAATTTTTTTTATTGGTTACTTTTCATTTTATTCACTCACTTTATCATAATGTCTCATAAAATTGATTAGATATGAAGAAAATAATTTTCTTTTGCTTAATTTTAGTGTGTCTTTTTTAATAACTTCTTTAGAGAATTACTGAGAGTATTTGTTTTTCTTATAACTTTAATTCTATTTCTACCACACTGTTATTTATCGTGGTACAAAAAAGTTTAAAAGACATTTTTGTGACAGCAATATTTACCCCCTTGTGTGCTAACCATTTTAAGCAAAATTAGTTTATATTCTACACTTTATGATATAAATATATTTATTTTCATAATTAAAATTTTATTTCTCCAATGTTATTTTCCATATTGATTAACCAAGCTGGTTTTAATTAAATCTAGTTTTCTTCATCCTAAGAAGAGCATAACTAAAAAAAACCTAAAGCTTTTGAAAAACAAGACAATTTTTAAAAATAATCTCTTAGAAGGTTTCTGGATAACTATTAATAACTCTTTTATTAAACCTATTTCTGCAAATATTAAACTAAAACTTCTATAATAATATTTCAGTAAAAGACAAGCATAGTTTTTAAAGAAATACATTGAATAATTTAACGAGCAAATACAAGCTTTTAATTCCATGAATTATATGTTTAGAAATGTATTGGATCTAATGAAAAGTTTTAAATATGTTTGTTTAAATAGTTTAACTTCAGGATTTAAAATGCATTTCATCTGTATTAACTGTTACTAAAAGCCTCTGAACATACAAGTAAAAAATTAAAACTATTTTGTCAGCACAATATTAAATTGTTATTTTTTATTTATTTTTGTGTTCTTTATTTATTTGGTCTATTAAATACTTTGGTAAAATTAATTTCCAGTAGTTCCATATTTTTATTTTTTATTTTTAAGCTTGTATGAATGTTTAGAATCCCCTTAATGTAATAAGATGAAAGACATTAAAAATAACTGGATTTTACTCTGCTGAATATTAAAATATCCAGATTAGTTAAATATTTTTGTTTGGGATATTTTCCTTTCTGTTTAGATTTATATTGCAACTGAAAACTTTTTAATCTTTTTAACTTAACACATTGTACCCAATCAGAGCAACATTTTAAGCTGTTATTTAGCAAGAAATGCACTTTGAAATGATTTTTAGAAAATGCATAAATTGCCACATAAAGCAAAATTTTACATCCATAAAATAGTGTAACATTACAGTGTTTGATTACATTCTGTAAGATTGATGATTTCATGGCCTTGTAATTACAGTATTTTTATCAACATTTTAGTGGGTACTCAGATTTTAATCTACAGTGAATTAAAAATATATATTTTACTTCTATTCACCAATTAATTAAAAATGCTTATACCAGTATAAATAAATCAATTAGTTACACAGAAACTATTTATGGAGGATTAATACATTGAAAAAAGCAGTAACTTTGTGTACTAAAAGGTTCAAACTGAAGCAACCAATAAAGTATTGAAACAGACATACTGCCTAGATTCAGCAAAACAAAGTCATATTAAATATCAACATGTTTTTACATGACATGACTAAACAGAATTGTACTAAACAAATTATTTACTAATCAATACATGCTATTTGTTTCTCATTCGTCCGACAGTATGTTTTTTAATCTATTTTTGAAAAATAAACTGCTTCAGATTTTGTTTATTTCTTTCTGCTTTTTTATTGTTTTTTCAGACTGTTTAACAAGCTTTATTTAGTCAGGAGGATGATAATGTTTTTGTTTTTTGTATAATGTCATCTATTCTTTTTAGATATATTTTTATTCAAAAATTCAAAATACTAGTACCAAGAAAAGACAAGTTAATAAGAATTGAGTATGTATCATTCAGGTAAAAATCCAGAAATTATTAAAAAAATGAATTGTATTTATTATTTATATTCCATTTATGATAAAATTCAGATGATATTTATCAATCATATGCATAATTTAAGAAATGGTTCATTAATTTTCTTTTATTGATTATGTAATTTCAATCTATAGTAATTTATTTCAAGTTATCTCTATGGTAATATTCTTAAGACTATTAATGTATAATTTTGTGAAACAATCTAGCCATATTTAAAATGACTTTGTCAGCAAACCTAAGTAATAACATCTATTGATTTTTTAGTCAAACTTCAGATGCTTTCTGAATATTGATTGTTGAGGAAAATAAATTATTATAAAAGAACTTGTATGTATCATTGAAAACTTACTGTTATTTTGTTCTTGAAATGATTACCAGTTTCTTTTGAGTAGAATTAGGTTTTATAAAGATATATATGTATTTAATGCAATAGAAGGAATGTGAAAGGGTTATACTTGAAGAAAATATTTCAATCATCTTCACAAAAATGAATATAACAATTATAAAAGAAGATAAATATTAATAGCCTCTATTGCTCAATCAGTTTGTACTTGTATGCGGGACTTAAATTTTGCATAAATCAGTAGTTTCATAGCTACAGATTATTGACCTATAATTGCATATTGCTCAGAAGACAAATGATTTTGTAGCCTTGGAAAATTGTTTTGATTCTTTCTAGTTATTTGTCACTCAGTAGGCCATGCTATGAAATTCAGGTCATCTATTATGTTTACATCATTTAGTAATATTGTTCATTGTCTTAAATGTTAGGTAAATTTAATCATTCTAGCCACTGTGAGAAACTTTTGAATTAAAATCTATTCTAATGTCAATTATTATACCAATATAATTTATATCACCATTTATAAATGTATATTAGTAGATGGCAAACATTATATGAAGAGCTAGATAAATGTCATAAATTATAAAAATATCAATTAAAGGATTCATATAAATACACCAATATAAGTAACTTAGGAAAGAGTAAATTACACAAAATCAGAAACTATTTTGAGTTGATTATCTGATTAATTAAGTGTACTAAATTGATATTATTCTCCACTACAAAAGGTTAGGAAAGAAACTCCCATCAATGCTAGAAAGAGCAATAATAGTGGACTTGAGAAGTCTACTTACCTGAAAAACTGTTTTTAACCAACAGTGGCACTAACTCTTTGGACAATGAATGCCAAATATTTACAGTATGGATATGGCTAATTTCACCATTATCATATGTAAATGTATATGTACCTTCATAGAGAATTATTTATGGAGAATTATATGCCAGTAATATATGAATAGGTACTAAAAATTTATCTGCCTAATCAAGGAATCTTCAAAATAATTCTGATGTTTGAGCATTTGGTCAGAATTTGGAAAGTGCTTCATTCTAAGAACATTTCAAAACTCTATATATTTTGCTCTTATTCAGTAACAATCAGCATCTAGTGCTTGAAGTTTTCTTTTCTTCTAAATGTCTTACTACCCAATAATTACAGTATACATTTTGCTTGTTGCTAGTTTGTAGTGAACAGCTTATAAGTGAAACCTATCAATCAAGTATAATTGGCATTGAATGAATCAGGGATTTCTTTCTCTGTACAGGAGCTTTCTGTATTGACAGGAAGTTTGCAGTATTTCAGACTTTACTTGTCTCATATAAAAGACAGATTAGGACTTTCTTTTTTGTAAGTGGAAAATTAAGATGATTAATTCAAAACGATTTTGTTATATTTTAATTAGAAATGAATATAATGTACTTGAAGAAATTTTTTAAGAAGCAGAAGTTTTCTGAACATTAAAATGTTTTCATCAAACTATTTATTTACTTAAAAATGGATAAATTTGTTCAATTTATACAGTATATGTTTGCAACTCTACAAGTATACCATAATTCTTTTGTTTTTAAAGTGATTTTAAGTGAATTGCAGTTTTTAGTTAAGTTAAAATTTCATTTTTTTTTTTATAAATACTGTTGAAAATACTTATTCATATTCCATTAATTATTAAACTAGTCCTATTTTGGTTCAGTGGCAGATGTAACTTTCAATGAGTTTTGAACAGAATTCTTTATTTAATTCCAGAAAATAAATTGTTATTTTTTATCTTTTGATGTCATATACATTATCTTTCTTAGGGATTAAACTCACATTTTTTTCTCTTTCCTAAGTTTTGTTTAATAATCTTGTATATTGGGCTCAAACTAATCTTTTTGAAATCTGCACCTCGGTTGTCTCTTAGAATCCATATGCTAGCAAACTGTTCAAAATAGTGTTTGTACTTAGACCTTCAGGGATTGGAGTATGCTAGTCTGCAATAATACAATACTTCATCTCAAAATCTTAAAAATTAGTTTGTATTATTTACTTGCCTTATAAATGAAGTACAAGTTATTTTCTCTTTTACAGTTTTAATGACAAAAGATGCACACAATTTAAGATTGATTAAATATCATTGATATAAAACCTGTACAGCTGTACTCTTTTTCACAATTGAACTCATAAATATGATGAAAATTTTACATTTGTTAAATTTTGTGAGAAGTTCATGCAAAGCTGTAAAATTTAGGACACTTAAATTCATACTTAAATAATTTTAACAATCATAGTTTATATACACAATTGTGAAATTGAAAATATTCTAACAATTAATCTTCATAAATAAATATTTATAACAATATAGTAATAATTAGATGTTATTTTGTTAAATTTTATAAGAGACTATTTTTGTGTCAGTCATAAAAATATGTGAATTTACTTATATTCAATATCACACAACCTCACTACCAATTCAAAAGAAATTAAGCTTGTCAGAAATTATAATATTTTTACAATATTTGTTGATGATGAGTTATAATAAAACCCTTTTTAATACAAGAATCATTTGTAATACTAAGATATCATTTGCAATACTAAGATATCATTTGCTGGGCTTGTTAACATGTACTTTTTTTTTAAATTCACTAACCAAAAATATAAGTATTCTTAATATACTACAACTTTAGAAAATAATACTGAACTTTTTTACCAGATTTTACTTACATTATTTTCTATAGTTAACATATAAGAAAAATATCAAAAAGAGAAATTGTTCTTTGAATATTTTTCTTTATCTTGCATGAATAATTTTTTTTCTTTAGTTTGAAAACAATTTTAAAGAAAGTTAGTTATGACAAGAACATAATAACACAGTACTTTAAATATTATTCTTTGATTTCTCTCAAAGAGAAAATATAAATTTTTGATCCATTCTTCTTATTATTAACTATGTATTATATAAACACTTTAATTTTTTTAACAAAAAGAAATTATACCCATATATAGAGAATAAAAAAATGAACTATGAATAAACTATAAATCTTTCAACTAATTTACTTATACTTGACTAAGATATAAGTTTCTACCTCACTTGTAACTTTACCCACCGCATATTGACATTTTAAAATGCCAGACATTAAAGCTGTAAATAACAGATCATTAAAAGAAATTGCATCCATCTACACAATTTTTCTTTTTTTATATAAAAATATAGAATATTTATTTTTGCCAGTCAATAAGTGTTTGAACATGTAATAAAATGTGCAGGACAGTTCTATTGACTACAATGACAGATTTGGCTGCATCAACAAATAACAAAAATGTATTACTCAAAATGTTTAATTTTGCTCTTTAAAGAAAAATGTATTATCAAACCAACCACAACAAAAACAAACAAAAACACATTCAATGACAATATAATATGCAGTTGTGGAAATTCTATTCTCAAGAAAACAGTGAGGAGTGATTAACTACAATAGGAGTGCTAATAAAGTTTATCTTTATAATAGTTAAATTTGCAATATCTTGATTATATCAAAATACATTTTCTTTTAATTCTGATATAAATTGAAAGGATTATTGTATACTAAACTAGTGTTGTCAAAAAATGATTTTTCATGCTTACAATTTTTTTTTAATTTCTAGTTTTGGGATGATATCCTGTCAAGAAATCTATTATTTATGAATATTTAACAGAGTTCAGTTGGTGTACACAATAAAACCACTGCTAATAAATCTATCACTGACACTGAGTTCATTAACTTGAGCCTGATGAATTCTTCATTTCAATGAAATGGATCAATACTAGAAAAGCTGAAAGTAAAATATGTATACCTTTATTAAAATATTCATAAGAAAATATATATGAAAATTGGAATTTATAATCAAAGCAAAATTAATCTTAATTGGTTGGCTATATAAATGTAGATTTCTTTCAGACAAGTATTTAAATTATGTACAAAAAATAAGAGATGTTTTCCTACTGCAAAAAGAATGATAGAAGATAAAATTATCTACTTAAATTTACTTTGTTTAATCTGAAACAAATTATTGGTGATGAAAGAATTATTAAATGTTATTTTATTAAAATGATATTTTTAATAAAGAAAAATAATTGGCTTAATGAAATAATTTTTAAAAAAATATTTCTAGTAAGTAAAATTTTTAAATATTTTTCTTTTAATATAATTGTTATATAGAAAAAATATGTTCTGATACTTAATGCAAATCTTTTACTATATTTCTGTACAATCAATATATTCAATGATACATCAGTTGTAAATTATGTTAGAGTTATATATTAATTTATGCATTCAATTAAATATTTAATGAAATTAGTTTAATTTATATGAACACTTAGAAAGGAAGACATTCCTGAGAAAAACTCATGTAAATTGCCATTATTTTCTTTTCTTTTTTTCTACCACATTATACTAATTGATGCTCACTATAACAGGAATATATTCATTTCAGAATCTTCAATGCATAATATGAATAAACATTAAAATATGATAAGGTATTAAAAAAATTCTGACCTGAGCAAGAAGGAATTAAAACAAAAAGTATATGATGTTTGATCATTTGGTCATATTTTGAAATGTTAGTTAAGCTGATAACTTCAGCACCAGTCATATTTAAAAGAATTCTTCACATCACATTTTTTTCTAATACTGTTAACTTACAATCATATTTTATGGCATATAATTTCATTCTTTATATAAAAATGTAATAATTTAATTCATTTGTTTACTGAAATTTAAAAAAAAAAAATTAGGAATATAAAATATTGTATAGTTGTAAATTAGTTCAAATTATTATTACTTGTATATCACAGCTTGAAAAGATAATAATGAAGTATTTGTTAGAAAACAGAAGATTAAAAGAAGCTAAGTAACTAAAAAAGGGGGTGAAAATCATGTAAAATGAATTGAAACATTCAGTATGTTATGAAAAATATAGGTTATCTTCCCTTGGTTGATATGATCCCTGATAGGGAGAGATGAGTCCATTTATCTAGTAATAATGGGTAAAGCCCAAATTTAGGTGCCAAATAGATTTCAGGCACCAAATGAGAAGCCTGAAGACCACCATGGTGAAAGGATGCCATTTTGGCCTACTCCAAAGGACAGGTGATGCTGGCCATGATCAAAACTGAATAGGACTCTTAATGCCTCAACAAGCAAACATTAGGAGAAAAGATATGATCAACTTCAGATAAGTGTTTCTATCCATTTCAAACAGATTCATGTATTGGATTTCATTTTTCTCTTCTCTTTCTCTTTGTATAAATGTATTATTTATATAAAAGTATTTCTATAAACTTTTCATTTGTTTTGTCCTTCATGTTTTGTCCTGTTTAAAATTCATTGGGAGTTGTTAATTTTTCCATATTTTGATGAACATATTTGCAATTTTGCTAAACAAATAAGCAATTTGCTAAATATATGTACAATTTTACTAAACACATAAGCAATTTTGCTTGGTATAATAGAGGAAAATTTAAAAAAAATTTTTTTTTTGCCTTCTTCACAGTTAAGTGACATTAATCTGGACATTTGCTGTCCAAAACATATCAAAAAATAATTTGCCATTCTTCACCATTCAGTGAAATGAATCTGTATACGTGTTGTCCAAAATATAGTTAAAAGAAAAAAAATAATTTTAATTTATTGTCCATCTTAAGATGGATAATTACAAGGAGTTAAAAGGAGTTAAAGCCCTTATTGACTCTAAGAACATTTTAAAACATGATATTAATTTAAATTTGGAACTGCTGGAGCAAGATAAGAACTTAAAGGAAAACTCTTTTAAAAAGTAAGAAATTATCATGGAAATTCTTCAGGGAGAAATTCAAGCTTTGAATGGTAAAATCTAAAATTTAGAGGAAAGTGGTTTTGTGACTGAACAAAGGAATGAATTTGGTTTTTGAATCAGTCTCAATAATTGACTTGCTGATATTAAAGAATGTGTTTGAGAAATGAGTACTTCCCACTGAGCAGAGCCAGTTCCTTATCCAACAGCCATTCAATAATCTCATTTCCCAAATTACAGTGTGCAACTTTTAGTAGTATAAGACCTTCTAAGTTTGTATTCAAGAATTTTATAGTATAATTTAACAACTGTACTAATTCTATCAATTGTAATAAAGCAAAGTTAGCCTTCTTAAAAAGTTATCTTACTGGCTATACTCTTCAACTAATTTTGCATCTTACCTTAGAAGACAAAATTACAAAGTAGAAGTAAGTCTATTAACAAAAGAATTTTTGGATGTGCCTTTCATAATTCATGAGATCTTCAAATAAATAATAACAGTTCACCTAAATTTGAGCCAGATTTTGTAACAGTTAAACAGTATCTTGCCAAAGTGAGGACTGATTTGTCTGAGTTAAGAATGGTATGGATTTTTTCAAGGAAGATTTCCCTGGATTCAAACTTGTAAGTCATGTCATATTTGATAAAATACTCCATATTCTAAAACAGAAAATCATTCACAGGTTAGCTACCAGTTACCCATCCTTAAGGGAAGTATATGAGAATTATAGTGAAGTGATGCGCACATTGACAAAAAATAAAAGGCCCTTCCATGTATATGAAAAAGATACTAAAATAAATCCAGTGAAAAGGAAAATAATGGTGCTGCCTTGTCGAATTTCACCATCAGCTCTAATGGGACACTATGTAAATTTTGTGCTTCATGTGGTCATCCCATGGGCAGGTAGGTGTATGAGATATCCTACCTATAAGTCAAGGGCAGCCAGATGAAAGCAGTTGAAATTATGCAGTAGAGGTTCCAGTGGCAAACATAAAAATGAAGATTTGCCTTGAACTTCAGAATAAATTATTTCTTTTCTATAAATAATGTTCTTCTAAGGGACATATAATGCCACTGCAATAATTGTAAGAAGGGGATCTCTCTTTTTACTCATATGGGCACTGATATGAATGAAGAAAACAACTTAAGTGGAACCTATAGTGGAAGTCATGGGGGTGCTAAGAAAGTCTCTATAAACTGCTTATTGGACACAGGTAGCCAGTGGCTGTATTTCTTTAAAGGAATATTAAAGAAGTTAAAAACTCCTGATTGGAGTCTGAATCCTATTGATTTCCAATAAAAATTTATCTAGGTGTTTCCAATAAGAGATTACACCAAGTAATATTGGAAGTAAAGGTGATCAAAGGGAGATCACTTCTTATTCCTGTTTTGTGAGATGACAAATTTAATATTCAAGTTAGATGACTTCAGCCAAATGATAACCAATTTGACTAAATTAAATTACAAATTAGTCTTTTCTCATAATGATGATAATCAAATAAACATTTAAGGAATTATGGGATTGAACATTTTCCATTATATGAAAATTGTTAGATGCATGAATGCCTTGGTGTGGAAAATGCCAAATGGAAGTGCCCTTTTCGGGAACAGTCTAAATTATTGAGTTACCCCAGTGGGACCTGAGGCTTCCAACATTCAAGAAAACTACCATATTATAATTTCTGAATGTTCTTCATGTCCCCAACAGCAAGTAAAATTTGTATTGGAACCAAAGTCCATGTACCCTGAAACATTCCCATATACCTTTGAGTTATCTAATGTTGAACAAAACTTGAAGAAAATGTTTGCTGTCAAATTCATGCACATCATTCTTCAATGAAGGTGAATATATCAGTGATTATGACAAAAACAAAAGAGATAAATTTGACAAACAATAAAATTCAAAGACAATTTATATTTCTGGCATGAAATTGGTGCCATCTAATTATCAAGTTGCTTTGAAAGTGCTTGATAAAACTATACATTCTTTAGAGAAAAAAAATTGGCTACTGCTTATAATGATATTTTTCACCAACAAGAGACTAAAAGGATTATAGAAAGAAATGAAGTCTCCCCACAAGACTTTTCAAAATATATTTGGATTCCTCATGGACCGGTCTTCAAATCTAATGAACAAGTAGCAATAAACTCCAGACCGCTATTGAAGTATGTCAGATACTGAACTATTATCATTAATACCCAGTGCCTTTTTACATCCTAATGTCAATGGAAGAATTTCTGTGAGAACTGATTCTGGTGGATCTCCTGAAATTGAACCTACTTCCAGGTTTCAGTTATTAGATGATCTCACTGAAAGGGAGAAATTGTTAACTTCAAAGAATTATGGAATGAGGAATATCTTTTGAGTCTAAGAGAAAGTTGCAAGGATCTACATGACATGTATTTTAATAATAAGATACAAGTAGATGATATAGTATTAATTAAAAATCCTGCAAAAGCCAGACCATTTTGGAAACTTGGCAGGATGACTGAACTTTTCTGTGGAAATGATGGAAATGTACGTTCCATACACATATCTAGAGGAGATGCATTTTATGAGAATCATTACATACAACATCTGTTTCCAATGGATCTTTCCTTGACCCATAATGTCAAATGTAGTCCTGGGTAAGAATTTAAACTGCAGACAATTACAGATCACCTTTGACCACTTTAGTCCAGGGTAAGACTTTAAACTGCATCCACTTACTAGTCACTTTTGACCATTTTCATTCTGGGTAAGATATTAAACTGCATCCATTTCTTTTGGTCACTTTTTGACCACTTATTGTTCATCCCAATTCTGGCCAACTTGGTCCTAAGTATAACTAAATTGCAACCTTATCCTGGCCAATCTTATCTGGGACAAACGTTTCCTTGATCAAGACATTAAACTGTATCTATGGTAGTGAAAATAGTAATTACTAGTGAATAAAGATTCAGTTTTCAATTCAAAATCTTCAATTATGAAGAAGAAATTAAGAATGGGTACAATATTTAAAACAAGTGCTAACACACATAAAAAACAATTTACTTCAGGAGACATGGCACAGTGGATAAAGGCGTTAGTTAGATCCAGTGACAGGACCCAAAGAGTGTAAGTTCAATACCTGGTTAAGGCAGTGGAGAACTTGGAGAGGGGAATTAACAGGAGATAACTGACATCCATTAGACATGGCACGTGGAGCTAGAACAGTCTACCCCAGTGAGTGAAATAAAGGGTTCAGTTCAACATTCCAACCACCTGAAGAAGGCTGGAGTGTAAAACGGCTGAAATGTTGTAATAAATATGGCAACAAAGATGAGGACAATAGTCTGAATAATGTAAATAGTGTACATAATACCTCATCTCAGAAATATAGACAGATAATTAAGCTATACAATAAATAATAAAATGTTGTGTCATGAAAATAAATATAAATGACAAAAGAATGGGTAATGTCATTTTAATTGGTACAATTAATACTTGAAATACTTTAACAAGGGTAGAATATTGCATGTATTGTTTAATAAAATTTTATTGTGTACAAATAGCACATAAGCTAAAAATCTAAAACTGAAAGGGGCATAATTCAAATTGATTTAACAAATTTACAAGTATCTTAAAAAAAATGTCGGGAGGATACTTATAAATGCATTCACTAGTAATCGGCCATAATAATTCAGAAGTCTATGAGAGTCTTGTTATTGATCTTTCATATCCAGTGAAGTTATTCTTAGTGAATAATTCTAAAAAAGTTAATTGTCAAGTAAAAAGCAAATTATCATGTTTACACTAACGTATTGAGGATAACGAATTCCACTTTTTTGTTATTGATCTGTTGAATTTGTAGAAATGCTTATTGTATTAATAAAAGAATTGATTTTATAGTTATATACCAAATATTGTATTAAAAAAAGAACTGATTTCATGGTCATATACTAAATATTGTATTTTGATATTATGAAATGGCAACATATAATAACACTGCATTGCATGTTTTTCTATGTGTTGGGAAAATATGAAAAATATAGATTATCTCCCCTTGGTCGATAAGATCCCAGAGTGGGGGTCCATTTATCTGTTAATAATGGGTAGAACCCAAATTTAGGTGCCAAATGGATTTCAGGTGCCAAATTTGAAGACCTCCAATGTGAAAGGACATGTTTTATCCATTTTAGACAGATTTATCTATAGGACTTTGTTCCCAGTGAACTGACATTAACTCCTAAAGAAATATATTTAGCAACTCTTCTTTTTCTATTTGTATAAATGTATTATTTATATAGAAGTATGTCTGTAAACTTTTCATTTGTCTTGTCCGTCATTCCTCTGTTTATGACTCACATGGGGAGTTGCTAATTTTTCCATAATGTTAATAACATGGTTAATCAAGATATAAGATTTTGAAAGTTTAAACATGGTAGATGTTAGGTGATATAAATATGAGATTAGGAAGTTGGAAATATCAAAAATGGTTTAGTGAGAATCAAATGAAGGCACTTTAGATACAGACTGACAAAAAAAAATCTTTTTGGCTGCATGAAGGATCAGAACTGGTATCAGCATGAACATAATTTGAGATTAAGTTTAATAAAAATTCAACTACAAATTTAAAGAAAGTAACTGAATTTAAAAGATAATTGTAATGATATGCATTGAATATTTCTTCTAATTAGCTACAATTTAATCAGCCCACTATAAATAAATGTTTTAGAAATAACTTAAAAATATTTTACATATATATAAGAATTATTTCATCTTTATAGGTTTAGAAAATGTAAGGAGCCAAGACATTTCAATTGCTTTTTGTATTTTGAAAGTCAACTGAGACAGAAATCAACTTTTGAAGAGGGAACCTACAGAACCCTTAAATATTTTGTTAATTTAGCATAATTATTAAATACGCTTATGTATAAATCTTCTTCATGTAAAAATATTTAGAAATCCTTTTTTATAAACTTTAGTAAAAACAGACATTTTAATAATTAATAAAGAAAAGATTATTGCCTGTATGTGTTTAGTGTAGATTAGAGAATTCAAAAATTTCTTTTTTATTTCTTTTTTATCAATTTCTTTGCAATTCTTATTTTACATATTATTTTTTGATAACCTTTTGAGATTTACTGAGCTGAATTGTTTTATCTTTTGCCATAAGGAATCTTGTGACATAGAATCTGCTTCTGTGCTTTTAGTTTATATTTTATTAGATAAAAAAACAGTGAAACACAACGTGCATAGACATTTATAAAATTGGTTTCTTATTCTGGATTTATTTCTGACAGTGTCTTTTTGATTGGTGACTGAAAGTTTTAAACCTTCTGAAATGTAATGATCTTTATTGCAAAATGAAAGTCACTTATCAAAATTATATCTTCCCTCATTTATTGTAGATTTTACTTATTCTGTTAATTATAAACTGGTTAGTTTTGTAGTAATATTTTGAATTTTCTTATATTTTCTCCAAATTCTCTTTCTCTTTAGACAAATTTTCTCAAGTGCTAATAATGTTTTCTATTTTCTGTTTATCTATGTTACTAACTCACTACAGACCAATCACAAAATACTGTCCTGCACACATACACCCATCTATACTGCACTGTCCTACATGCATACTGTCACCTCACACATCTTGGACCAAGAGCTGCTTCCAGCAGTGAAGGCATTTGAACCAAACAATCATTTTTGCATTTAAGTTCATGCAGGTAAACTCACCAGGAATCTACGCTGAGGAGAAAACCGGCAGGTGCAGCATCCAGTCATTCTCCTGCGTTCCAAAGAAGCTAGAGACGGATCAGGGGAAGGTGGGGGTGTCTCTGAAGGCTTATTTGGAGGAACATTAAAAGTCATGTCCATTTCCATAAATTCCCTGTCCTACACAGCAACAGAATCAACAAAACAGATACAGGTTAGATATGAAAAACATTAATCAATTTATTGCATATTTAACAAAGAAAAATAACTCAATGTACGACTGAAAAAAAAGTATTTCTTGGTAGAAATTTTTAGATTCTGAAACGAGAACTTTCTCATACAAAAATGTTACTTATTTCAAAATTTAAATTCATTGCAAATTTTGAATCAAAAGTTTAAAATATCATTACATTTTGTTAATGAATCTGAAATTTCAAAGCATATCAAAATTTAACATTCAACAAGAGAAAAAACAAAAGTTAACATTTTAAGTATTATTATCTGGTATTACAAAGCACATAAACTTAAAAATAATGCATACACCTACACATTAAAATTAATTCATAGCTTAACTTTTAAGCAGTAATTAGACAAATTTATTTCCTGTAGAGATTTGAACTTTTGGTTGCCACAGACATTACAATGCCTCTGAACAGTACTATGTTGAAGATTTGACAATTAACAATGCTATTTTCTGATCCACATCAATGATCTCTCATTTGAACAGATAACTAATATGGTTAGGTAGGTAAATATTTACATATATGAAACTGGTTGAGTGATATTTTGAGTAAGTAATATTGTTTTGATAAAACTAAAACAGAACATGAAGAATTTTATACACTGAACTGTAATGTTTTATTTTCATACCTATTTATTAAATAATGTGTGATCAAAATAAAAGTTGACAATTTCACTGTTCTTTCACATATAGAACACAATTATATTTTTGTTTTCATTAACCAGAACAGATTAGATTTTTCAAGTAAAATCTAAACCGAACACAATCGATTTGATGGATTCTTCAAGAAAAAACTAATTTACTTATGGTGATTGATTACTGGAAATTTATATTGCACAATTCACTGATAGGCTGAAAATACAGATCATTAATTAATAAAATAAAGTATTGGTTGATATTATGAAATTTCAGTAACTGATGGTGAGAAAATATGTAACACTATGACATAATATAAAATAAAACATTATGGAATTAATTCTTAGTTTTTCTTTAGATACTTTCAAAGTTTTTATAATTAAGATACATTTGACAAAAGCACAAAAGTTAAATGTACATTTTGTCACATAAATTAAGATTATTTATTATTATCCCCCAAATTACTTAGTGTATACAGATTTTCTTAGATTGACAACACTAAGAAAATAATTCATGATATAACTCTTTTTAAATTTTGTTGAAAATGAGATACAAAAACATTCAGCAGAATTATCAGGAACAGTGAAATTGTCAACCTTTATTTTGATTACACATTATTTAATAGTTATGAAAATAAGACATTACTGTTCAGGGTATAAATTTCTTCATTTTCTGTTTTAGTTTTATCAAAAATTTAAATGAAATGTCAATTGTTATCTTTTGTCTTCTTAATTCCTGTTCTCTTATTGTTCTCTCTCCTTAATAATGTTTTTTATTTTCTCATCTTCTCTCACACTCAGTAACATGTTGTATTTTAGTTACTTTATTGCTTTGCTTGTGGTGAAATGATTTAAAAAATAAAAATAACATTTAAAAAGAAAACAATTGATGTTTACAACAACTTTTCTTAAAAAATAAACAAATATGTATTCTAATAAATAAAGATAATAAACATATAATAATATAATAAAATTTATAATCATATAATAAACAATGAATAGTATAAGACTATATGTATAAATAAAAAATCATCACTTCCCTTTAAAAGATGACATCACTTTTTTGAGCAATGAAAACATATCCATTCTCTATGACATCCAGCATTTTTGTTCATTCCAAATAAATATATGATGTTATAATTTTTGATATGTATTTTTTCATTTGAGAATATAAAGCTTACCATTGGTTATAAGAATAATACATGTTTAAAACAAGACATAAAGTTATTGAGTAATGGGGGACATAACATTGGAAGTTGTAAAAACGTTGAACAGAGATCAAAGAAGAATAAAAAAAAATTGAAAAAAATAGGCATTATTAAAACAATTAGCTATAAGAAGTTGACAAAGAAATGCGAGAAAAATTAAAAGGGTAATAAGTAATAAAGCAAGGAAATAAGCAAGGAAATATTTGAATATTCTGGTGTTGTAAATGTAAAGAGAGAGAAAAAACATACATCTGATTAAGAACATTGGCTGAAGATGTGGATACACCTACCACCTTCAAATTAGCATACCCAAGAGAAATATGTAAGTCAGCCAAAATCATTTATAAAAGATTGATGAAGATAAAAAATTGTCAAGAATGATATATTAATATATAAAATAATAAGTTTTATAGTTCTGTGGGATATTGTGTTAAATAAATATATGTTTCTAGGGATTCTTTTTGGAATCATTTATAAATAAATATGTATTGTGCCTTTTGCATAATAAAAACTGAAACCCTAAAATAAATTTTATCAGTATTTTAATAAGGGTAGTATATCAACTGAATCTCACATATTGTATTGCATATATAAATATATCCTGCCATCAACTGGTTATTATCAATTTTGTTGTAAAAACCTCAATTTGCATAATAAAATCTGACATAGAGTATTTGATTAATACAATATCCCATATATTTGAATAAATTATTATTTCACTGTTCTATATTTTAATATGAGCTCCTTTACATTCTTCATCACTCTTTCATCTTCATATTACTTGATGCAGTATTTATTCCTTCTCAGAGGTCTTTATTTACATTCTTATATACATTTATCCTAATGATAGATCATAATTTTACTACTGGATTAATATCTGGAGAGTTTGGGGGCACATTTCATTAATTTGATATCTTTGAATCATTCTTTGGTAAGGTGGGCAATAGTTAGATTTGATGAATATAAAGGAGTATTGACTTACCCAACTATATACTTTAGTTTAAAGCCTCTTGGTTCTAATTTGTAATGCTCAAAAATCATTTTGTCCAAAAACTTACACTAAAACTTTGCATTCATCTTGACCTTGTCATCAAAATCAAAGGTATGCATAATTTTACTACCAACAATACCAGCCCAAAACATTACAGAATCTCTCATTAGCATGAGAGATTCTTATTAGAACCAAGAATCTTTGTCTCTGAAGAATTCAAACTCTGACACAGACCTTATGACCATTTAATGCAGTTTGACAGTCATCATTTAAAATTACTGTGAAGTAATCAATTTCCATATATACATTTTGTCTAGTTTTCTTCCTCTCTTAATGATATTTACTTAAATGTTGTAGTTTGGTTGTTTTCATGTCTTAAACCAATGTTCTTATTATTGTAAATCTTTTCTCATTTTTTACATTCATAACAACAACATTTTGAAATATTTGCTTGCTGATCCATTCACTTGTTTTCCTTGTTAAACTTAAGTCTCTTTTTAATGGAGTAAAAACAGACATAATTTAAAGGGACAAGAGGTAAACTTCAACTACACTAGTTAGCAATACAAAGAGAAAAAATACTATAGAATAAGCTAAAACGTTATCACACCTCATTCATTAGAATCTCTTTTTCTGATATTCTTAGACATTTTTTCTTGTTTTTATCTTTGCCAATGTTTGCAATTTCTTTTTTGAGTGTTTAGTTTTCTATTCAATTTTTTCACAATATCCACCACTCTGTTTACATTACAGCTAAAATTCACAGAATATATTTATCAAATATACTCTGGTATTGAATTTAGTAGAAGAAGAATTGGTTCATTGCTTTTTAATGACTTTCAAATGTAGAAATTCAATTTCTTTAAATAAATGAATGAGAATGCATACCAAAAGACTGAATGATACACAAAGTACTGTAAAATAATTAATCTTTTTCCTCCTTACTCATTAAATAGTCATTGTTTTATATGTGAGTAATTGATTTTATTCTGTGCACTGAATCATTTGAAAGAATGAAAAGGCTTCTCAAATGATAAAGTGTATTCATTACAAAATAATAGTTAATGAAGCACACACAATTTAGACTTAAAGAACTCACAAATATCTTATTGCTTATTTGCTTAGACTCTTCTGCTAATGTCTAATACTTAAGTAAACAACAATTCTCTCCATGACAGTAATTTTGTGCATGAACATCACACACACACATGTGTGTGTGTGTGTGTGTGTGTGTGTGTGTGTGTGTGTGTGTGTGTGTGTGTGTGTGTGTATTCAAAAGATGACAGCAATTATTCTCAGTTTCTTTTTATTAGGGTTAAAGTATCTTTTGTTCACATGCATATCTGCATGAGTATGCTTTTAAAAATAGATAATGAAACTATTCAGATGCATGTGCATGTGAGCATCATATATATACACACACACACACACACACACACACACACACACATATATATATATATATATATATATATATATATATATATATATATATATATATATGGATGTGTGGTTAGTGTAATGTTTATTGACGTAGAAAGTAGAATCAGTGAGTTGAATTCAGATTCCTGTCAATTCTGTTTTATTCACTTCACATTAATACATATGGAAAAGGCATCTTCCTCCATATATGGGTTAAATCTGCCTTGAGTGTCAGCCAGCCTAGAAGAATAAAAACTCTAAATTCAAACCTAAGGAGTGCTGTTTGAAGACTTTGTGGCACACTGTCCACCTTTTCTCTCTGCTATCAGTCTTTCTAGAAAGTGTACATGGTTCTACACAAGACTTCACCCTATAATCCAATAATTTATGTGGGTAGTCTGGCAGATCCATTCTGAACTTTTATACTGAAATCTTTAGAAGAATCTACCATATATATATATATATATATATATATATATATATATATGTATGTATGTATATATATATATATATATATATATATATATATAATATTCACAGAAAATGGTAATTTTTGGATATGCAATATTGAATTGAAAATGGAAACACAGGCTTAGAAATACTGAAATCCAAAAACCTAAAAGAAAGTAAGAAAAAAGTAGAACATTTTATTTTTAAAGAATTATTCTTGTAAAAGAGTGGGGTCTTCAAAAATAAAAGGAAGACTGATATAAACCTGCAAATAATTTAGTTTAAACATTTTATTTCTATGTGTATATTCAAAGATTCAGTTTTATCGGTAGACATTATTTTGCTCACTACTTTGCAATTCATTTTTATAAAATTTGAGCTTATGTATTAAAATTGTATTTCAAGATTTTTTTCTACAATTTTAATTTATGTATATTAAAATTAGGTAACTCTCCAATAAGGTTTTTTTTGTTATATAAAATTGCAATTTTTGAAATTAAATGATAAATCAGAATAATGCAAGCATATTATCCTATCATCAGGAAATTACTTTTTTACACCTTGTACAAATGAACAATGTTTTGAAATGCTTCATCTTATAACAACCTTAAATTTAAGTTCATTATGCTTTTAAAATATTTTTTGCATTTTCATGCTTTAAACTCAAATTTATATAATTTGAGTTTTAAGCATGAAATTGCAATATTTTAAAAGAATAATTTTCTAGCTATACAATATAAATCAATATTGCAATGTCATTTCTCATTCGACGTTAATTCTTGAAGTGAAATTTTTTTATATTTGAAAACGTCTTCTGACATTTGATGAAAGTAGTTGCAGTTTTTCTCACTTAGCAAGAAACATTAGAAAAAGAATCATATTTTAAATTTTACCCCCAAATAATGCTACATTAGTTTTTACATACATAAAATCTGAAACTGAAATAATATAGACATTTAAAATTTTGAGATGCAGAAGATATTCAAAATAAAAACAAAGAAAAATTCTAGAATATCTCCAGAGAGAGAATAAAATAAATAAAAGCATACATTACAATAACAATGACAAGAGAAATGAAACAAGGCATATATGATACACATTATATATTTACTTTGCTTTTTAGAGAAAAGCACGGGTAGACATGGACATTTTTGGATGATGTATTAAAAAACTTATATGCATTTGGATTGCCTCATATGTATTTCACTCAGGATGTGTCAGAATAAGCAAACATAGAATGACAAGTTCAGAAAAAAATTGTAATGATTTAAAAAGCAGACATAAGATTTTTTAAAAACTTTTTTCTACAATGGAGACAACACTGGGTATAGGTTGGGTTGGGATTTTAAAAGATATATTTATTTTTTGCATTTTTAGGAAGCACATTGATGTGGCTGACAACAGTGGCAGTTTGACAAACTAGAGTTGTTTATCTCTCTGCCTAGTGAGTTTGAAGTGCAAATATTTTTCTGTTCTACTTTGGTAGCTGGTTTTTCAGTCTCACCAGTTTGTCTTCAGCAGCAGCAGAATCCTCACTAGGATAGTTGCAATACTTCCATGCTAAAACCCGTTCTATTGACTGCATCTCTCTCTCCATCGTAGTAGGGATATGAGATGTGGCATTCAATCCCTACAGAACACAACATACCAAATCAAGTCTTCAGGTGAAATTCTTCCAACAAATATAATCTGAATTTGGTTTATCTTAAAGTGAAAGTTCCCATAACACATGTATATATTTTTACCTTCAAATACTTGTGGATTATTTCATTTTTATTTCTTTTTAGCCCTGTGCTTTCAGGCATTTTGAAACTAGATTTACTTCATCAGCACAATGAATGAGAAATTTTTTGTCAAAGAAAATTAATTACTTCTCATTTAACAATAACTCCATATGTAAATACATGCATGTAGAAGATACAATTTAAAATTTAATGTAATCTATATTTTACAAGTATCTTTGACAAATAGTTATAATACAACCAAGAAATTATAAACTAGAATGTATGGAAACAAAAATTCATTAGATTGCTTATATCTATATGTAAAAATGTTTAGAAATTTTCTTCTTATTTGTTATGCACAGAATATTTAATTTAATCTAACATACTAGTTCTACTTATCACATTTATCAATATATTCCATCAGTTAAGTGCCTTACATTTGGGCAATCATTTCTCTTTCAATTTATGACTGATCAGGCAAAATATTTTTTCCTCACAGTAAGCTGCCATTTCTTCCTGCAGTAGACTGGTTGCCAACCAAGGCTATAGGACCTAGTCTAGCTGGGGAGAGGAAGAGATTGATTTATACCTTTTTCAAGGATATTTGTGCATTAAGTGAATATAACAAACCCAACTGGAATTTAAACTCTGCTCCCTGATTTTTCATGCCTAGTTATTATCCATTTCACCATACATCATAAATATATTAATCAATAGATAATAGTAGGAAAGCATGTTTTTAAAGCATGAAAATATACTCACATGTTTTAGGGTGATTTAAATTATTAATTAAAATACTCATTGAAACATCAACATTTAATTCAGATTTTTCAATTAGATGCATGATACCTAAATTAAAGGGTATTAAATATTTTACTAGTATACAATAAATTAGGCAAAGAACATAAAATCTTATTCTTTAACAAGTTGTCACAATTTTATATCATGTAACTGATATATTCCTCTTGAAATTTATAAAAATTTTTCAGAATTCATAGTTTTTTCTGTCAACATTCTGGTTTCAATTATTGGGACTGAAAAATAGAATCCTTTATTATAAGAACATTTAAAACATTTTGTTTTTCCACTATTTCTTCAGTATCTTTTAGTCTGATTCTGGATGGCTTGAGGAATTGAACAATTGTGTTTTTCAATAGCCACATAAATACCAATACATAACAAAACCTAAATGTATTATTATTGTAAAATATCACCAATTTATATTTAAACGCTGATCTAAAGTACTTAACATAATCCACGTCAAATGCAAAGTAGCATTACGTTTTTGAATTCTACTAGTCTCTGTTAAAAGTTTCTGAATTTTGGTGTATTAACATAGGTAAGAAAAAAATTAAAACTAGTACTGTCATCTCTATGTGTAATTTTTCTGACAGTTTTCTAACATTGAGATTTGATTAATATGTATGATCTATAATAAAATTTACTGTTCATGACAAAAAAAAAATGATGATATGTTTTTTTTTATGACAGTATGAATATGTCAGTTCATGTAAAATTTATTAGTCCTAATTATAAATAAACCAGAGTTATATCTGGTTGCATTCTCATCTTCAATATGCATGTAAGTGAATTAAAAAGAAAAACACAGCCTTTGTAACAAATTCTGATTTTTACTAAGTTTTTTATCAGAGCTGTTTCTAGATTGGATGTCATTAATTCAAAAGAATTGTGTTGTGGTGGCTCAAGAAACACTTTGTATACTTATTCTCATGTCCTTTAAAAAAATATTTGATTCTCACAATATGTATGAAGATTACTGCTAATAAACATGTACTTTATTATACATGTTATTATAACATGTACTTATTATATTGCTCATTATCAGTAAAATAATGCATGCAGTATTGTCTGAATAGTTTTCTTTATCATTATATCAGATTTTTATATCTAATTCAAAAAGCCTTGTAGATATCTTGAAACTCTTTATTACACTAACAATGGTATAGTTCCTAAAGCTATTAATAAAATATTTTGTAGATCTGTATCTTCATTACTAATTCTGGTTTTGAAAATAGTATGAACTTTTTAAATTATGTTCCTCTGTTTCAGTTAAGGAATCATAGGCTGAAAGCTGCTTTTTTATTGTAATTTGAATTGTAATAAGGGTGATAGAGTCCACTTTTACTAGTATACATCTCTTTACATATTTAGTGAAAATGAGTATAAAATTACATAATTCTTCTAAGAAGAAAATATCAGATTGAAAAATATCAGATTGAAAAAACAATTTTCCCCATTTCTTGTTTAAAATGCTAAGGGTTTTTTGAACTTTTTAAGTTGCCTTTAAGTAATATGCTAAAACATAACTAACTCCCTTTTAATAGTCACGAGTTTTCATTATGCTATAAAAAGGCACTATAAATTCATATCACTTAGGTCCCACAGATAACCTCAACCATAAGGAAATATTTATCAGCCTATATTTCTATAACTTTCAGTGTTTTTGCCTCTGGATTTTAGTTTCATGTTGTACATTTTCTAATGACACTTGTTGTATGACATATTTCAGATGAGTAAAAGGCAGTTTTAATTAGTGGAAAGTTTTCTTTCTGTACAGTCATTGGGTTAAAGGCACATAATGTCTGCTAAATTTGACAGACCACAAGTGGAAACTAAGTACTTGAGTAATAGGATTAAAGATAAGTTGACAACATCCAAGCTGGAAAGTTGCTCCACTGACACTGCCATTACTTTAACAGCTTGAGTCACTGACTTAGTGTCAACCATACTTTGAACAATTTGAGATAAAGAGAATAAGAAGATGAAGAATAAAAGAAATAGAAACAAAGTATTTTAAGAAAGAACATCAGTTAAATGTGCCAGAAGTGACGTTTAAGCATCCACAGTCTTTATGCTTTCATTTCACTGCATTATTTATGAAAGAATCACCCAAAGACAAAGAAGTCTGAGTGTATTTCTACACTGACATGCATTGCAGAAAATATGTTACAAATTGTCGGAATGATTGTTGAAATCCTCAAGAGGCAATATATAATGTCATTTTATATAAATGACCAAAAGGAACCATTTAAAAAAAAAAAAAAAAAAAAAACTTACAAAATATCTGAGAAGCCCAATGGGTAAAATGTATTTCTGTAATTCTGAAAAATGGCATGAAATAATGTTATATCCAAAATAAAGGGAAACTAAATATAATTGAATTTGTTTCTTTATAGGTCTCTGTTATAATGATGGAAATTTGAAGATTTTTTGAAAGCAATGTCATTAAATATATGATTGCAAAAAAAGCAACAATTCCATCATCATTTTACCAGAACCAGTTTTTATCTCGATATCGATTATAAGAAAATAGGATTTCACATGATTAAAAAAGATTTAAGTTTCTCTCTGAAGAAACTTTTTTTTGAGTGGCATTTAAAAAGGTAATTTAAAATTTATAGAATATAAATGATATATAATTGCAAATATATTCTTCAAAATACAAATGCACATAAACAAATGGATTAGCTAAATAAAATTACTTTTCCAAGTTAATAATAATATATTCAACTGAAAATATTTTTTGAATAAGTTTTACACACACACACATATATACATAAATTTAATATATGCACAAAAAGTGTACATATAGTAAAAACATAGTAAAAGTGCTCAATATAAAATACAGAGCTTTGAATATAATAAAATAATATATTCCTCCTCTGCAACTCACACCTTTAGATGGTAAAGGAAAGAATCATTTATGTTTACTTAACATCAATGTTTTCTTCCTTTACCACCTGAAGATGGTGGTAAAATTGACAGTAGAAGAACTGTAAAAGAGTAGAAACATTTACCTAATATATTCAAGGACTATAAATAAAAATTTTAAAAATGTAATTGCTGCATAATCCATTACAGAGTCCTTGCATAACTCTTATTCAATAAGATATTCTTCTCCTAGACTGGTTGCCAACAAAGGCTAGGGATCCCAATCTTCCTGTTATTTAACACATAACTGGGAGAAAAGAGATGGATTCATACCTTTCTCAAGAGTATGTGCATATAAGTGAATGTAATGACTTCAAATGGAATTCAAACTTGGATCTCCAATACTGAGCCATTATCGATTGCACCACTTGCACATCACATCAATCTGAGTGGGTACTGAAAAATTCTCAGCTCAAATCGTTTCTTTAAATCTGACCAAATGATCAAATATTGCTGTTTTTTGCAAGTGCTTGGTAATTTCTAGTGAGCAAACATTGGTCATGTGTAGCAGGAATAAAACCTTCAGTTTCAACTTTTAACTCTGCACTAAGTAACTGCTGATGTGTACAGGGTTTGTCTACATCAGCTTGTTTGGTATGGGCAGAATATTGACCATAAATTATTATTATTATTAATAATTCATACATATTTTCATTGTTTACAGTTTTATATAAAACAACAAATTGCACCATACAGTTTGATGCATTATAATTCATATATACATGCATATTATTTACATTATTGTCCAAATCTTTGTCGCCATATTTATGACAATGTTTCATTTTGTTGTACACTCCGGCCTTCTTCAGGTGGTTGGAATTTCAAGCTGAACCCTGGGGTAGACTGTTCTAGTTCCATGTGCCATGTTTGACGGATGTCAGTTATCTCCCTCTGAAAGTTCTCCACTGCCTTAACCAGGTATTGAACTCACACTCTTTGGGTCTAACCAACGCCTTTATCCACTGTACCATGTATGAATTTCTGGGTATTATAAACCTAATGTCTTCAGCAACCATTTTTACCAGTGCTCATATTGCAATTTTGCTGTTATCATTTCATGTTTTTACCAGAGCTCATATTGCAACTTTTGTTGTTATTGCTTTTCTTTGGCACTCCTTATTGTATTTATTTCTATGCTTGGTCAGCTCAGGAGATTTTTGTGGCCTAGCATATGTGCTGATTCCTTAAGTTTACGAATTTTCCAATGGTGTTCCTTGTCTATGATCTCAACATGATCTCACAGAGGGTGGTGATCTCCCTTCTCTCTCCATATGTGGTCAGCCACGCCTGATTTTTCTACTTCCCCTCGTGTTACAGCTTTCTGGTGTTCTTGAAGCCTTACCTTGAGGGGGCGGCCTGTCTCTCCTTTATATTCCTTGCCACAGCTGCACAGGATAGCATACACACAATCTTTAGTCATGTTCTCCTCTATGGGGGGGTCTTACTCGGGAGAGATATCTGCGAAGTGACCAAGCTTTCGAAGATTGTCCTGATGTTATATGGACCGCAGATCCTTTGTATTTTCTCTGATAACCCCTTCACATAAGGCAGGCTGACTGTTTTCTGAGTGTTGTTGTTCTCCTCCTCTTGTACCCGCCTATCCCAGTTTTTGGGGGCTGCTGCCATGTACCCAGGGTAGTTGTTACTACTTATACTAACCAATTCTTCATCTAACGTCTCTGGGTTGCCACTTATGACTTTTGCTTGGTGTTGTAAGCAACGGACGATCACTTTCTTTATGCTGTATGGATGGTGGGAGTTGAAATTGAGGTACTGTCCGGTGAATGTCAGTTTATGGTATACGGATGTCTTAAACCCATGCTCTGTTTGAGATATTAGAACATCCAGGAATGGGAGTGTGTTGTTACTCTCTTTCTCTATTGTGAACTGTATTGAAGGTCTTATTGAGTTCACATGGTCCAGTAGAACCTGAACATCTTCCTTGTGTGGCCAGAGTATGAAGGTGTCATCTACGTACCTTAACCATAGCTTTAGAGATATAGATTCTAATGCTATTTCCTCAAAGTATTCCATATATATATTCGCCATTGCTGGTGATAATGGTGAGCCCATTGCTAAGCCCTCATCCTGTCAATATATGTGTGATCCCATTCCGAAGTGTGTTGTTTGTGTACAGAAAGTCAACATCTCCATCAGATTATCTATTGAAATACTGGTCCGTTCTTCTAGGGAAGCATCAGAGGCCAATCTGTTTCTGACTACTGAGAGTGCCTCCTCTGTGGGTACCTTGGTGAACAAACTCACCATGTCCAAGCTCACCATCTGGTTGCATAGGATGGGAGCATCTTTGATTATTTCCACAAAGTGGGCAGAGTTTCGGACATATGAAGGAGACTTTCTGATCAATGGGTCAATTATATCTACAAGGAAGCAACTCAGGGGGTGACACACAGAGCCTTGGCAACTAACTATTGGCCTGAGCGGAATACCATCTTTGTGAATCTTAGGGAGACCGTATATGTGAGGTAGCTTGGTGTAACGCTGAGATAACTGCCTATACGTCTTAGGTGCGAAGTGATCCTTGTTCTTGATTAGTATCTATGACAGTTTGCATTCCGTTTTCATTGTAGGATCCTTTTTCACTTTGCTGTAGCTGCCATTGCTAATGAGGTCTTCCAGTTTTCTTGTATAATCTGATTTGTCCATCACTACAGTTGCATTACCTTTGTCAGCCGGTAGTATGATGATGTTTTCATTCCTCTATATATAGGGGAATATACCAATATTTTTCCTCAAATCTGACTAAGCCTCAAGATTTTTATAACCCCTTCTTGGTCAGGCAAGAACTTTTCTATATCCCATTGTGTGTGTGCATATATAACTTTTGATTTTTAATTAATTTCAAGAGGCCTTCAATGTCAGCATTATATGTGCAAAAGTAAACACAATGATATAGACATAACACATTTTCAGTCAAGTTAAAATGTATTTATTTATATCACAAGAATTGTTTTTAACACTAACAAAGTAATGTGAGATAAATGCAAAATTATTTTTAAAAGATGTTTTTGAATACAATAATAAATATATTTTTAGAAGAATTTATTTTCAGAAAAGACAATTAATACTACACATTATTATTTCTGCCTATAATTTATTTTCCTTGCTAAAATAAAACAAAAGAAGAAACTTCATTTTTATACAGGTAAAATATCTGTCTATATTTCTGAGATTAGGTATTATAATTATTTACACTATTTTCATTGTTTAGACTGTTGTCCTCATCTTTGTTACCATGATCACAATGTTGTGGAACTAGAACAATCTACCCTGGTGGACAAAATAAAGGGTTCAGTTTAAAATTACAATCACCTGAAGAAGGCTGGAGTGTACAACAGCCAAAACATTGTGAATATGGCCATAGAAATGAGGACAACAGTCTGAACAATGTAAATTGTGTAAACAGGTCAATCAGTCAGTTATGTGCCATGTGTGATACACACTTAGGCGATCATGTTTCTTTCGATACATGACTGACGAGGCAGATTTTTTCCCACAGTAGGTTGCCATTCCTTTCTGCGACAGTTACCCGGTGTGTCCGGTTATTTCGCCATAAGTGGGGGGGGGGAGAAGAAGATTCCTACCTTTCCCAAGGGTATTAGCATGTAAGTGAATGTAATGGATTTGACTGGAATTTGAACTCGGCTCTCCGATTGCTCAATCCAAGCTGCTATCCATTACTCCCCTGCGCCTCCCTTTAAACAGGTAGAATATCTTATTGTGTTTGCAATTCTAAATAAATTCTTATTTATTAACTTCTTTTTCAATCTTCATGAATTAAAAGATTTTTGAGCTAAATAAGTTGAATTTTAAAAAGTGATTAAAAAATTTATATTCCATAGCACTTTGTAAAAAAGTTGTGTCAAATTACAATGTTGCAAAAACTTTACAAAGCTTCAAATTGCATTTTTTATTTTAATACAATTTCATGTTGTCTCTCCTTAGCTCTCTTTTTATCTTTAAGCATTTTGTAGTATGATAAATAAACTGGTTTGTTTTAAAAATCTGAAAATATTGTTTTCACAGTTTTTTAATTTTATTTTCTCTTAAATCAATGGCCAATGGATCAAACTGTTTTATCATGTGGAACCTTCTCAAGTTACTAAGTAACAAACAAATGATTTATTTCAGCCAAATATGTTATTAAAATAATTTATATTCAGGTTTTTATTTCTCTATTACAATTATTTCCCTAAATATTTATCTTTTTTATTGGGTTGATAGTTGTTGACAAACCAAGAATAAAACTAAAAGAATGAAGGACATTTGTAAATAACATGAACTTTTAGAGACTAAAAATGAAAAAGGGAAAAAAGAATGAGTTGAGTATTGGAAAATCTTTTATATTTTGTCTTTCTGGATCATAATTTGTGGTTTGGTAAATAACTTGAGAGGTTAAAGAGTACAAAGATAAATGCTAACTGAAAGATTATTGGGTATAAGTTGTGAGAAATTGGTTTACTTGAAGGGCAATTCATTGTTTAAGAGAAATAGTCATTATATTATTTGACCAAAAATAAGCTCTGGATTCAAATTGCCTTCACATCCATATTAGTTGTCATTTGTTACTGATATTCCATCTCAAGAACAAATAATAAATGAGTCAGATTTCCTTCAACTAGATATAAGTTTTACTGTTTTCATTTGTTCTGGTTTGCTTTTACAGCAAAGAAATATATATTGTCAATTAATGAATTCAATCTGACCTTGTTTTATATAAATATATATAAAAATACAACTATTTCCCCTTGTAAGAGAAAATAGTAAAATGATCAAGTTAGTTTTATAAAGGTTTTATAAAGGTTAAAAGTACATATATTAAATTAGGAATTTGTTAAAAGAATAGATTTAAAAGTTTATATAAGTATATTTTATCTGAGAGTCATAAAATTATTGCTATATTTTAAAAATGAATAAAACTAATTAATTAAATATACATCATATATATTTTATATATTTTATGTAGTAATAAATTATTTTAAATATATGGTGATTAATGTATACAAGTTTTAAATGTTTTATAAAATATTGGATTTATTTAATTCATTTATTAATGAATATAACTTTTTCAACGTATTGCAAAGCTACTTTGAATATTTGTAAGAAATAAACTTTTCACATGTATACTTGTGATCTTTGCTTCATCAAAAATAATATTACAGTTGTACTAAAATACAATCATCTACTAAAAATGTCATTGCTTATATATACATATCTATCTAAATGCATGTGTGTGCATATATATGACCACAATTTAATAATAACAATGATAATAATAATAATAAAATTCATATATATTCATTTATGCTAAAATGTTAATTTGTGCATTTACAAATTTTGTAAGAAAATAATGACTTATATGTTAACTTCATATTCTTAGAATAAGTGAAATAGAACTTCAAAATAACCAACAAAAAGGTTTTTATTCTGGTTAATAATATTTACAGCAAAATTCCTGTTAAAATATGCAATTTTCTTTTTGGGTAAATATACAATAAATTAACCAACTAATGAATTCAGACCTACAGCAAAAATAATACACAATGCATTATGTATTGACCTAGAGAAAAATCAATCAGTTTTAAATTTGCCAATAAATATAACCAAAATATTAGCATATGCCATGACTTGAATGTCATGGATATGTTCTACTTTGAATATTTTTGTTGGCTAATTTAATTGGCTTTTCTTAATAGGTACAATATTTAATTCTGTGATGCAAGTCAATATTTTCATGATATATTTATTTTGCAGAATATGATGGTGTATTGTCTTACATGAATATAATTTAGCTCAAAGTTACTTGGTTGTGCCCTGTACTAATCAAAAATGTCTAAAAACTTCAAATATTTTTTTGCATTTATTTTAACATAACTATTAGTGTTGAAGGTATCTATTGTTTTACTATCTACAACAATAGCCTCAAACATTACTGTATTTTTCCACAAATTTATTCTAGGTTGTGTTGATTATTCTTGTGAAAGGCCCAGGCTGTAGCCTAAGCATTAAGTCCATTTAATATAGCTCTACATCTTCACAAAAATTACTGTTATGTTTCTCTTTGTAATATTTTCTTAAAGATAGTAATTTTGTTACTTTCATGTCTTTAGACAATGTCCTTAATATCCTGCATCTTTTCCCTCTGTTTACATTCATATCACTGGTTTCCTTAAATATTTTCTTATTGGTTAATTCACTTTTCCCTTTAATTCTTTTACAAATATAATTTTGTAACAGTTTTAAAGATACTTTTTTCTTATCTTTCCAATGTTTTTAGTTTCTTTTTATAGTTTTGTGATCACTGCTCAACTTGTTTGTAATTTCCAATGTGTTCCCATCATTCTTTTTTGAGATTATGTCTTTCCGAATAGCAATATTCATATATTTGAAATAAAAAATCATTATTAGTAACTATACTATTATATATATTTATTTACACTATGACAAACAATAGTTGACTTGCATAATAAAATATCTAAATCTCAAATGACATCAGTTGTTTTATTGGGAAAATATTGACTTGCATAATAAAATCCTACATAGTGTATTTGATGCAGAACTGTGTAGTTAATATATATATATATTACAAATATGACTGGCTGAAATGATAATAAATGTTAAAGTTTTAATATAAATTCATTTAAAAATGAGTTTAACCCTTTAGTACCAGATTACAACATCAGTTTTAATATAAATTCATGTAAAAATGAGTTTACAATTTGATTCTTTAAAATGTATAACAATAAAAAAAATGCTTGATATAAACAAATTCAAATTTCAGCTGTTCATAAATGATTTTTGTAGTAGTTCTATTTACCTGTCACTAAAGTAATATATTTTAAATTTACATTACAAAAACTGAAATCTTGAAGGATTTCAAAGAATTATTATTTCAAGCATTTTAATCAGCATTTAGATATACAAGGGAGTGTTGAAATTATTTTGGGCCTGGCTCACTCTCCAAAACCTGACCAAATATCAGACTTTTTTGAAGGGCTTCTGAATTGGCCCAAGAACTTTTCAACATTCCATCATATAAGTAGTTTATAATATTCAACTATATATACTAACAACATTTTCTATAACATGACTAGCATTTAATTATTTTCATTGCCACAAATTAGATGTAATTATTTGATTGAAGAAAAATATGCAGATATCAGTACGTTGAAAAAAAATAATTAAAAAACTCAAAACTTGTAATTTTGAAATCAAAAATAATTTAAATAATTTTGGCACTAAAGAGTTAAAGCATAATTATTGATAATAGTGAAAAAATATAAGGATTTATAGTATGTGCTGAAATCATCTATATTTTCTCAACTAGAAAATGTGCCAGAATTTGTCTTTTTGCAACACCATCACTCACCCTTGCGAAAGGTCTTGGAAAAGGCCTGGAAATTGATATGCCATCTGAACCTAGGTTGGAAATGGCCTAAATAGATAGAGGGACATACTTGTTCTCAGATATAGGAACAAAAATTTATAGACTTTCAGGTAGTTACCAAATCTGCTAAAATCAATAAAATGGGATAGACATTTAAACCAAGGCATGAATACTAGCAAATGAAGTGTACAACACAACAAATATTAAAATATTAGTAATTATTCTGATAGTTTTAATAAATAACAGTAATTTATTTTAATAACATTTGAAAAAGTATAAATATCAAGAAAGTTTAAACTCTTAATTAACATTTAAAATTGCAAAGTACAAGTACATAGTTGAAGATTTTGCATATTTATAACATACGATCTGGTAAAATTATTCATCTAAACATTAAAGAATTGTTTTCTGTTAGAACCATAATGTGGATATTAATATGCTTAAATTGTGTATTCTTTGAAGAAGGAATATTTCAAGATTATAAGAGGAACACAATATCTAAAGGGAACAAAACTACAGTATTTAGGAAAGAAAAAAAAAGATCTTTTAACTTACTCTTAAAAATCAAACAACTAAGTCTTAGAAAATTTAATAATTGAATTTTCAGCATGAATAATTACTTATATGCTTAGAAATCCCCTCTAGTTGATGCAATCAATTTTTTTATTTATTGTTAGATTATAAGTTTATTAAATTCTTAATTTTATTCCAAATTGAAAGATAATAGAAAATTCATGAAGATACTAAGCGCTTTTTTACCTGTTTGAGTGTATTTTTATATTTAAATAGATTTTTCTTAAGCATTCTAAGCAAAAAAGTCCTAAGTAATTTAAAACTTTTGAATGACTAAGCTTCATAACTTTAACACTCATTACTGTTATTCTTTTATCTTTGCACTTATGCACTAGAATGTCAACATCAGAATTATCAAACAAGTATATTTTTAAAACATTTAGAATAATTTTAAGGTTGACATAAAATTTCTTTTTAACCATACTAGTTAATAAGAAAAGTTTAACTTGTTTATATTGTGGATGCTTATTGGATTTTATATTTTCAATATTTCAATTAAACACTGGGATATTTTACTGAGAATTATATTCAAAATTAATTTAAGAGTTTTCAGAAAAGATGTTGAAAATTTCTTTTCAGATTCATCTACTGCCAGATTGATTAATTTCACCCATCAAATATATTTATAGATCACAAAATTCCATAATAAGGTAAAGAGTGCAGTAAGTGTTGCAGTTATCACTGCTACCCTCTAAGTGTCTCTTGCATGAAAGTCTGACTGAACTATATATGATTCTAGGATGGATGTGGCAAGGTTGTCCAACTATACAATATATATATATATATATATATATATATATATATATATGTGTGTGTGTGTGAATATGTTGTGAAGTGTAACCAAAAGACAATCTTTAATTACATAATTATTTAAAACACAAATTATATTTTCTAGTTAAATAATTGTTTCTTATATTTTTCATATTATGCTATTAACCTCATATATTTCACATATGCTTCATTATGTTTTTAAATACGTCTCATATATATGTTGGAAAATTAATTGAAACAGCATAATTGATGTGGAAAATTGTAGCTTTGTTTGAGTGCCCCTTCATTGCAATTAGTTTTGTTTGTGCATAAGCTTTCATTTTATTTATGCATTCAATCTCATTATGCACCAAATATTTTTTTTTCTTTTTTATTTCAAAATGCATGAAGGCAAGATTGAATGCTTACTATTTTATTTTGGCTTGTTTCTAGCTTTCGTAGTCAATTATAAAATTGAAAGCAATTAACACTTCACCTAATTATAAGGTTTCTGTACAGATCTAGTTTGATGTGTTTTGAAGATAAAAATTTAATTGAAATTAAACTATTTATATAAAATGAAGGTTAGCTTTTTTTATGAGAGGGAGTCTCATAAAAAAGCTAACCTTCATTTTTGCAAAAAATCCTATATACTTGATATTAAATTTTCATTCATACTTGTTTCTTACATTGATGATTTCTGCACCACTCAATTCAGTAACTAAAGTTACTAATGTCTATTTTTAGTATAAAGATTACAATACAAAAAGAATTCAGAAGGCAGATCAAATTAATTCTTTTTTATAATACAAATTAAAATTCTCACAAATTCATCATATGTAAGAAATATCTGGAGAAATTAAAACAGAATTTTGAAAACACTATTTTTGTGATATTTTCTAATTCAGTAGGTGTCCTCATCTTTTACAATTAAGTTTGTTTCCAAGTTACTTTGGTCTGTTTATCCACATGAATTTACATGTTTCATGAACAGATGCTTATGACAAAGTTCAAATGAAGCCTTTCATAATTAGCATTTATAAAGTATAAATATATATTCTATCCAGTGAATTTATACATACTTAGTTTAGTATAGCACAAGATTGAAATTTGAATATAAATATTGTTTTCTAGATTAAGTAAAATAATATCAAACATAGATAGTAAACCATATGCATGTATAAGATATGTGATTTGTATTCAACTAATTCTTCCAAGATGTAGAATAGACCTTACTTTTTAAAGCAGACTATTTAAAAAATGAAAACAGACTTTTAATGCATATAATTAGAATAAAATAAAAGATATTATCAGAAGTATTCATGTAAGAAATTAGAACCGTAATCTTGCATTTAGAATTTTTTTAAAGGCTCATCATTTCTTTAGCAGTGCAAGGAGAGATATTTTACATGTATAGACATTTTTGTCACCTCGTAAATTCAGCAACGTTTTTTCTTTTAAATTTGTTCATTTGTTAAAATACTTTTGAATACTTAAAATGTATTCAAAAGTATTTTAACAAATGAACAAATTTAAAAGAAAAAACGTTGCTGAATTTACGAGGTGACAAAAATGCTATTATCAGGATTAAGTTCATGGTCATATAAATGTTATTATCTATTCACTGTAACTATGAAAGTAACAAACTTTATATTATCTAAGGCTTTAATAACAAAAGCATTAGTTCTTCACATTTTCTTAACATGAGTTTTCTTCTACTTTAAAATACACCTTTTGATCATTTCCTCTGTCATAATTAAATGTTATTGTATTTCCTTATATACAAAGTATTTATATTTGAATAACTTACAGATGAACTGGAAGTTTTAAGAGCTCTTAACATTTTTCCTGCTATGAAGAAAGAAGGTCATAGACAAAAAAGGAACTTGAATTATGTTTATTTTAAACTTTATCTTCATAAGGATAAACTGTAAGTTAAGAAATATAAAATATGTTTTAGATCCCAGAATTAAAATAATGAGGAACTGAAGATGTGCAGAAGTGTTGGACTATTGTTGGTTTGGTGCATTTTCTGCTCACCGGTTTTTCTTCATCAGCGGAACTTTCAGCAGGATAAGTGTAGACCTGCCAGCCTAATACCGGTTCAGGTTCTGAATTCTTTTTTTCAAATTCTTCAGGTAGAATCATGTTAATACCCTGGGAATGGATGCAACAGTTAATAAGAAAGACATGGAAAATTGTATAGATATTTTTCTCATCCCCATGAACTATAAAATAAACAAAACATCCACAATGTGTGCAGAAAGCTTTTGTTATTCGAGTAAGATTGTGTCTATTTGAAAGTATCAAATAATTAAAGAGCCATCATGAATTTTTGGAGAGAAGAATATATTGCCTGAATTAGGTATTCTTTGGGACAAAGTTCTTGATATCTTCTTTCTCAACCAAAGAAAAATGGGATCATTAAAGTAGGTTAGATTCTTGAAGAAATGCTTCAATCCACTGAAATGATAAGAAAGACAAAAACAGAAAGCAACATGCCAACAAATATGGTTGATTAGCTAAATTGCTTTGTTTTGACTGAGATTCACAAAAACACAGTGGATCGTTAAACTCTGCTTCAGATTTTCAAAAAGAATTCTATCATTGATTACTTCCCTCTACACAATAAGACTTCACTGAATGCATATGATAAATTTGAACCAAGATATTTTTTATTATTTTTTGTGTTTTATAAATTTTGTCAGTCAATAAAAATAGATCATTTGTTTAACTTTTCTTTCACCTTCCTTTGTATCAGAGGTGCCTCATTTTACATGTATGTAGTTGAAGATAATTGCTTTCTTACACCAATACCTTAGTAGAAGAAACAAGAGTTGAGTAATTTTATCTTTTTATTGAATTAATCAAAAGGCTTCTGAATTGAAAAAGAGAAATATAATAGTGAGTTTAAAATAACAACAAATGATGTGCAAACTTCTATAATGGAAGCTGATAGGCTGAAAGAAAGTGTTACATGTTATCAATGGTAATTAATAGAGTAAGCTAAAAAAATAAGAAAAATAAATCGTGGCTTCTGTTTTGCTGAAAGAAATATTTAAATAAAAATTCATTTAGCTTTTTATGCAAATAATCCATGAGCATAATTAATCAACTCTATTTCTATACAAAATAGCAAATCTAACAAATATAACAGTTTAATTTTATAATCATGGCAAAGAATAAAACATGGCACACAGTGTGGTTCTGTGGAATGAAAATAACATGATTTCATTTTATTTTTCTCTCAGTCTCAGTTTTATTCTCATAGATATTGCCAAATAAACAAAATGTATTACTAATTTCCAGTTAAGTACTGAAGCAAACATAAGCACATACACACACACATACACATCTAACTTTTACAAAAAACACTTGAAATGTTATATTGAAAGTTTCCCTAAAGATAACTGGAAAATATTGATAATTGATAGAGACAAATGAAAATTCTGTGGTTCATTTTGCCAGATTTTATGTTCATTTTTAATCATGATATTTAATCAGGTTTTTAAATGCTTTCCCATAATATGGTGCCAGTTTTTTCTTATTTTGAAGTTTTTGAGTTATTGACTATAAAATTATAAAGTATGCACTTGTAAATTCTTTAAAAGCAACATAAAATGTCAAAATTAAAAAGGTAATAATGATAGATTTTATTGCCAAGTTGATAAACATTAATAATATTGTGTCTATGTCTGTATCAATGTAATTATTTTAAATCATTACATTAAAAATAGGGAAATTCATGAGATCATGTCATAAAGTAATATGACCATTAGAGATTCTGCTTGTATAATTGAGTATTTAATAAGTTTTTATTTTTTCTGGTAGTTAAATGCTGCATAGATCAGGCTAACCAAGTTTATTGAGGGTTTTTATTGGTACAACACAAGAGAATGGTAAACTTAATCAGACATTCAAAGACATTGAATGCTTACTTGAAATCTCTCTTTGTTTCTGTCAGAAATTTACATTCTATTACAATCTGATGAAATTCACATTGGTCAGTGTTTTTTCTAGAATATGTATCCATCTTGAATAGTCAAAGGAAACGAATGGTTTTTCAAATTACTACTATATTTACTCTATAATTCATGTTAATATGTATATCTTTTTATATACAAAAATATAATATGATATGAAACGGTTCATTTTTTTTCAAACTTTTCATTGGTCCTTTTTTTTTAATTTCAGAGATTAGTAGTTTTCTATCATTAATATTTGTGAAAATGATTATTTATTGGATAGTTATTTTCTGATCATGACAGACTTCTGCAAGATTATACATATAAATCATTAAAATATTTTTTTATATGTATTTCATCAATATTTAACAATCTCATGGCATTTTTGAAATTCATACAAGCTTGGAGGAACATCCTAAATTCTCAATGATATTCTCCTTTTTTATGAGTTAGAGTGCATTACTTTGTTTTAATGGATTAAATGATGAAATATAAAATTTATTTCTATTTGAAATATATTTTTTGCATAAAATATTTCTTCTTTGATAATAAAACTACTGTATTTTGACAAATTGACTGAAAAAGGTCACTTAAAGTGTATCATAATTACAGAAAAACAATAAATTTAGATCTTACTGTCATAATCTATGCAACACTTGTATAAATATTTTGAGAAATATTTCTCTTAATGCATTGCAAAATTCTTTTATATTTTATATAAAAAAATAAAGAATTTGGAAGACAGAAATTTAGCTTCTATAGATAAAGAATAATATTTTATATATTTAAGCTGCTTACAGGTGTTTTTTAAAGAAGCAATAATTCAGTTTTAGGCATTCTTTAGATAAATCATTGCTCAATAAGACATTAACTGACAAAATGTTAACTTAATTTGAAATAAAGAAATTTGAAATATGTAATACTGTTAAAAAGAATTATAGCTCTTGAACTGGTTAAAAGGAAGATGTTTGTTTAACTGAAGCAAAAGGGTGGTGTGCATTTGGGAGATTGAGGGGGAAAAAACATAGATAAAGCAAATATAGACAAGGAGCTTCTGTGACAGAGAGTATCTGGAATCTACATCAAGCCAATTAAACATAGGTAGAGATTTATTTGAACATTCATAGCTGTTAGTAATTATTATGGAAATGAAAGAAAAGAAACACACCATATTTTCTGATAGTTTAATCTGAATTTTTAAGTACCTATAAATTTTTCACAATAATGCTTTCTATGTTATAGATGAATGTTGTAAAAGAAAAATGATTTAACAGTATTTAGTACCAACTCTGTCTTTTGAAGCAATCTTGAAGTAATGAAAAAAACAGTTCCGATTTTTCTCACCTTACAAAGTAAAACTGGAAAGACTACATTGGTTACAGAATTCGGATAAAAATGATTGCATGAAAAAATATAAAAATTAGACAGTTTTTTGAAAAAGAAAAACAAGAACTAATCTGTGATTATAGCCTGTTAGGTTTTCATGAAATATCAGATACCTGCAGATATGTCAGTTTGTGAGTACTTGATTGAGTTTTAGCACCTTGTAGTAAAGCTATGGTGATATACTGGAAGATCTAAATAGATTCATTATCATTACACTACCTAAGAAGTCAGATGAACTCCAATGTGAATTCCTTTGGAAAATCAGCCTAATGAGCCATATAACAAAAGTTATCATCTGAGAGCAGAATTAGACAGGAAATAGAACAGGAAATATAACAAGGAACAAGGGATATAATATTTAGGCTAAGAATGATATCAGAAATTGGAATAGAAATGCAAAGGGATGTATACCTATGTTATATAGATTATGGAAAAGTGCTTGATAAAGTATGTCACAAAGAAAGGTTGGAACTACTAGGTAACCTAAACATATTTAGAAAGGATATTAGAATAATCTAGAACCTATACTGTTAGCAACCTATGTGCATACAGATAGAAAATGAATTCAGTTAATATACAAAAATAGAAAGGTGTAAGATAAGGATTTACCTTCTCACTTCAATTATTCAATATATACAGTGAGGTGATTCTGATAGATTTGAAGTCCTGCAAGATTCATTATTGGCAACCAAAATCTTAACAACAATAGATGACACAATTTTGATAGCAGACACAGAAACAAAACTGCAAGAATTCCTCCAGAATGTAGTGAAGGAAAGTGAGAAGGAAAGTGCAAGAAGATAGAATGTATGGTTGTTAGCCAAAGGAATATCCCAACATGCAAATTACAAATTGGAGATAGAAAAAGCAATTTAAATATCTAGGAATTAAATATTAATATTAAATACAACAATTTAAATATCTAGGAAATGTTTTAACAGATGACAAAATGTACATTGGGATAGAGAAAGATACCTTCCAAAAAGTAAGAAAATTATTAAAAGGCCTGACACAGTACCTGAAGAGATGGAGAAGAAAATCATAGAAGATGTAGACTGTAGCATTGATGTGGCTTGATTGTGGATTGAGTGCTCAGAATAATCTTCATACTGTTAAAACCAACCCATTTTGGGAAGAAACCTCAGTGTACTTGAAATTCTAAATGACTAATTTCTTGCACTAGAATCGTAGACTAAATCATGGACTTGCACTAGCAAGATCATGACTAAAATCACATTGCAATGCATTTAGCTAGAAAATATTTTTGGAAATGTGAGTCTGGAAACATGAGATGAACACTTTGTCACCAAGTGAAACAGTGTCTATCACAGCCTTATAAGACATAAGATACAGTATTGTATAAGAAAAATTAATAACAAGTGGATTAGTCAGATATTGGCAAAGAACACAAACATGTACTTGTCAAACAGAGAGACATACCTAAAAGTGCACTTTTCTTATCTGTTGATGTTTCATAGAAGACATGGGAGCAGACTAGATTATGACAGTAATCCAGTATTCATCAAATAAAAATGTTTTTCTACAATGCTTGACAATATGGGAACTCAACAAAGAGTTGAGCGGGGAACATTGAACTGTACAATAAAAGGTGATATCAAGTCAAATGGAAGAAAATGATGTAGTCAGAATAGCACTTGTTGTAAATTGTCTCCCCTTGAAATTAATAAATTCTCTGCCTTTGGTGGAAGTGACTAGTAAAATTCTGTATGTGGTTTGTAGTGAGTGCAAAATAATAGTAACTCCCTTCACCCACTCCCTTCAAATTCAGAGGAGTGAGGAAGAAGGAGGAAAGTAATGCATGAGCCTATGTGAGATATTTTCATTTCACAGAAATTAACCATTGAGCTGAGAAGAAGAAAGAACTTGTGAGTCTATTTGAAATTGTTTTTGGACCAATGAAAACCTTGAAATTAGCTGGTGAACCAAGAATAAGGAAAGAATTTATCAAGCCTAAGCAAAATTGTTTTTTATATACAATCAGGAGAAAAATTAAATTAAAGAGAAGAGTGCCTGAAGTCATGTGAAAGGTTTAATTTCTGTTTCCTGATGACCAGTGTTGAAGCATCCACCAGTGTAAAATTACTTGCCCATTATATTATCAGCTTCTAATAAGCACTCCTCACTTCAGAGAATTTTCTCACAATTTTTCTTTCAAACTATCTCTCTTCATCTAGTTTTGAATTTATACAAACCATATATCCCTTTGGTGAGTAACAAAATTTCCTACCTTTGTCTTAAATGTCAGATAATTTAATCTGTTGTATGAACAATTCCTCTTTATGACAATACATTAAAACTACAGAATTTAATAATTCTGATTTATTTTCCTGCAACAAGTTACCAACACTACTTCAAGTGCGTAAATTTGTGAATAAATTCCTTATCTTGCTTTGTTAAGATTACCTGTGCATTTCCTCATCATTATCATCCTTTATTAATCTTCCTGGTGTGTCAAAATGAACTATTATTTTAACACCTAAGCCCGATGCCACTATAGGTTTTTAGTTAAAGCCTATGAAAAGAAGTATTTCTTGTTAATTAATTTCTTAATTCATTATGATTTATTCAACTCCCAAAAAAATATCTTTATGAAATGGTTACTATGTCCTGATAGGCTGAATATTGACCCAAATGTGATTGATGCAGAAAAAGAATATTGGAAGGGGTAACTTTATTGATGAATGCAGGGAAAATGCTGCAAATAAGTTACACTGTCTGATTAAATACATTTCTGCATCAATATATGAGTTCATATCAGATTGTTCCAGTTTTGAAGCAGCTATTAACATCCTGTACAAATTCTTTATTAAAAAAAAAAAGAAGAAAATGTTTGCTTGACATTTTCTCGTTGTGAGACAACAAGCAGAATCAGAGAACATCAATGAATTCCTCCAGGAATTACAGAGACTTAGTAATAACTTCCAACTTTGAGATTTTACTGCTGAACAATATTATCAAAAACTGGGTCAAGATGCTTTTATAAACAGAATTTTGTCTCAAACTATACAGCAGTGCTTATTAGAATATGAGGAACTAACACTTAACCAGGTCTATGGCACTGCTAGGGCACTTGAATATGCTAAAAATAATTCTGACCACTACAGGGAGACAGCTGTTCAGTTAAGGGCTGTTGTATGCCCAGAGGATAATTCAAACCTTGACTCTAACCCTGTAAATGCTACCACAACAGTGTTGAAGAGAATGTACTGGTTTTTCAGCCATAGGCTGCAGTGTCATTCTAAATTTCCAAACAAAAACTGGAAAGCTACAGCTCCTGTTAACTGCAATGACCAATACACTGTTCTGACCACCACCCCACATTGTCTCCATCATTTTCTACAGTTCCTGTCTTGACAAATGATTACTCTATTCCAGCATTAATTGATTCTGCCAGTTCTGGTAGCTGCATGAACTACAAATTAGCTCTGAGACTTAAAGATTAAGCCATGTAACGATTATATTATGTTAACTGCATCTTCTAAATGTGTACAAATTCAGGGCATGTGTCATGTTAATATTACTATTAATGATAAAGAATAGCCAAATACTTATTTGGGACTAGTAGAAAATCTATGTGAAGATATACTTCTCTGTCTGAACTTCCAAAATCAGTCATTTTTTTTTACATGTTGAGACTGAACCAGAATTAAAAATAAATGGAACAAAATTTGTATTTTGGCAGTCTCAAGTTTGGAGGTGCTAATCTGAAATGAGCACAATGAAATGCAACAAAATCCAGTGCATATATCATGGCCAATATGCAATTTATTGCTCAAGAAATTGACCATTTGTTAAAAAACGGATCATAGAACCAAGTTCATCTCCATGGTGAGCACAAATAGTAATAGTGAAGGACAAGCTTTACTGTCATAAAAACGTGTGTGTGGATTATTTTAACACTGTCAATATACATACTGAGTGCATACACACTCATCAAAATTGAAACACTTGTAAACAAATTTGTTACTTATCTTGTTTTCTCTAACTTCAACTTGAAGGGTGCATATTACTTGTTGCCATTACATGAAGATGGCAAATTATTTACAGCATTCAAAGCTAATGGATACCTTTATCAATATAGTCAAATTCTATTTGGAATAACTAATGAAGTAGCAACATTTCAATGAGTTATTGATAAATTTGTTGAGGAGGAGGGTCTTGTCAATACATTCCCTTGCATCAACAATGGTGTATGAATGGTGTTCCTTGAGGTTGTGCTGTGTTGTTTACTCACTTTAAAGGAAGGTAAAAGAAGAGTGTCAGTGCTTTGTTACAAAATCAACAAGGGTCTAGTCTAACCAGATGGATCTAGACTGCAGCAACTCTTCGATCTCCAAGTGCCAACCGAGACAACTGACCTCAAAAGAGTTTTCATATTATGCTAGATGGATTCCTCACTTTTCAGACCATGCCCAACATTTAATCAAGAGTTGTTCAATGGATGATAGAGCATGCAAAGCATTTCACAACCTTGAAGCAGTTACTGCATTTCACTACCCAGATAACATACATGATAGAATGTGATGCTTCAGAAGTTGTCATATTAGCCTCATTAAACCAATTTGGATCACCAGTCGCATTTATGTTGCAAACCTTAAATCATCAGGAATTACACTATCCTGCTATTGAGAAAGAGGCTATTTGGTTGACTTCATGATGGTTGCTGATACATTAAGTAGAACTTCCTATAATACTTCTTTTGCTATATCCCTAAAAAAAATTACAAAAAATTTGCCCTTCTACACTGATGAAGTAAAAGATGTGCGTTCATCTTGTCAGATATGTGCTGAGTTGAAACCTTGATTTTCTACTGTGTGTCTCAAGTCAAGCTTATTAAAGATACTCAACCTTTAGAACAAATAAATGTGGACCTTTACCATCAAGGACAGCTAATAAATTGTTGCAATAGAAGAATTTTCACATTTTCTATTTTCCATTCCATCAATATCATTCAATATTTGAATTAATATTTCCCTTATGTGGAGCACCTAATGGCCGCTACTCAGACAGGGTGCTAGAGTTCTTAGCTTGTGATGTCAAGGAATATCTTCTTCAGCAAAGAGTTGCCACTAGTAAGACAACCCCTTATCACCCACAATGGTATAGGGATACAGCATGTGCCTATCTCTCTTTGGTGAAGATAAGGCATGTGGGTCACATAATGGCACTTAGTAACATCACTCCAGACAGTAATGAGAGTGGCCAATCATTTAGTTTGTTTACAGTATCCAAACTGAGAGGTTGCTTTCTTTAGCTCAGGCTCCCCACATCCATGGTGCTATTTCCTTTTGGGAATATATTTTTCCCAGATATAGAAAGAAATTCCAGCTTGCAGTCCTCAATTTGGGAAAACCCAAGATTCACCATTTCCCCTTTGTAGAATATATCCTCACCTGGAACATAGTAGATATACCTGGCCTATTTGAATCTGGAGCCCTAACCATGGCTTCTCCAGACACAGAAGTATCGCCATGTTATATGTAAAACTCTTCCTTTTTGTTTCTCCTTAAACTCTACTTGCTCTGTAGATATATGATATATGGTTTTCCACATGGGAAACTTGTATATATGTATATATATTTTTGTGTATGGCTTATCAGTATAAACATCTCTCTGAGAAAAAAGCATGTTTCAGCCATTTTGTTCCATCCATGAACTACAGTGTTATTTTATCACAGATATAATAATGCCCTTAATGGGGAAAATACAAATGAGATAATAAACCTTTCTTCAAGGCTCTCTCCTATTATAAGGCAATACCCAAGTTAAAAGGTACAATGGGATAACATGAAAAGCTATACATAGCATCATAGCATCAAACCTATGCTGTCAACTGCAACAAATGCCACACTTCGTGAGAAATTAGTTTAATTTTTCCAGCAATTGTTCATAGACATATCTTTTCAATCATGGTTATTAAATCTTGGACCAGACATTTTGTGTCAGTTTGTAAGCAATTCAAAGAATGATCCTTTGGTCCAAGAAGTAGAACTATTGGATGTGAATCCAATATATGCACACATTAAATATGGGAAGGATGGATGGGCAGTAATCATCAGTCTCCTTATCAGATCTGGCTCCTTGCTCTTCACAAATACATAAGGGAGGAGAGAATGGAACAGAAGCAGAACAGAACTCCTCACAAGAACCAACATCTCAGAACCCCTCACAAGGGCATGCACTGCAAGTCACTGGAAATGGTTCTGTTGGAGTACCAACCAAACAGTACCAACATTCCACCCAAGTATGGAGAACAGTTTCCTAATACCATTAACATGGAAAAACCCACTCTTTGACTGTCTCAGAGAGAGTCGTGCTCCCTAAACATATGGGTGGTAACATCAATTAGCCAGGGTGAAGGTGTCACATAATTGTCTCCCTTTGACTGGAAATTAATAAATTATTTGCCCTTTGCCGAAGTAACTAGTAAAATTCTGTAGGCATTTTTTATAGTTGAATAAAGCATATGAAAAGGTATATTTCTTTTTAATTCATTTCCTAATTAATTACATAACTGGAAACAGCTTCACCTAGGTCTAGATATAGAAAATGTAAAATCTTAGTTCCAACAAAAGTGGATCATCATAGTGAGTCCTTTTAGTTGGACTTTGAACAGGGAGTCTCACAATTGAAGATAAATGGCATAGAACAGGCATCTGATAGTGAAGATGTGATGTTAGTATGTAAAGTTCATTAATTACAGGAGGAAAAGAAAAATATACATAACTGGACTGAATATTAAATATATGAACAAGTTCATGATCAGTGTCAGCTAAAAATACATATATAATGGATTTGTACAAATAAAGACTCTTCTGGAAACACAATTATTAAGGCAAGCCTAATAACAAAAGGCTTTCATAATTGAAGCAGACAACATTAAAAGTGATTCCCTAGGAAGGACTTCTGATTGCCATGGGAATAATGTCCTCAAATAGATTGGTTTTTAAATCAATGAACATTGAAACTGCTTTTCTGCTAGGGAAGACATTTGATAGCCAAATCTACCAGTGTCCTCTCCCAGAGACTAATGTATTGCATGGTTACATTAGAAAGCTGTCAGTGTGTCTCTAGATTGTTAGATGCTTTTTAACAGAGGAACTAATAAAACTTGACATAGTTCCTTCAAAGTATGACAAGGTTATTTTTACATTGACCATGATATTCATACTAGAACTCCTCATTTGAATGATGGTATTAGAAATGTGCGCATAATGTTACACTGATAATTCTTCTTCCAACATCCTAATAGAGATGTTTAAATAAGAAAGAAAAAACTAAATATCATTGGCATCTAGACAAGTGTATGCTTGTTTAAGATTCTCAGATACTTGTTTGAACATAAAGAACTTTTGCTACAATAGAAGTTATAAGGCTAATCATTACTCAGTTCAGGTGACAGGAAGATATTAAAGAGGGAGAGTTTTTCAGAATTGTTATAACCTTTAAACCAGTTAAGAAGTAGAAGACATGTTTTATTATTGACGAAACAGAAGAGAACTTTGCTCAAGAAGCTAGAAAATACTCAAAAAATATCTACACTCCTTCCTAATGTGATGAGTTACCACTTATAGGCACATTTCTTTTACCTGTAAGGAAATCTCAGAGAACTTCCCAAAATACTGTGTAAATAAGTAATCCTATACAATTCACATCAAGCTTTATCATATGGTTCTGTTTATGAATAAAATTAAAACAAGATAAGAAAAATTGGTCCAAACCTCTTACAGTCTATTGAATCTTATTGAATTTGCAATATTATACATATTGAAAAAACAATTAATTTTGAATTTTGGAGTCTTTGTGACAAAAGAGTAACACTAACTGGAGCAATCCAGTTAGCATATTCAATAAGATGTCATTGAATTACGGATACACACACATATATATATATATATATATATATATATATATATATATATATATATATATATATATATATATATACTTAATTTACTTAAAAGATACCTGTAAAAATATAAGGATGTAATAATATTTATACAAGGAACATAAATATATCTGTAAAAGAAATAATGAAATAATTAAATTTAATGAAATGAATTTGAAAACCAAGAATGTTATTCAATTTTTTTTTAAATTTAATAAAATTTTGATTACTTACTGTGGTCTTTTCTAGACAGGTCAGTAGATGGTGGTGCTGAAGTTCAAAAATATCTTCCTTATAATCATCAACTTCAAGTCCACTTTCTCTAGCCAAGACAACTTCTTCAGCCCGTTTCTTACTTGTAATAAAAGCGGCACCACTAGCATTTTTAGCCATCCGAATACGAGCCAGTCTGGCTTTCTGCAAGAGAAAATAATTATTCAAATAATAAATTATAAATTAAAAATTGGTTAAACTTTGTAAAAGAAAACTGTGAGAGATAATGCTAGAAAACTTGCTATATTCATTGTAATTACTATATTAAAATTCTGTTTCACATGGAAAAATATAAAATTTTTCTACTGAATTTAGAATTTGATTAATTTTCTGAACAAAATTTGCAAAATAGTTTTGGCTTATTAGACAGTTTTGTTCTATTGGGAATCTCATCTTAATTTTTCTGTTCCAAACGAGTTTGCCTTTGAACACAAGATTATTATATTCAACCCTTAAATAACTTATAAAAATATTTTGCTAACTAATTTTTACTATCTCAAGTACATTTAACTAGTAACAATATAAGAATAGTCTTTTGAACTACTTGCATCCAGAATATGAACCACATTAACTCTGCTGAACTTTCATTGCTTTGTCCTTGAATAACAAATATTCTTTCAGTGAACAATAAAATGATAAACTATAAATAATAAAACTAACATAACACATAAGTAAGAAGGAAACTATTGAGATAAGATAAGTCTTAGCCATAAATATTTTTCAAAGGATTTAGCAATGAAAACACTGAAGACAGTGAGTTCATATCATGTCTATGGTTTTGTTCTTGATTTAGTTAATTGCAGGCATTTTTAAAACTACTTTTGAGCCTAAGAGATATAAAAAGGTAATAAACATTTCTTTTAATTTTTTTTTATTTCATGTTTGTAGTTTCATCTTGGATATTCTCTTGCATTTATGAATAGGAGCTCCTCAGCAACTATAAACTATAACAAAGCTTACTGACCATTATCAATTTTGTTATTTCTTCATTGGACTGATTTTTTCTTTTTCTTTTATTGAAAAAAATAATCTTTTCTTAACCATGTATTATGTAACTCCTTACATTTTTTCGTATAACACAACCCAGACTAAATAATTTCAATTCTCTTTGAAGTAATAATGAGCAAACACTTAATAATGATACAAATGCTTAGATTGACTAAGGTTTATTAAATATTTACATCATTGTCCATTGTTTATGAACCTAAAGGTTATATTAAAAATTGAAATGAATGTAATTAACTTCAGTGAAAGAAATCACTAAACATGCATCTAATTTAAATGTGTACTAACAAATACAAAAGGTAATGGAGTAAATAAAGTGTACACAATACCAATTATAAAGAATTGCTATCCAAGCCAAGCATGGAAACCTAACCTGATTATTATTAAAAATCTAAGACTGTAATAATTGCTACGAGCCAAAGAATAAACTTAAATTAAACAAATTCAAGATCTTGCTCAAGAGTTCCAACATTTTTGTAATTTATTTATTAGAGAACTTTCAGTTATCTCTTGGACTCCAAAGAGAAAATGAGAATATTAAATATGAAACTGGATAAAAAAAGAGAGTACAAACCACTGTACTGCTTAATATGGTAAAATTGCCAAAACAAAGAGTAGGAGATTTGTTGTCATAGTATCTTCCATGAAATTTACAAAAACCTTTTGTGAAGAGAACATAATAATGATGATAATAAGTTTCATTCCAATCATCATTAAAAAAATGCAAAATCCCAAGTTTTTTGTGTATCAAAATTTGTTCTAGCAAATCAAAAAGACAAAGCCAAGAAGCACTAAATCCAGAACAAAATAGCAAGTTTTAAAAGCATGGCATTTTTATTTCTTCTGAAAAGTTATCATAAACTAACAGAGTTCTGAATGCTTTAAAAAGCATTAATAAACCCTCATAAAATTGACCTTAACTCATAAAAGAGCTGAACTCAAATATTCAAAAGGTACAACACATAAAAATGTTTTGTACCAAATTCCTTAATATTTAATTTATTTTAATGCTATGATGTTGCCAGTTGCAATGTACTTAAAATTATTTATCTTCCTAATCTGACTCTATAAAGGGTGATTTTTTTTAATTTTTAACTAAATATGTGAGTTGTTATGTATGTGTTTAAAATTATAGGAATGTTTGATTTTTCTGAACATGGTTAGCACATCATGGCCATGTTCATAGTTAATGTTACTGAGTGTTGGCTTTTCCTTTTTTTATTATTAGGGCTACAAAAATTTTAAATATTTACATGGGAATGAAGTTATTATACTTATATTTTCTATGAGTATGTTTCCAATGGAGTCTGATAGGTTTTTATGTGTGTTTAAATGAGTCCCAATGGACTTTAGGTTGGGTAGGTGTAACATAAGTCGTCTAGATAGGCATGTAGTAGTTTGGCCAATGTAATTATTTATGAGTTTGGTTTGATCAGGAACACAGTTCCTTAAGGAGCATTTGAACCCATAAATAATGTTGGTCTTTTGTAGTTTTGATTTGGCAGGGGTGTAGTTATTCTTTATGTTAAGGTTAGCTGTTTTAAATTTTTTGTAATAGATAATTAATTTAATTTTCTTGTTCAGGTCAACTGGAGTTGTATATTTCTTTATGATAAAAAAGCCAATGCATATATAAGTTTGTACAAAGCCAATTACCATAAAAAGTTACAAGACATCATTGATGATTGATCTAAATTTATCATGTATAAAAGAGAGATTGCTGTCTAAATACACTATATATATATATATATATATATATATATATATAGTTAAGTAATGAAAAGTTTGGTAATCCATATGGATAATTCCAAGGAGTGGTATATGGTTTTTACCTGGTTCATCAGACCACACATTTGAGGGGTAGTTTTAAGTTGATGCAAGGTGATATAGAAAGAGGAGGAGGAGGAGTATGACAGACATGGTCGAAATTAGAGAGGGAAGGGAGAGATACGTTCTTCCTCAAAAGAGAGATACATTCTTTCTCAAACCCCTACTTCCACCTCTGCTTTCTTATATCTTTACTTCTCTTTTTTTTCTTTATCTCATTTTCTGTGAGATGACTTATTAAATAGGTCAATGTCTAGTCCTTACCCACCTTCCTTATTCTTAAATATCTTAATAAAAATACATTTAAGATTATTCCTATCTCCCCTTCCCTCTCTAATTTTGTCCATGCTTGTCATACTCCTCCTCCCTCTCTCTATATATCACCTTACATCAACTTAAAACTATCTCTCAAAAGTCTATAAAAACTATATGTAAATTTAAAACATTTTTTCACCCTTGGAAGTGCAGTCTGATGAACCAGGTAAAAACCATTTACCTGGGGAAATAAATTATAGACAATGGACCCTTAAGATTGTCTGTTTTCTATTTAAAATAAATTTATATATATATATATATATATATATATATATATATATATATATGATATTGGCTTCCTGCTTGCTTCTAAGACAATTTTCTTATGGGCAGATACAGGTTGTTACATTATTTCATCTTCTGAAGTCTGATGTTCAACTTTCCTAAGAAGTAAAGCAATAGAGGTGAGGACATAATTTAACATAATGCTAACTACTTATATGTTCGTTCAGCTTCTTACATAAAATTTTGTAGCTTCCCACCTCTTTCGTTTTTACTTCTTAGGAAAGTTGAACGTTAGACTTTGATACATTTTATGAAACAATGTAACAACATGTATCTTTCCATAAGGAAATTGTCAAGAATATTATGCAGAGAACTTTGTATCATGACCGATATTAAAAAAAAATTTTTCCGGTGAATTTGCATTTAGCATAGGTCACATTTCATTAAATAAAGATGGCAAAGTCATTTTTTTTAAAGCATTCTGCTTTTGAAATAAAATTAATCTTTCACTCACCAGTAGTTTAAAGAGACAAGATGAGACACATTTGTAGTGTTGGAACATAATTGCCATTATGTAGCAAATTTTAACATGTTTTACTATCCTAAAATAAATAATATTTAGCTCTACTCTGTACTGAGCCCTCTTTTAAAATAAATGTTAAATACAGTGCATTTATCCTCCATTGGTTTTCATTTTACTTGGATATATGTACATACATATATATATATTTAGTTGGATTGATGTGAGAAAATGTCCATCATATTCAACGTATAAGGGTCAGCAACTCAGTTCCTAGGAACCGACAGCCACACACCAGCACATATGATTTGATTATAGTGGTGAAAGCTTTGTGCAGAACTGACCACACTTTTAGGAGGGCTAAATACAGAGACCTGTTGCACTACATTCCATGAGGTCCCCAAACAATTTTCCACAGGTTTTGAATTCAGAGTCGTCCTTCTTCTAGACCAGTTGCCATCCAGGGCTATAGAGCACACACACATATATATGTATGTGTGTGTGTGTGTGTGTGTGTGCGTGTGTGTGTGTACTTAAAATGTAATGATAATCTTTGAAACTAAATATAAATCAGAAATATTTTGAAAAATCAGTATTAGATTTGCCCAATAATATAAGTAGAAATAGTCAGAGAATGTCTAAATTCTAATATAATTGGTATTATTATTGCATTAGTTTTTTTGAGCAAAACCTTCAGAAATTAAGGGCCCAAATTTTTAATGCAATAAAAAATATAGAAAGTATCTTCCTTAAAGTGGAAATATCTGACTGTATATAGGTACTAATAAGAAAATTTATCTCTCTATTAATTGCTTATATACTCCCAATTTGGCACAAATGTGGCAACTCAAAATAAATGCATATACACAATAAATAATAAAAGAAGAAGAAAAAAAAACAAGTCAAGCAAGTCATAACTTTTGAAGCAAAAAGAAGATCCATAACAAATGCTCATGCTTAAAAAAAATGTATAACCTAAAACAAAAAAAGATTTTTTGTGTATGGATGTTGAAATAAATCTTGCTAGGATATTTTCTATATTCTATTTCCTTTTTTTTTAATCAGAGTATATGCTGAAGAAGAAGCAATTGCCACCTATGAAATTTGCTGAATATTTTCTGTTCACAAAGTGACCAAGAAAAGGAGTTAACATCAATTCAATTCTTGGTTAAGTCCTTGGAGGAATTCCATAAAGTTCACTTTATTGTTATTTATTATAAATGAAAACTCCTGAATAACAAGGTATATATGAACATTTTGTTCAGCTTAACAAGCCCATTGATAGATTCAATGCCAATCAAATTATAGCTCTTTAATTTAAAACTTCAAACAATTGCCTATAAATCAATGCTAAAATTTTAACAAGACAGATGAAGCAACTGAGCTCTACTTTCAAGCTATTCACTTTATAAATTTCAACTTTAAATTTAAAAATTAAAGAAACAGAAAATCAAGCTTTATGTTAAATTGAAATAATGGTTAAGTAGGCCATTGTATGAAATTTAAATATAAATAAGTTCAAATAACTAAGCTCTCATCTCAATTACATAAATTTACTAAATGTATCTTTAAACTGGATTGAACACGTTTTACTATTCTTTAAAATTTTTAATTGTTTACTTTGTTACTGCATAAGTTTAATTGTTTGATTAAGTTACTTGTAGTTTAAACATTTCATCTGATTATCTGCAAGCAAAATCCCACTTTTGCTTAAATATTTATTATACCTTTTCTTTTATTAGTAAAATGGAATCAAATATTCTTTAAACAAATTTGTTTATATTTTTTTTTCTTATACATATTAATTAATGTATAAAAGATGAAGGTGGTTAAAATATGCATGCAGGAATTCAATATTTAATTCCATATGAAGAATTGTAATTGCTTTTGTTTATATTTTGATATTTATTCATATCACCCTTAAAATATTGTATATAGGATTAATTTTAATTTTGTATTAAAAAAATACAGAGAAATAAATAAAATTAAATGATATAATGTGGTTTACATTCCATATGTTCTGAGTAAGGTGTGAATAAACATTAGAAAACATTAGAACAAAAATCATAATTTGTATTAATCCAATATTGTTTACTTATAATCATGTCTTAAGAGTTGTCTCTATTATTTAAGCTTTGATAACATATTATGATAGATAACAAGGTAGGTATAAGGTTAAAAACCTTTTGGTAAATACAAAAATTATAACATTTTCATGTCTTTTCTTCCAGCCAACTAATAACTCAACAATTATGTTTGGTTCTAAAGCTGTCAATGCTAATAATCTTTATATCAAAACAACTATTTTGCTTGAAGCAATTTGGTTTGATTAAAATGTAAAAAAAATATTTTTTTAGATTTTGTAGAATATAATAAACTCAACCAATTGATTTGGCAAAGTAAGTTTGGGAAAAATAAATGTTTAGTTTAAAGAAACATAAATAAAGTATCCAGCAAGGTAAGAAAAATAGTGTTTGTTACTTTAATGCCCAAAATTTAAGATAATAAAAAGTGAAAAGCAAGAGCTTTAAAGAATTGTGTATTTAGATAATTTTAAGGGAACTGATAAGGTATAAATGAAAATGAATTTGAGTTGGAGTGATTTTATTTATCAAGGGATTATTTAGTTTCAAGGGAAATGGTTTGCACTTTGTTGTTATTGGCTATTCCATCCATACAACCAATTAAAATTGGTTACACCAATATTGTAGACTTCTGACAAATTAAAAGAAAAGACAAGGAGAAAACCTTTTATGCCAGTTTGTTTTGTTCCTTGAGGAACTTTATTGAGGCAAGTTGAAAATTTTAGTAACACAGTAGTCAAATCTTTAATTAGAAAACACTTTATATATTCATCAAGGAAAGAAACACATTTGGCATAGAAAGTTTTTCTCTTCCCTTTTCTTTTATTTGTATTTTATTTACAGACACATTTTATTTATATCTGAATTTTTACACACACACATATATATATATATATATATATATATATATATATATATATATACAAAGCAAATATATGGATATAGATTCGACAGTATGAAAAATATATGGAAAAACAAACAAAAAAAATCCCTAATAGGCAATTATGCTGTTTTAATGTTAATATATGTCCTGAAGATGGTCTACTAGACCGAAACGTCCAACATTGACATTATATTAACATTAAAACAGCATAATTGCATATTAGATTTTGTTTGTTTTTTCCATATTTTCTTTCATATATATATATATATATATATATATATATATATATATAATATAAATATACTTGTTTGGAAAAACCTTAGGTATTTTGGCTTGTAATTGAACAAACCAATGCACAAGGGAAAATAAGGGATAAAAAAAGAAAGAACTAAGAACATGAAATTGAGGTGAAAACAATCATCCAGAATCCAAGCTCAGAGTTCAAAGAAAAAAAACTCCAAAACCAGTAAATCAAAAGTAACTATGTAAAGTGCTCAATACACTAAGTAGTATATATATATATATATATATATATATATATATATATATATATATATATATATATATATATATATATATTTGCCTTTACCTGCCTTTATGTTTCTTAAACAAATGCGTGTGATTATGCTTTCCCATGGTATACTCCTAGCCTACATTAGCATTGACTGAAGTTACCTCCAATAATGACTTTATCTGGTATATTGGAGACAGTGGAGGTCACCATAGAGTTGATGGTTTTCTACTGGGTTCAATCACTGGCACCTCATATAATTTTGTTTTTGTGTAACAGAGGTATGTAAACGATATCTACCAATCTAGAGTGATGACCAATCCTATGTGTCAAATTGATCACCACCTCAGCTATTATATACTCAGCTTATTGAAGCCAAAACTAAGGTAGATTAGAGTGCCAAAAAATACTATCCAGGTGAGTAACCTTCAAAATGAAGACACTAGAAAGTTGGAACTCTGATTGGATCTTTATTTATGCTTTCTGTGATCACATGAAGTTTACCTCTAAGATCAAGGTTTCTGCTCAGGAATAGAATGAGACTAGTTTGATGTAAACAAAAACAAAAATACTTCTATCTACTGTCAAAGAAGAGAACTACACATGAAATGCACTTCCCCCAACCACAAGTCTACACTCTATGCAGAATGATTAGTGGACAAACCTTGCTAAGCCAGCTCAAATTGTATTGATGTCAATAAACTTAAGTGTTTTATCAAGTACTAATGGCAATATACAGCCCCAATCACCATCCCCCAAACCCACTACACACCAACAAAAATTCCATCAGAAATTACTGATCTCATCACTTCCATAGTCTATGTAATACAGGAGTCTGAAGTTAACTGTATCCAGCAACAACCAATCAGATTGAAGCTGGATAAGGTGCCAACATCAAAACAAATCATGGAAGCAACCAAGCTCCATAGCTCCAGAAATCTAAAAACATAACAACCTTACTCATCATAAAAGGCTTTCCGACTACATGAATTTAAAGATGCTACTAGATTACTGCTAAATGCAACTGCCACCGTTTCTTTTTTTGCACTTCTCACCTATGCAACTTGCTTCTCTGAAAACCACAATCTTCAAAAATTTAAATGCAACATCATTTGCCATCTTCTGTTTTCTTGAATCCACTTCATATTTAGTCCTTCTCTTTCACTTTCACTCCCTGCAACCACCTGCATACTAGTGGCATTCCCAGCTTGATTGGGGTGAAATGATTAAAAAAAAAATTATAGACCCCAGATAAAATGTTGGGATAAGGCAAACAATCACATGACTTGAAGGGTGCAGACATCATTACTCTTCAAAAGAAAATATATTTAAGATGGATGACTCAATTTGTCAGTTTATTAATTTGCTTTTGAATTAGTCAAAATGTGTTAGTAACTCAAATTCATGAGGATTTCCTTCCTGAGTGTCAATACTAAGGATGATATATTTTATATCAATATCATTTAAAAAAAAAAAAACAGTTTAATTTCATAACATATAATTCTCATTTATTTATCTCTAGGAAAATGTTGATCATACTGTAAACTATATTGTAAGGGAGTACTTGAGATTAAAGGAAGCTAAATGAAAAATGGGATCAAACTACTAAAATCAACAAAGGTTTGAATTAAGACAATCATTTCTTCAAAGGCAAAATATAATTTACTATTTTCTTAGTAGCAGTTATATTACTGGAGATTTTTTTATTTATTTTATGACTGGTAAATATCTGAAAAATCTTGAAAATATCACAGAGCTCTGAAGTGCTTTTGGACTAATAATCAATTATCTAATCTACTTGTGATTAAGAATTACTAACTTATCAATACACACCTTTGGAATAATTTTTTGTCTACGAAAAGCATTTATTTCATGTGTTTTCAAAAGCATTTTTGTCTCAAAGGTTATCATTTTAAATTCATACATATTTTGCTTTTTTTTAAACAATGTTTCTAAAGAAAATGAGCTCTATTCGTGACATAGAGGGTGTAAGAATTATAATTAAAAAAGAAATTAAATTTAAAGCAATGTCATTTTTAGTAATAGCTTGTGTAACTTAGTAATATTTGCATATTACTGACAAAATAAGTACAAATTAACCATTTTATTGATATCTTTATTCAACAAAAGTGTAATTAATTCATTCAAAAAATATTGTATTGATGATTTAAAATTGAGTTATTTTTTTCAAGTAACCAATTGTATTTTAATTTTACCAAACAATTTCTTTCTTTATCTATTATCATAAACTAAATGGTACTATTAAAGGAATACTTTAGGTTATCTTTATAGAATGTCAAAAGCTTTTTTTAATAGAGATCATTATATTAGTGTTGAAATAATAATAACTAGGAAATCACTTTATTATATAAGTCAGATTCAATATACCTAAGAATGTTAAATGCAATCCTGTAATGAAGCCTGGCTGTGCTTATTTTTACCCTCTATTTTCAGTTAAAATAAAATTAAACCATCAAATGTTTTAATATAAATTTTAACTTTGTACTACATTTACTTCTTGAATATTTAATATTTATATAAATTATGTCTTTGACAAGTTAAAGTAACTAATGAAAGCATAATGGTTGAAATAAAGAACAAAATGAATGCTTTAAGATAAACATGATACTAATTATCAATGTCAGTTAGCTGAATCTGTTCTGTGTATAAACACTATAAAATCAGATGAAACTATCAAACTATTCTAAGCTGACTTCAGTGAAAGCATACAGAATGTTTTTGTTATGTCTAATGTGCACTAATATTCAACTCGAATCATTCCAACATCAGCTGAAGACTAAAATGTGAAAAATTTTACACTATAAAAAATGATTACTTGTATGTATATATATTTATATATCCATGTACACTTATGCATATTCATGTATAGAGTAATACAGAGTATTTTTATAAGGATCATTAACTGATAACAAATGAAATGTTTACCAGATAAGCATATATTTTTATTATAAAATAAAGTCATATGCAATTTTTGATTAAGTTAATAATTATACTCCAAAATAAAATTTTCTTTGTCTTAATTAATCTATATTTATATGCATTAACTCTGTACTCTATCATGAGACCCAGGTGAATGTGTACATATCTATATACACATAGAGTCACCATAATACACATGTATACATAGTTATATACATAATATATAAAGATACATATAAAAACAAACATTTTTTAAACCTGGAAAAGCAATACTTTTATTGTTCATATGTATGTGTATATATTTACACACATATATATAAACTGCCCATGAATACAATCATAATTTAATATAACATGTGCATAACACAAAATATTTAAACTGACTTGTGACAAATGACAAAATCAATAATATCAACATGATAAAGACAATGACATGCACAGGTCTGATCAATCAATTAACAGAGAAAACATATCAATCCAGTTTAACAAAGCCTAAGGGATTGTAGCTCACCTGGCTACTGAATAGCACAATTTACAATCAAATTCATCCCCAGGATATATCATACTTAAGCAGGTCAATATTTACGTCAGGAAGGAATATAACAAAATAACTAACTTTTTTTTTTATCGGAACCAACCAAAGAAACAGGAAAATACTAAACAATATCACCACATAAAATATACTGCCTAACTGAAAACATTTCTCCTGACAAAAAGTGTATAAAATTTAATATTAACTATTATCTTTGTCATATTAAGTTAATCTAGATCACTTTGGAAAAACCTTTCATTTTATTCATTTTTCACGGTTTTCATAAGTTTTAAAGTAAACATGAGGATATTTATGATAAAAATGTTTATTGATGAAATATATTGAAGTGTGTTTGTGTAAAATGTCATAACCAAAAGCAATTATTTGTGTTTGCTAAATTTTATATTACTCTTCTTCAAAACATTAGGTAATTATATAATTTTATGAATTTTATTATGTTTCATATTTTAAATTAGGCTTTTATAAATTAAAATTTATTTTACCCCCAAACTATCCATTAAACTTTTTAAAATTAAATTAATAATAAAAATTGCATATATCCAAATTGAATTTTGTACTTTATAAATGAATTTACTTTTATCAAATAATCCTTCACAGAAATAAATAAGGTGTATTTAGGATGTATTAACTTAGTGAAAAGTTGTTAGTAAGCTTAAAGGTAAGTGATGACAGCAGAAAAATGAGATGAAAGTTACTTTTATTGATGTAACATTATGCAAAAGTTAATGCTTCCTTGACCATCAAAGTTAAACAGTATTATTTTCAATTTCTATAGAAATGATGTTCATTAGTAAATGTTTATATGTGATCCTAAAAATCTGTACTCTTTAAATCTAATCAACTTTTATATGTATTGATGTTCATGATGTAAAAATATAAAATATTATAAACTCCTTTTTGAATGTTTACAAAACTAAAATAAGCAAAAGTTTACATCCTTATTTACTTAGAGTTAATCTTCTGGAACTGTGTTAACAAATTATATCAGAGAATATAGTTTGAAACTTTCAAAGTGTTCTTTTATTCTGACATTAAACCAAGGTCTTAATCTAAATTTCTTTTTAATTGTACCAATAGTTTATATTGTAAAACATTTCTATATCTCTATCCCAATAAATGTTTATTATAACCTTAATGAATAAAACTACAAAAGTTGATAATGTTCCAATAAACATTTAAAAATGTTATATATATATATATATATATATATATATATTTATATTTATATATATACACACACACACACACACATATATATATATATATATATATATATAAAATAAAAACAGACCACTTTAAGGTTCCATGTTTTTTATTTAAATTATTTGCTCTGGATTTACATGGAGCTCTCTGAATTTTATCCTACTTAGGTTTACCCATACGGAGTACCTAGTTTTTCATAAACTATATATATATATATATATATATATATATATATATATATATATATAGTTGACTCTCCTCTCGAGATTCGACATATGAGGGTCAAGCAGATCAGTTTCAGGAAACTGACAGCCTGACACCCACATGAGATTTGATTATAGTGGTTAAGGCTTTGCAGGACCATCCACACTTTTTGAAGGGACGAATACAGAGACCTGGTGCACTGAATGCCACAAGGTTCCCAAACGACCCTCTGCAGGTTTTGAATTCAGAGTTGTCCTTCTCCTAGACCAGTTGCCATCCAAGGCTATAGAACCCAGTCTGTCCTGCTATTTTACCCATAGCTGGAGGGAGAGGAAGAGGATTCATACCTTTCCTAAGGGTATTAGCACATGTAAAAAGTGAATGCAATGGATTCGACTGGAATTTAACTTGGCTCTGCGATTCCTCAATCCAAGCCGCTATCCATTACTTCACCATGCCTCCTACATATATATATATATATATATATATATATATATATATATATATATATATATATATATATATATATATATATATATATATATATATATATATATATATATATATATATATATATATATATATATATATATATATATATATACACACTAAGACTTATAGAGACACAGACATTTTCAAACATACTTTTTAAGATTTTTAATTTTTTTGTGTTTTTAATATATTAATTATATGAAACTTATGTACTTGTTTAAATGGAGGAGAATAAATACCTTAATATTAGCTAAAAAGTTTTCATTAATCTTTTATCATAATTATTATTCATCAATGATATTTCAATTTGTAAATAAGTTTCAAGGTCTCAGTCTGAAGTTCAATCCAATGTGTAATATAATATGTGATTTAGTTTTGGAAATGAAACTATTATTTGTTAAAAGCATACTTCCTTAGAGAAAATTATTTGTTAAATTTATACAGCTTGTCCGTCTCAACATCAGCAGAACTGTTATAGTTGCATTTAAGGTAAACCATAAACATTAGCTGCCACTTCAAAGATGGGCATGAATATATTAATTTGAAAATGTTTTCTTTATATCAGTTGATTGATGTCATTGTTTAAAGCAGTCAAATCAAAATGTAGTTATTAAGTTAAGTTGGCTTGCTTGAGAATTGCTGACAGCTAAATTAATCAGTGGAATTTGTTTTTGGTTAAAGGTGGTGACAGCCATGGCTCTTAAGCAATTTGTATTTTATATATTCCCTTGCCTGTCATTTTAGTTACTGAAGATGATTATTTGAGAATTACTGCTGACACTCAGTCAATATCACAAATCTTTAGACACTTTAGCAAAAATGATTCTCTTGTAATTAACTACATATCAAGTAATCATTCAGTTATCTTGAAGGACACAAGCCATGAGTAAAACAAGTTTTATATTAATTATATTTATAATTATATAGCAATATTTGCTGGTACTTATTTCCACAAAAGAAATCTCCTTCCTTTACAGATAATGTTTTCACTCTATTACTTTTGATTTTAGTCTAAGCTGGATCATCATTCTAGCCTTTAAAATATATTGCAGCAGTAATCATTTCAATCTTAGCAATATAACTACAAGTACAATACTATTTATTGGTTTTGTACAAATTGTTACTGTTTACAATGTTGCTGAAAATGATCAAATAACCTGGAATTTAAATAAAATTTGTGATAATATACCTTCCAGGTATCAAGGTAAATATGTAGCTCTTCGCTCAAGATTACTAGTATGGAGATAATGTTGTTCATAAAGGTAAAATATACTTTTTTTTACTCTGAGGATTTAACTTGCATTTCAGGGAGTCATTTATGATAAGTGATTCATGATCAATTATTTCACTTATGGTAGTAACATCTACAATTTATATATATATATATATATATATATATATATATATATATATATATATATAATTACTATTAAATTTTGTTCATTGTTTGCTATATCAGAAATCTAAATACTAAATTTTATGAAAGCTATTATTTAAATAAATTAAAAATTCTAAGACTTTTTATCCTCAAGATATTATAATTGTATGGATAAAAAAATTATAAAATCTTTTCTTCATTTTTAAATTACAAAGAAATTAAATTTTAAATCACAAGATCACAAAAATTATCTTATGAAAATTGGAAATGCTACCTGTTTTTATGATTGGTTGAATATTTCAAGCAATAGTTAACGTTTTATGAGAAGCAAGCTCAGTGCTATTGAAGCATTTAACTTTACTTTTGGTAAATAACTTCACTGCCTATCTTTGACACTAGAACACTATTTAAATGCATTTTTTATTCAAAAAAGCTAAAAGAATAAAAATAGTGTACCTAAGAATTTGAGATTTCAACTAAGAAGAATTTCAGTCAAGTAAAATTCATATCATTCTAAAGAAAACAAGTTTTCTGCAGTACAGAAACAAGAAATGATATCTTTAAAAAAAAAGCTGAAAATGAGGAAGAGAAGTAAGAAAAGTGTGAAGAAAACAGTAAGAAATTTGAAATACATAGGATTCTGTGAAACAGAAGAAAACACTGAAGTTAGGTAGAGAAATATTAGATTTTTTTTCCTTAAGTCAAAACGAGGTTAATTCTAGAGATAACTGAGCAGAGTTTCTAATATTTTCAAGATCTAGGATTAAAGAAATAAAGAAAGAATAAAGAAATAATATTTAGCATATAAAAGTGATAACAATTTTCAGATTCTTAATTTGCCATTTAAGTTTAAAGATAGTATGTAAGCAAGGCTATCATCATCATCATCATCATCATCATCAAAGAAATAAATACTGTTATTATCACACAATAAATGATGCTGTTGGGGAACATATTGTTGACTCAATATTTGGAGTCAAGTCTGGCTTCTAATTTTTCCATATAGCAATGAATCAATGAATTTAACATTTTTTTGTCTTAGTAAATTAACATTGTTTTATCTTTTAGATTCTGAAAATATCTCTTATAATTTCAAAGGAAAGAAGAAATAATTTCCAGTTTTGTTTCTTTCTTTTTTTTTCTTTGAGACAAGATGTTTTATTTAGCAACCAGAAAGGTTATTACATGGAAAAAAAAATTCAAACCACATAAGTAGAGTTAGAAATATCATTCTGTTGAATCAATCTCACTTGTTTATTTCAATTAACTTACTTCACTATTGGTGCTAATAAAAATTAGTCATGGTACAACACTCTAGCTCACTCTCTCTTACAGTTTTAACTTTGATTAAAAAGTAACATTGGAAGAAAATACAAAAAGAAGAAAATGAATTAATATTGCATAGAAACTGGACAAGAGAAAATTGTGTTAGTAAATATCAGAGCAAATGGAAAAATGTCCAACATAAGTTTGGTTGCACATGAACATTTCCAATGATCTTTCAAAAGGGTAAACATATTAAAAACAGAGCTGAAGTCAAATGATGTTTTAATTTAGAAGAGAGCAAATAAACATGTGAAATGACCAGAAATGGTGGTATTCACTAAAAAGATGTGTTTTCTGAACCTAGAAGCTGTTCCCTTCTCAGCCATACAACAAAGGGATGCCAGAAAACCTTAACAATTCTACATCCCAAACATGATTGAGAGGGAGACGGATTTTTTTAGTCGGTAAATTTATAGATCAAAAATAGTGCTACATAAGGTGAAAATCTGCAAACAGATATTTAACAATCAGTATAAAGTACATAGAAAAATAATCTGAAATAAACATCAAGATAAGGTTCTACAAAGCCACCAAGAAAACAATTATAAAACAAAAATAGCATCAAATTTTGGGAAGCTGTGGTTTTTATATTGTTTACAGTAGGAAGATATATCTAAGTATAAAAAAATTTATGATACTCCATTAACATTAATATGAAGATGAAAATGGTATATTAGTGAAAAAGAAAATATCATGATTAATTCAGAATTTGTACAGTTTCCCATGTAGATTAAAATACTATTAATTTACTTATTTCTAATGTATAAAAAATGTATTTTGCATACATTTGTAGTATATGACCATTTCGAATATTTCATGTTGCATGAATGTTTGCATTTTCTGTAATGATAATACAAGAATGGTATGATGATGATGATGAGGAAGAGGAGGATGAAAGAAATAATAATAATAGTGATGGTAAGGATAGTAATTGGAATAGAGTTAAACCTCTTAAATTTTAGTAATGTCACTTCAAAGCAAATTAATGTCAGCCTATATTTTTCTGGCCTAAGTCAACAATTAAATTAAAATAATCCTTGTGACCATAATGCTTGAAAATTTATCTGGTTTTATTTTTATTTCAATGATCTTTTCTCATTCAGTTATTTCCAAAATAATTTTGATTAAGAAAGCACTAAGTAAGCTTCTTCCTGCAATTCCTATCAGAAAGTGCAGAGAATTGGGCTTGCTCCACAGAGACTGATTTTAGAATTTACAATCAATTAAACTATATTTGGTGGAATTAAAAAAGTGTACTTTGCATTTGTCTATGATGAGATTTTATAAATACAAAATGATCTCAGATTTGATTTGAAAATATAACTTAATATATTAAAATGAAGTTAAATGTGATGTTATTAAAAAATTATCTATGGAGTACTGAGCCTTACGTTTTTTATGTGTTACAAATTAAGATATACACAGTTTCACTTTGCTATTACAAAAAAGTATCATTTGAATAGCACTGTTCAAATATCTTTCAATTAATCTTATTTGATACAAACATAAGGTAATATATGGTATCTAATCTATTCAATATTTGGTAAAGTTAGTTTGTTTAAGCTTTAATTTAATCTCACTATGAACAGAGTCATGAAGGTTAAAAATACAACTTAATAATTACTAGTTATATTTCTTATTTGTATCTCATGTCTATAAATCTGATATAGTTGTATCCCAAAGGAACAGTATTCCTTATAGATAAAAAAACTATATACTGTGTGCATTTATAAGTATGCAATTATAAACATCTTTAACATTGAAGTTTGGAAATGAGAAAAGAATTGAAAAGCAAAAACTAACAACATCAAATTTTACATCAATTCTTTTTTTTTTATTTATCTACATTAGATGACATTTCAAATTATCAGGTTGATTAATAAAAAAGAAAACAATTAAAGTGAAAGAATTTGAAAGAAAAGAGAACTGATTGCAGAGAAAATAATCTGGGTGTACAAGTAGAATGAGATGGATATATTTGAAGGGGATCTCTACAAAGAATAAAAGATGAATGTAATCAAGTGATATTGTAATATTCCTTATAGACACCTGATTAGAGGAAAATGAAAATTAATGAGATTTGTTTTAGTTTAGATGCATGAATCAATACAATAATGAAATTCTAAGAGTAGAAAAATGTACAGGTTGGATGAAAATAATTAGAAAACAAAAAACTAAAGGAATATGATGAGATACTGAAAAGTTCTTAATCTGATCTCCTTCCCAAAATCTGACCAAATGAACTAACATCAGATTTTTTTGGAAGGTCTTCTTGGTCAAGCCAAGAACTTTGTATTTGTGGTTATTCTATGTACATTGTTTACTGTTTTTTTTTTTTAATTGTATTTAAAAGAAAAAAAAACTCAAGGCAGGCAGTGAGTACAGCTTCTATATTAGATTAGTTGTCTTGAAAGTTTCATTGGGATACCATGTTGATGATTCTGTGAGAATTTACTTACATGTAATATATAAAAATAAGATTGTATGTGTGCTATCAGACAAAATGTCTCAAGGAATTCAGAGATTTTGTTAATGGCTTCTAAAACGGCTGTCAGCTGGTGAAAATGCAAACAGTACCGATCAGATGCCCTGTAGCTACAATACCCCATGCGTTCCAACCAAGCAGTCTATCACTGTCAAAGCAAAAACCTCTCTCAGTGTTTACCTCTACTGGGTAAAAATTCTTCCAACTACCCTGATGTTATAAATAAAATTGATAGTTAAGCTATAAAACAATAACAAAATCTAGAAAAACATTTTAATTGAAACAATACCTGTATTGAAACTTTTGAAAATCATTTCCTATTTATTTATCATAATAAATCAGATGTTGAAACTTATTTTTATGCTTTTATTTTAAAACAACTTTTGTTTTTCTTTTTTCATACACGTTAAATTAAAAAAAATATTATGTCATTTTCTAAATTTTTGGCTCATTAGATTTTTTATTTTTACGACGTGTATTTTAATAATTTTAAAGTATATTTTATGAAAATTTATTTTCCCTCCTTTATATCATGCATTGTTTTAGCTGTCAAGCAGTTTAATGTTCATTTACTAGTATTGGAAATAAAACCATTTTTAAAAAATAATCAATAATTTTCCTTAGGTATATATATATATATATATATATATATATATATATATATATATATAAAAACTCATATTAAAGAAAGAAGGAAGTTATGATTATCTCTCAAAGATACAGGTTCTTTTATAATACTATTAATAGCATGATTGATTTAGTTGAATTCTGCTTATGCATTCTAAATAAAAGATATAAAAGATTGAATTTTCATTTATGCTTCTATATTTCTAAATTTGCATCATATCTTTGCTACACTCAGATATGTTGCAACATTTAAATAATAAGAAAAATGCAATGAATATTTATTAAAATTCTTCCAGTCCTTCAATGAAAATCCCCTTCTTGTGAGGCTGTTATCAAGCTGATTTCAAAAAGTCACTTCAAGAATTAAATTAAGTAACTAATTCAAGCAGCTTTTGCTAAGAAGTTCTCATAATATGCATATTTTTCCCCTTTGGAATCCATGCACAGGTGGGCATGATGATAGTTCAGCATTTCAATTAGAAGCATAGAATCAATTGTCATAACTCAAGAAAACCTATGAACAAATAACTTAAGAAACTATCAGTTCTTTTGGTCAGAACCTTAGAAAATTAAAGCCATTTTCCAATCAACAAAATTAACCTCATTTTAACAAGTGAACCTTTTCTACACAATAACAGAGTTTATTATACATTGGTTTTCTATAATTTCCAAGCATTAAACTTTTTATTTATTGTTTTTATTTTAAATTTAGGTTCTTGTATAAGCTTATATCTCTAACAGAGCAAATCTATCAAACCAACTAATTGATGTTAGAAAGAAGATATTTGGTGAGTGAAACCTATTTTGAAATTTTTTAAAAAGAAAATGTAGTTTTAAAAATATTTTTTGTCATGAGATCTTTTAACTTTAACTATAACTGAATATTACCAGAAGCAGATTTAGAGCTTAAACTTCTGATCTCTTGAAGAGAAGGGAAATGTCAATTCTTTTTTTCCTCAAGAATTTCAGAATATTGCATAATGGAAATTTATCTTAATTTTATCAACACATCAAATGCAACATTTGATCTTTATGCAAAAAATTTAAAAGTCAACATTTTTAAGATTAGTAATGCAAGTTTATTTTTAGTTACATTGAGCTAAAGTCCAAACTGAAGAAATTGATTGAAATAAAGTTAATTACAAAATCTATGTTAGAATGAAAGAAGGAATGGAAAAAAGTTTCTAGTTTATCAAAGTCAAACCCTGATGACCTTAGTTTAAGTCCTCCAATAGCAATATCTTCTGTTTTCTCCCCAAAAAGACATTTCAAGGTTTGATACCTGATATATGTATCTAATTCCCAAATATCTGACATATTAATGTAACTCATAAAATATCCTTTTCTATACACTGTCGTAGTGTATATATGTCTGGATATCTATATATATTTATTTCTATATGTGTCTGTAAAGGTTATTTTAATGTTTTTATAAAAAAATGAGTTATTGAAATTTACAAATTTTATAAATTATAGACAACTAATTATGTTAAAGCCTTTTGGGAATGGAAATATAGAATGAATTTGTCATTGTTATAACATATGAACCTTTTGAGCTATCTCACTGTCATGTGATCAGAAATATTGACAAACTCTAATAATTGCAATAAAATCATTAAGAAAAGAAAATTTAAGCACATATTTGATGAGCCAATTACTAATTCCAATCTCTTCTACTAGATTCTAACTTACAATTTCTTAGATTTCTATTAATTTTTAAATTTTATAATCATCTCTACCTGAAACAATAAGCTTACAACAAAACTAAATAAATAAAATGTCATAGTTTTGAAAAGAAAAATATCCCAAATGAGGAAAACCAGTGAGAGAGATATTATGACAGTGACGATTATTTAATGCTAAACTTATGCAGCAAAGTCAGAACAAACACCCAGTCTTACGTGGTTGTCGACGATAAGAATCACATTGGACTCAGTAGCAACATATTTACCTCATCATCTTTGCTTTGCTGAGCAAGATAGTGTTTGTACCAGGTCATTACCAGTTGAGGTCTCTTATGCAAACTTTTCTGATAGAAGGAAAGAAAATACTCGCACATTTCAACAAGCAAAAAATGAGACATTTTTGATTATTCTTGTTTTATTTTTTCAGCTTTGAAAATGGTTGTACAGTTTGACAAAGGTTTCCTAGTCATAATAGATTTGACTATTAGATTCTCATTTTTTTCTTCTTCTCTATTATGCCATAAAAATATGATGAAGAATAAAAATAAATCAAATAACGTTTTCATTTAAAAAAATAAACAAAATATACAATTGTTAAAAAAATCAACTTCAACAACAAAACAATGACAAGACCACACATTTTTAGAATATAAATAATGAAAAAAGTGCATAAATAAGATATTAAAACAAATATATTAGTTATATTAATACTATTAATAGTAGTAATTATGCTAGTAGTAATAATATGCACTAGTAATGGCAGTGGTTGTGGAAGCAGGACTATTTTATTAATTGGATGTTAAATTGTGGTGTTATACTACAAAAGGTCACTTAGTATCTCCTTCTCAGTGAAGATATTCTGCTAAACAGGATAGATAAAATGTACATAAAATTACTTATACATTATATAAATTTGTTTAAATAAAGACAAATACTTGTAATGGCTAAATCATAAATTAAAAATCCTATTTTCTTAAGAAGAATTATCAATAATATAAACATGTGTTGTTAATTAGATAGAAAATGATTTTTAAAGTGTTTATTGATAAATGTTTGCACATTTAAAAATCTGTCATCAATTATTATTCTTTTTAAGATAAGATAATATAAAAAAAGAGAATTAATGAAGTGTCTTTCACTAATTTGTCAATGATTAAATGTATTTTTGATTTACATTTTCTGTTTTCTGGTTACTTTTCATTTGCTGTAATAAATTCTTGAATTTAATCTATCATAATTCAAGAATTCAAAGAAAAATATTTGATTACTTTGTTTTCTTTTTCATCTTTCACAAATAAATCCTTTGCTGAGTTTGCATATGAATATCTAGTTTAAGAAAATGTATGCTTTTTTGGTACAAAATACCCAATTAAGAAATGGCTCAAAGATTTATAAATGTATCAGCCACTGTATATATTTCCATTAAATAGAGGATAAATTTATTTTTCTTAATAGACCACTTACTTTAACAATTGCTCATTACCTTGTGTACACTATAGAATGTTTTATGTTATATAAGTAATGTATTCACACTGTAGTGTTCCTAATTGTGATTCACAAAGCTTATCTTTTAGTACAAGGCTACAAGTATAGGGTATCCAGTGTGGAGCAAACTCACTATAGTAATGGTCTATCAGATTCCATGCTGAGGTACCCTTTATAGTACATCTGGTTACTATAATTTGTTTTCTGAAAATAAGAGCATATGAAATATCGCTATTTGAAAACGTGTATTGTCTGGTTAAATCTGTTTTTATAAACAATAAAAAAAATATTTTTAAAGTGTTGAGATATTTTTAGCACCAAGGTAATTTGAAGATATTGCTTCTTTTGCCATATCTTGGGTGACAACATTGACAAATGTCTTATATGGGAAAATAGTCTCTGATTAATGGATGAACTAAGTTCTTGAAACTTGTTCAAAGATAATGTGAAAAAATGACATCAACACGCACTTTATTTGTGAATTTGTAAATGCCTTTAGAAAAGCCAAATATGTAATAAGCCTTTGTAAACATTAGATTTTTATAATGCAAAATTAGACTTTCTTAACAGCAGTATAAATTTTTTCTTATTTTCTCTTTATTTACTTTTTTAATGAAAAATAGACTAATACTTTATTGTTCAAATATCAAATAGTATTAATATTAGTTTGCTGACTTGTTTAGCAGAATAAAATCAGAGAAAGTTATAAGTCTATTTTCTAATATTAGTAATGTTGTTTTGACTTCAACCCAATACACTTTCTTTAGTAATTCACTGAAAGCCAAGCTGTACAGTAGAAAGTCCAACTTCAGATACAGTTCTGTACCCTCTGACATCAGTGTAGATCAAAAATGTTAGAACATTTTAATTGTGATCATCTTCCATTAAGGATACAAAGGTTTCTTTGGCAAGTATTCTATTCAATTTCAGGGAAACAACCCTAGTATGACAATAATATTTTTCTTGGGTGCTATTATTTGCTTTATGGTGCATCAAATTTTGTCACATCATAACTAACTTGTGACTTGGATATAGACACTGCTGTATCCAGACTATAATATCAGAGTGGTCTTGAAAAGTATTTTTACTTGACTTGGTCTTGTATAAAATGTAAGAAAAAATAGAAAATAAATTAAGCTGAAAAATATATTGATTAAGTAGCAAGAGAAGATTTAAAAGAAAGAAACAAAATCATGTAAAGATAAAAAGAATGTGTTTAACAAATACACTGGTGGTAAAAGAAAACCTAAGATAAAACAGAATACATCTAAAAACCTGAAAGGTTTTTTTTAAAGAAAGGTACTTGAATTCTGAAAATGCCAACACATAAAAAAAATAGATAAAATTGAAATAGAAAATATTGTGAGAAAATAAAATAAAAAATAACAAAGGAAATTTTGTACACAGGAATATTTTGTTAGATGTTTATCTATCTATATTTTTACTTTCTGGTCAGGTTGCAGGGGATTTGCTTTACTTTGCTTTTATGATTTAAATTTGTAAACTGATTTTATTCTTTACTGATGTTACAAATAAAACTGAATTTCATTTTGTTTACACATTACTGAATAAAATAGGTTCATTCATGTAAATATATGTGCCCTGTAAGTAAAAACTGGTTTAGCGGAAAGTATTTTTCCTTTCTATGGATATATATATTTTATAATAAAGAAATATTAATTAGCACAAATTATCTAAAAGAGTACTGACATATAACAATATTTTTATATATAATGTTTCAAAAATATTTAAACATACAAATTTAACATTCACTGGCAAAGAGAGTAAATAAAAAAGCAATGATATGATGAGGAAAGGTCTTATCCTTTATAAGTACATCATACTAATATATACTTAGTCTTTACTTCGAGGATCTTTATTCTTAAGCCTTCTCTTTTTTTGTTTATTATTTTCCATAGATATTTTTTATTAGATTGAATGAAAGAAAATGTTTCATAGTCTTATAAATTAAAGCCGAAATTGTGATAAAATGCTGGTTTTAGATTTTTAAAAAATCTTTTCACTAAAAGATTGTCTAAATTGTTTAACTTAAAAGCAAATTGCATACAAATATCAAGACTATGTATACTGTGGGTCTGTTTCTGTACATATTCCTGTATAAGATATGTGGCAATTATCAAGTTTGTTAAAGCAATGAAACTCGTAATATTTTCACAATTATATCTGTAATATGTATTAAAAGTTTTAGCTTTTTATTCATTTACTTGTGTACTTTTTTAATCATTTACCCCCAAGCAAGACAATAAAGCCACTAAGATGGAAGGGATTACTGAATGTGAAAGAATATGAAAAAAGAAAACACTATTAAGGCGTGGGATTAATAAAAGAAAAGGAATTAAGAATTATGAATACAAAATATGATGATTGACATTGGATTTAAATTTTTTAAAGTTGATTAGAAATATGTTTCTCAAGTCTGTAGAAGATGTTAACTCTATGTCCTGTTTTTAAGAATGGGCATGAGCACTCATGCCCATTGCAATATTGAAATATTAGCTTCCTTAGTGTCATAAACAAACTCTTTGTGTTTATAATCACTGAACACCTCAACAGGAACAACCTTTTGAGTGATAGCCAGTATGGATTTTGCACTGCGAGGTCCACTACTGAATTACTGTCATTATTCACAGAATTAGCAAGGCACTAAACAATAAATTCATCATGAGGACTATCATCCTAGATATATCAAAGGCCTTTGACAAGGTGTGGCTTGGTATGGGGCTGCTGCATAAACTCACTAACTATTGGAATCTCTGGAAGGGCATTCTCAACTGTCAAGTTCTTTGTAATACGTCCCTGGCGATCATTTTTAATAAGTCATCAGAAGCCCACAAGAACAAAGACAGCATTCCTCAAAGTGCTCTCCTTGCTGTAACTCTCTTTTTGCTCTATATCAATGATCTGTCTAAGAACATGTTTCAATCTTTAGTAAATATCTATTCAGAAGATACAACAGTTTATAGGTGCACCTCCAAAACTCTGTATAACCAGAATCTAGCAGTTGATCTCTTCTCTGACTTAGCCCTGGTTGCTAAATGGGGGAAGGACTGGCTTTTAAAATTCAATATGTTCAAAACCAAACTACTACCGATCCACCATAACCGAGCAAGCACTGAAGTTTCACCTATTACAATGGAGGCTCCTTGTCTTAAATGTCTATTTGGACTAAAGTTAACCTCAAGTTGAACTCATATATACAATCTATTGCTAAAGATGCTGGAAAGATGGTTGGTTCATTTTACCTACAGCACCAGTAAGTATCTTATTCTCTCTGCTATACATTACCTTTACAAAAGCCAGATCAGACTAAAAATGGAGAATTGCTGTTATATCTGGACTGGAGCTGCCCAGCTTGCTTGTCTTGATAAGAGTTCAAAAGCATCTATGCAGCCTTGTGGGTGATGCATTATTTTCCATCCTATAACCCTTTTCCTACAGATGAAACATTGCAAGATTCTCTCTATTCTATCACTATTTTCATGGCAAGTGTTCTGAGCCCTGACTTTTGCAGCTGACACCCGTCATGTCACGTACACACAGATGAATTACCCTTATTCCCTTTGTATTCCGTTAATAAGAAGTAGGTCCATTCAGACAACTTCTTCCCAAGGAAGACTCCTGGCAGGATATTTTCCAAATGACTACAATCGTGACCTCTTCAAGATTAGGGTTAACCATTATCTTTCATACATAACCTCAAGAACTGCACTTTTTGCCTTCTCTTACACTCATACAACACCACCCATTAATTGTCTACTTTTAGTGGCTCTTGGGCCTTGTATGAGGTGATCATGAATAAAAAAAATGCAAGAAGCCAGAAAAGAGTTCCACATGGAAGAATGTAAGAGAAGAAACTGCTCACATAGAATCTATGATAATATCTAGTAATTTCAACATATGTGACCTAGCTGCCAATCTAGTACTGCACTTAAATTTGTAAAGTTATGATATCAAAAATATTTTCCAAAGCATATGAGATTTATTTAAAATTTAACAATATGTAAGAGTAAGGATTTAAAAAAAATGTTTTTCTTTTATTCATTCTATGTACCATATCCTTTCAGAATATTATCAATTATGGCTCTTCACAAATTCCTGGATTTTATGTCTGAATTTCTGGGATGAAGAGTTATCATTATTTACATTATTTACATGTGGAATATTGTCCTCATTTTTGTTGTTCCTAGCACAACGTTTTGGCTGGATTGACTTACACTTAAAGGAGAAGACACAACAGCTGAAATGTGATAACTTCAACAAAGATGAGGATAATAGTATGCATATAAATAATGTAAATTCCTGTATTTTGTTGCTGTAGATAATTTTTGTTCCTTCATTAGATGTCTTTTATTCATTAGAACAAGTAATTAGGGTTGATGTAGCCATTAAAAAAGATTTTGTCAAGATTTTGTTTCTAACAGGACTGAGAAATATATTGAAGCCTTATACTAGTTTCTCTTTTTAAGAATTGTACAAGTTCGACTTGCAATAAAGCTTTAGGATCAATAAGTTTACTGAAATAATAAACGAACTATATGACAGTTGGAAAATACTAGAAGACCGTAGTAAATCTATCATCATAGCAATGACAAAGGAGCCAGGTGCAAATGAATGCAAACTCCATCAGACAATAAGCTTAATGAAAAACATGACTAAACTTATCATTAGAAGGTCTAATAATTATTGTTCACAGCAGAATTAGGCCAGGAATAGAACAAGAACAGTGGGCTTTGTTCAAGACAGTGAAAAAAGAAATGTTACTTTTATTCTCAGAATACTATCTGAACAGGCAATACAAATAGAGAAAAACCTACTCTTATATTTCATATATTACACAAAAGCATTTGTTAAGGTACAACACAAAGGTATACATGAAATATTAGAAAAGTTTGATTTACATGAGAAAGATATTTGAGTAATATATAACCTCTATTGGGAATAAACAACCGGCATGGGAATAGAAAATGAATTCAATGAATACACAAAAATAGAAAGAGAGATAAGACAAAGAAGCATTTTCTCATCGGATTTATTTAACCTATACAGCAAGTTTATTGTAAGAGAAATAAAATAACCTACTAGGTTTTATTATTGATGAACATAATCTTAGTGTCATATGTAGATGATACTGTGCTGATGGCAGGCTCAGAAAGGAAACTGAAGGTACTCTTAAACAAGGTAGTAAAGGATAGCAAGAAGGAAGAGCTATTTACTGTAAGAAGATAGAATGTATGGTGAGTCAGCAAAAGAGACAACCCAAGCTATGAGCTACATATTGGGTTTATTAAACTCAAGTACAGAGATATATTCAGATAGTCTAGTAACAAATGGTAACAATTTGACAGAGAAATCAGAAGGCACACAGCAATAGTGAAAGATGTCTTCCAGAAACTAAGTGAATTGAGAGGTAGAAAAATGTTCTGAGAAACAAAGAAAAATGTGCTGAATTGCTGTGTAATATCTAATCCCCTATATGGTAGTGAATATTGGAAGATCTACAGATAAAGAAGAGTCATGATATAATAAAAAAAAGTGATTCTACCAGTAAATACCATGGACAGAACATTTGAGCAATGAAAAAGTTTTAAGGAAAAAAAGAACTACTACTGAAAGTAACTGAGAAAGAGAGTTGAAATTATTGGGACACAAAATGGGGAAAGGTGGCTTTGAGAATTTAACATCCACAGGAAATATTCAAAGCAAGAGAAGTAGGGGAAAATGTGAATAACATACTTAAGAAGTTTGTGCGAATACATGGTAGAACAGCAACAATGATAAATAATGAAAAGTTACTTAAAGCAAAAAAAGGAAAGGAACTTGTGGAAAGCAATGATTTTTCACACCCGGAAGTGACATGGTATATAAAAAAGAATTTTCAATCTAACAAGATAAAAATTCTTCACTTTTTTTCAAACCAGTATTTTTGTTTGTCATTTAACATACTGTTTAACCAATATGTTACTTCGTCCTCTTCAAGTGTATTTTACATTCAGTCATCTTTAAAAGTTTTCTAGTGTGTTTTTCTCTATATTTAATTTTATTTCATTAACTAAGATGCTGTATTATAAATGCATCATTGATTAATTCATAAGTAAACTAACAGGAACTGATGCAAAATTAGTTATTTCCTTGATACAAATTAACTAACACATTCTCTACACTCACCTGAATGTTCACCTGCTAATATAGAATTTGGACACCCAGCTCTATGAACTTTGCTAACTGGAGTGTACTTAATGTTGAAATGTAGAAACATTAATGACAACAAAGATAATGAAATGTCTTGTCCCAAAAATGTGGCAAATAATGAAAATTAAAACTAAATGTTTGAAATGTTTAAGTTTCTTAGAATTAACAGATAATTTTCCATGTAAGTCTTATTTTCTTGTTTTGAAAATAGTTCATACATGCTTATGTACATACATACATTCATACATACATACATACATATATATATATATATATATATGAAGAAAAATACAGAAAAAACAAACAAAAATCTTAATATGTAATTATGCTGACGACGTGATCATATTTAAATGGAACACTGATCTTATATAAAAATTTCAGTTATCTGTTTGGATCAGTTGTGCTCTTATGTCCATTGTCTTTTTGTGTTAAATTTTATATATTCTAATGTTAATTATGTTTAAATGAAAATGTCCATGAAGATGGTCTTAAATAGACTCGGAAACGTCCGACGTCGATTTTATATTAACATTAATACAGCATAATTACATATTAAGATTTTTGTTTGTTTTTTCTGTATTTTCTTCATACTGTCGGATCTATATCCATATATTTGCTTACATATATATATATATATATATATTATAAATTAATTGATTTAAAATATGTTTTTTCGCTACACAGTTCTAACCATGTTTCAAAAAATGGAAGCTAAAAGCCCTGAATTTAATTTTGTAATTAAATTAAAGACATTAGTTCCATTTCATCCTCAAGCGAATTTATAATATTAATGCTCTGTAAATTTACATTGAGCACTATTTTGTAAAAATAAAATATCTATAAGAACACCGGATTATATATCTTACTGTTCTTTCTTTTTTATTTATATATATATATATATATATATATATATATATATATATATATATATATTGAATATAGACATGTATGTGTCTTGAAACAGATATCAACCCTGGAGAAAACTTCTGAAATTATAACATGATTCCTTACATTTATTACAAATAACTGAGATGTCTGAAGAAAAGGAAAGAAAGTAAAAGCAAGCAGATAAGTTGGAGAGCAGTAGAGAGATTAATTTATATTAAAAACCACTTGTTTTTGGTTGATTAAAGCAATTGAATGCTGATATTACCAATGCAAAATGAAATTACAGCTGGACTAGCAGGAAAGAAAATAAAACAACATTAAATTATATATTACTAGTTGCATCAATGTCATAGGATAATATTTTCTAAGCATTTATCTTGTATACTTTTTGCAATAAATTCTTGGAAAGAAAAAGATTTATGTCAATTGATGCTCAGATGGAGCTTAAGGTTCTTTGTTATTTTCCATTCCCAATAAATATATCAGTAATATATTTTTCTTATGGTATTTTATTCAAAACTATGAAAAGATGGTAATAAAATGATGTGAAATAAACTTAGTCAAAAGGGAGTCTGAGAAATTGAAAATAAATTGCAATTCATAAATATATTTTATTGATTTTCATTTTAGGCAAATCTTTAGTATTCATCAAATTACAAGTGTCAGTTTAATATCCTATTCAAAGAATTTACCCTATGGACTCACGATGCATTGCTTAATTCTAGAATCAATTTGTAGTTATATTCCTCAATGATGATTCAGTTAGTAAAAGAACTTATTTACAAAAGAAAAGAATGTTTTTTAGCGGTGCTCATTTTGACATAATTCTTTTGTTTTTTTTAATCTGTTCTGTCAAGGTCTAAATATGTATAACCTTCTACAGTTATTATACATGGTGAGTAATTATAGTTTTGATAAAATAATCATTTTCTTCATCATCAACCTTCATGATACATCAGAGATAGGACAGAGTGCTGTGGAAAGAAGATTCATGACTTTGCCAAGAGTATTAGTGGACATAAATAACTTCATTTAAAATCTGAAGTCAATTCACCAATTCCATTTTCTGTCATCCCACACCTTTGGTATCTCAGATAAATTATCAGTGACAAAAAAGGCACATTGTTTCCTATTTAGTATTTATTTTAATGGTTCTTTCTTTTTCTGCTATGGCTTAACTTTTTGGTAAGCTGGCTGATCAGTGGCTGTGGCTCTTCATAATGAGGGTACTAAGTTGGCAGTTTTCTGTTTACTGCATCTTGAGTCAAAACTCTTTGGTAGCTCTTAGGGAGACTGCTCTGATCAACAGTTGCATAATACTGAGGTATTTGTTGTGCCATGCCATACATGGTTAGGTGTCCCTGCAAGTCTCTCCAGTTGGCAATCCTTAGGATACATTATGCATTAGTCTCAGGAAGAGACATTCTGGTTAACTTTTATTGCCAATGACGACAGATGGTGATCATTATTTTGACCATTTATCCTCAAATACATCCCCTTATGACAAATACAATGAAAAGAAACAAAAGAAAAGCAGTAAACAAAAAATCACCTACACCATTCACCATTTCTTTCTCCATTATTAGTGGTATCCATTCCAACTTCTGCAGTGATGAATTTTTTCACTTGAAATGGTCTCCAGATACCTTTGCACATTGGGAAACCAATTTAAATTCTCCTATTGCTACCAACAAATTCTCTTTTTCAGGCTATCTTCCTCATTACCATAAAGATTCTATGATACATATTCATGGCCTTGGAGTTTATATCTGGAGAAATCTGCTAATGGCAATGGAATTGTCCCTTGAATTCCTAGAATATTCTTTCATGTCCTTTTGAGTTTCATTATTACATTCTGTTAGCTATCTCTTCTTCCTTTACCACTCCCCCTCTCTCAGGACTGCAGTATACTGGACAACATTTCTGACAGTATAGAAAAGGCTCTTCATCTCCAGTAACCTGCAAACATTTTTGTGTTTATTGATTTTAATGCTCATCATGACAAATAGCTTAAGTATTCTAATGTTACTGACATTACTGGTATTCAGATTTCAATTTTTTCATTGCTCAGTCTCTTATGCAAGTAGTAGATTTCCCTACTCATTTCCCTACTGATCAACATTTTTCTTACTTGATTTGTTCCTTACATCCTCTCCCACCACTTTTCAAGCTTCACAACTCTGTCCCCTTGGCAATTCAGATCTTTTGATATTTCATTCCAGTCATCCATTAGATAGGGACCTCCTATGCACAAGACTTCCATCCAGTACTAGCATACTGACTGGGATTCACTTTGTGACTTTCTTCATGACACCTCTTGGATTGGATTGATTTCTTAGCCTTCCTATTGAGAATTATGCCAGTGAGGTTTCTTGGGTCATAGTCAGCATAGATGCTTTTGTACCCACTCAGAAATACCAGGTGAAATCCAAATCTTTTCTATGGTTGACACCAGCCTGTTTAGCCACCATAGCCCAGAGGACCACTTTTTCTTGATATACTAGGTTAACAGGTTTGATCAACAAATACTTATTCATAGCCTCTAACAACTCTGGTTCTTGTGACTACTGGAGGCTCTGTAATAGTATATTAAATAAGAGTATGTTTTCTATTCCTCCTCTCTTCACTCAACTTGAGGTATTAGCTTCTACTGATAAAGTAGATTGTTTTGCCTGTAAGTTCTCCACAAACTCTAGTCTTGACTCATCTGGAGCAATCTTACCTGACTTTCCACTAAGAAATGAGTCTCTGTTGAGTGATATGACTATAAGTCTTCCATGGTTTCTGCTATCATCTCTAATCTAGATCCTTGTAAAACATGTCAACCTGATGGTACCCCTGAAGTAGTTTTTAAAAAAATATGCTCCTGAACTAGATTCTGTCCTCTCTAAACTGTACAATAAATGTGTCACTGCTTCTTGCTTTCCTGTTTGTTGGAAGTTCTCTTCTGTTGTCTCAGTCTTTAAGAACTCAGATGAACCATCTGGCCACTCAAACTATTTACCTATTAGCCTTCTACTACTTTTTAGTAAACTACTCAATCAACTTGAAATTGGTTACATATCTTACATTGCAGGGCATTCTTTCAGACAAGTAATATGGCTTTCATTTCTTTAGGTCAACTGCTGGCATACTAATGATTATTGCTGAAAGGGTCTATCAAGCCTTAAATAAAACTGGTGAAGGACAGGTTGTTGCTTTGGACATCTTGAAAATGTTTGACAGGGTTTGGCTTATTGGTTTTCTCCTCAAGTTGAAAGGCCATGATATTTCTGGACAAATTTCAGATTTAGTCTTTCTTACCTAATCATGAAATGAAAGTTGTCCTGAATGACCAATCTTCTAGATCTTTTTGTACTAATGTAGATGTCCCCCCACCAGGGCTTTATCCATGAACTTATGTTATTCCTAATTTTCATCAGTGATCTTCCTGACAACATAAATTCTCAACTTCGTATCTATGATGATGACACAACCATTTACTCCTGTCTTCATATTAAATCTGATCTGTTCGATAAGTTGAAATTGGCAGGTGATCTGAAAAATGATCTGCAGTTTGTTAACTGGCTTATTAATTTTAATATCTTGAAAATTAAACTTCTTTCTGTTAACCACCTGAAAGAACCTTTCCTGCTTCCAATCAGCATGTCTGATGCTAACCTCCATGAGAGTGACTTGTGCCTTTTCAGTCTAATATCCTTGGCTGATATGAAGGGGAAAGACTATATTAAATCCATTGCTAGGTCTGCTGCTAAGAAAGTCAGTTCCTTTTGTCATGTTAAACAATTTTTCTCTCCAGAAACTAGTTTGCATATTTATGTCTACCATTCATCCTTGCATTGAATATTGCTGCTCAGGTGGTTCTGCTGTATATTTTGAGATTCTTGATAAAATCCAAAGAACAATTTGTAATATTACTGGTCCTAATCTGGCATCTTGGCTTCAGTCAATTTCCCATCACTGTAATGTAGCTTCCCTGTGCATTTTCTATAAATACTTTCAGGATAATTGTTTAGATGAGCTCTTTGCTATGGTACCTAGACTTTATGAATTTAAGCGCAGTACTAGATTGGTGGCAAGATTTTATAATTTTGCAGTCAAAATGGCCGCTAGATGTAACTGTAGGTTCTATTCTAACAGTTTCTTTTCTTGCACTTCTTGTTCGTGGAACTTTCTTCTTGTTTCATGCTTTCCAACCAGTTTAGTTCTTCAAAAATTTAAATGCAATGTCAATCATTATCTACTGTCATCTTGATTACTCTTCTATTCTTCTCACTCCCTAATGTTTCTTTTTTTTCCTTGTTCTTCCATGCCCAACTGACCCCTTGTGTCTTAGTGGCTTAAGAAAATATAATCTGATTAATATGAAACATTTTTTAGATGTCTGATATATGTCATTTTATAAGGGGTTGATAAAATCATAAAAGTCAGAATGTTTAATACCTATAAGTTATGATAACTTATAGGTCTTAAGGTGTTTAGCAAGTTATTATTACTCAAAATATTTGAAGTTTCAGTATTTTAACAAATTTGTTATTTACTACATATTTTCTACACACGCCCTGCCCACACACATATATAGACATAGGTTTTATGAAAATCATTGTTATTGTATTTTTCTAAAATGTACACATGAAAAGTTTAATGCCATCCATCAGACTGAAATATTCATGAACCAAAATATTTCATCATTTAACTAATGGAATTTATTTTGTAGTACATGATAATTCTCTTGTATGTTGTACATTTCTTGATTTGTATTTGCTGGAGTCTTTCAATTTGTTTTAGTCTATAATGTCTGCTGCAAATATAGTTTAAGAAGAAAAAGAAAAAAAAATCTGTCTTCCAACTAGAGAAGTAATAATATTTGCTTTTTCTTCTTTTATATCTATTCAGTATCATAGTTAACTGGATTTCTATCAGATAACACTGCTTTTGTCAGATTAAGATGTTCATTTCCAATTTCACATTGGATTACAAATAACATTATAAGACTATCTTTTTTCAATCATTCAGCATTAAAAGATTTTGGAGATAACTTCCTGCCTATAGGTTATTATGAGAGAAATCCCATGACAGAATATACATTGCTTGGGATGGCATAATCACACTGCTTTTGACTCATATATTGATTAAAGTTTGGTGTTATGTACTCTCTTCTGTCTTGTTACAATCACCATAAATAAGTCATATAACAGGCATAACCATAAAGTCATTTAATTTATTTGAAGAGCAATTATTTTTATCAGTTTTATTCTAAATATAAATCAAGCTTATACTTGGCTGGTCACTCCAATTTTGGAAATTTGTAACAGAATACATGCTGCAAAATTACTGTAAAAAGAAAATGCTAATTAAAAGTAATAGAAGAAATTCAGTTGTGGATAAATTAGCCAAAACAGAATACAAATAGAAAGTGTATGAAAAATAAGAATAATCATTGTTTTAAAAAAAATGACAGTGGATGAAACATTGTTTACTGGCAACTCAAGAGAACATTCAAATGATTCAACTACATATTAAATAAGTGGTTGAGAAATGATTTTATTACCTTGTTTAAAATTGAAATTCATGATAGCCATTTTCAACAAAGATTTAGAAATAGAATCTCTGTCAGAAATAGCTGGGCAGGGGAAAGTGCTCACCTCCTAATTGTTCAGAAAAATGAAGTAAGATGAAAATGAAGAAATTCCAGGACAAAAACTACAAATGTTTTAACTGGATCCTTACTTTCTAATGATATTGATTGTTTTTAAAAGATGTTGAAACAAGAAACATGTGCAATATTAAAAGTTGTAACAATGGAAATAAATTATAATCTGCATTGTTTAATCTGTGCTTGTCTCTATAAGTAATTTTAAACATTTTTGTGTCTTTGCTGCCTTTTCACCAGATTCCAGAATGTTGTCTTACTTAATAGGTGCATTGTAGTATTATAATATTGAAAGATCAACAGTTTGAATTTGACAGTTTTTGTTCCCAATCTTCCCACCAGAGAAACCCATGGGGGAGGATATCCCCAGCTGATTGATTTATGTTTTAGTTCATTAGAAACTCTATAGAAAAAAAATGACATTTTGCAAAAGCAATATATCTGAAGAGGTAAAGTAATTATAATTATATGATAAAATATTGCTTAAACTAGAGATGATTTATAATGATAAATTTTAACTCTTGGGAAAATCAATTTTATTATCAACATATTCACAAATGAACAAGAAAATAGGGAATGCTAATAAGCAAAAATATGCAAATTAAACTGCAATTGCAAAGAAAGTGAAACCAACAAAAGAGGCACATTTTAAAAAGAAAATTGGTAATGTTTGGGTATGAGAAATGTATTTATAGAAATAAAAGGAACAAAGAAAGACACTCTGAGACCTTGGGAAGTGCAAAAAATTATTATTTTATTGCTGTCAATCAAATTTTGTATTTATACTTTTTATCTTGGTTAGTTTTTCTATAGTTTACATAATAGAAAACACATGATATTATGCCACCTTGACATTTAGCTTCTTAAAAACTATTTTTTCAGTACTCTATAAAATTTAGAGCATCCTAACATATCACATAAATATTCCTTATTACATTTAGAATATTTATAGTGAAAGTGTATGTATGTATGTAAATTATAGATTTACTTGTAGAATATGAACTATTTTAATTTCATCTGATATTACAAATGAAACAGAAGAAAATGAATTCCACACCAAACAGTTCAAAAAGTGTCTTCACATTTATTATTTTTTAGGTTTGTATTTTTCTATCATCTCTACTCTGTAATGGAAATTTGAAAACTTTCTTCTAACAATCAGTGTTCAGAAAAGTGTTTTCTTTTTAAGAACAAATGACTCTTCTCAGCAAAAGTGACAGCCAAGCAATGCTGTCATCCTGCTTTAATGAATCAATCTATAGCAATGAATGGTTGGTCTATAAAAACATGAAAGAGAAAGAATGATAGATTGTTCAGCAGTTTCTGTCATTGTGTATGACAAATAAGCAAGTTTTGAAGAACTGAAAGACAGTTTCCCCCCCCCTCCTCCTTTTCAAAAAAGAACGATATCAGTGTAATAAGTAAGATCAATCTTAATATTGCTCATTGCAGGTAAAAGGGGAAAAAAAAACAACTGATACAAATTTCTGCAGAAACAGACAATGACAATGTCTCAGAAGTCAATTCTTTAATATCTATGTTTTTCATTTAATGAGTTAAATTTGTTTTATTATAAAATTAATCAAATGAATAATAGGTTGAGCAATATTCATATATATTCCCATCATCAATAATTTCCAAAGTGCATTATATAGGAAACAGCCACTTCCTCTTATAAAGAATAATTTATTTTAACATAATAGCTAGAATGGAGTAGTTGTATATTAGTAGATTAATTAGATTTCTAGTTTCATATCCAGAAGAATAATGATTTTAAATATAATATTATTCTGAAGATATTGAAACTCTCAAATTTAAAAGAAGGCAATGTATTAATATTAAAGGTTATCAAAATTATGAAAGCCATATATAATTGGAAATTCAGTCTGTAAGCAACAATGAATTTTATTACTTATTACTATTCTCATTGCCATTGAGTATATCTGTAACATACAGGTGTAAACTTATTTATAAAATCATGAGAAATCACTCTACCCAAAAGATAATAAACAAACTCTGAGAGGACTAAAATAGCAATACATTTCTAACAATTGGATCATTAATTGCTGTATAAAATTGAAAGAAAATACTGAATGGAAAATATATTCAGATTTTTCAGAGAATCTAAGTATAAATCCTTGAAATAATAATAAGTTGATGAAGTTGTAATGATAACTTACTAAGATAAAGTTTTATTAGATCAATGTTATTATTTTCTGTATCAAAGCCAGAGATCTAAGATCCAAGTGAGCAGTTATTTTCACTTTACTGGCATTGATTATTTGGGATCTGTACTCACAAGCATCAATTCTTGACAAAAAAAAATATGAGTTAATTGAGACAGAGTTCAATAAGAAGATAATTTCTGTTAGTGGGAATAGAATAAAGAAAGAAATCAACTTTCTTTTGACCTGCATTAGATCTCTTGAATTTTATGAAAATTTTATTTTATGAATCAGCAGGATAAAAAAATAAATTATTTTTAGTTCTAGACGAGATTACTGAGAAGACTAGAACACAGTTGAGATATGTATGTTTTCATCATGGCACAGAAATTATACTTTTCTTGATTCCCTAAAAATTCTACAATTTGATCTCAACTAGCCAAGTATTGTGTTCTATATAAAGGCTTTCCTGTTAGCATCTTGGGTCAATTACTAGGAATATGTATATATGCAAATTAACTGAAGAAAAAAATAAAAATGAAAGTGAGGAGCATCTTGCTCTCTTTGCATACTTTTGTTTTTTTTTTAAGCATTTCACCCCAAGCAAGGCAAGAGTGCCACTCGTATGCAAGTAAGAGAAAAAACTGTGTAGGGGTATTGAGGAAAGGATAAAAAGAAGAATGGGGATCAAGTCATTGGAAGTTGTCGATTGACATTACATTTAAATTTTTGAATTTAGTTAACAGGGAAGTAAATAAGAGGAAGGGAGTTTCACTGTTGGAAAGTGCAAGAGAAGAAGCTGTTGGAGTAGAAGAGACAGTTACATTTAACTGTTTCAAAAGTAAAAGGGTGGGATCAAGATGCCAACCTACTAGCATGCTTAAATTCATGCAGTCGGGGCACCAGTGAAAATAGCTCCTCAGGGCAATTGCCATGAAAATATTTGTAGAAAAGACAGAAAGAAGCAACATCACATCTATGAGAAAGTGACTGGAGTCAAAGATGCCAAATCAGGACTGATGACATTGTATATCCGTTTTTGGATATTGTTGAGAACCTTGAGATGAAAAACAGAGGCACCAGACCATATATTGCAATAGTATTCCATATATGGGCAAATGATAGAGTTGTAGATGTGAAAGATAGTCTCATCTGAGACAAACCTTCTGGGATAACACAGAGAACCAACTTACCTTGTGGTAGATGCAGCTATTGATTCAGTTTAATTGCACCACCTCAGATTAGTGGAAAATGTGAGACCAAGAAGGCACAGTGAGATGCTCTTGTGATGTTGAGCATCAACCATACAGGAGGCAGGGAGGTTTTCTATGGTGGTTAAATGAGAACAATTTAGTTTTGGAGGCATTGAAATTTACAAACCATTTCCTGCTCCAGTCAACCACAGGTTGGAAGTCCTTTTTGAGACGAACAGCCAGGTTAACTATGTCAGAAATGCCAAATTTGCTATTGAGACAAGAGTAAATGGTAGTGTTGTCTGTGTAGATGCCTATTTGAGAACTGATGACACCAGGAAGATTATTGCTGAAGATCAGAATCCCAGGATAGGGCCTTGGGGAACACTAACATTTGTATGAAAGTTACAGGAAGAGAGCCTGTTCAGGATGACCCTCATTTCACAGTTTGATAGGAATGATTGAATTAAATCAAATAATTGTACTGTAATACCATATCCCTGAAGCTTACATAGAAGGCCGGCATGCCAAACTCTCTCAAATGTCTTTGAGATATCTAGAGCCACAGCTTGAGTTTGCCATTGTTATTAAGAGCTTGGTATACATATTCAGTTATGACCATTAGCACATCAGCCAAAGACCAGGTAAAGTGGAAACCATATTGTTTGTCAGAGAGGAGGTTGTGGAATGTAAGATGCTTAACCACTTTGGCATTGATTAAAGTCTTTAAGACTTTGCCAAAGAGTGCTAGGAGACTGATAGGACAGTAATTATAATGGTCAGAAGAGTCTCCAGATTTCTTAAAGAACGGGACGACAGAGGAAAACTTCCAACAGACTGGAAAGCAAGAATCAGCAAGGCAATAGTTGTATAGTTTAGAGAGAACAGGAGACAGCACAGGAATACATTTCTTTATGTCTATAGCTTGCATTCCATTACTACCACTTGCTTTATGAGAGTGTAATTTAGAGATGATGTCCAATACCATTGGTGGGGTTGTGTTCATCTCTCTCTGTAGAGCCTCAGTTCTAGAGGGAAAATCAGATGTGGGTACTCCAGATGGGTCAAGTGTTGAGTTGGATGAGAATTTCTATGCAAAGCATTCAGCCTTATCAGCTGTGGATGTTAGGACATTGAATTGATTGAAGAAAGGAGGGATTGAGGATTTGCTGTTGTTCAGCACACTCTTGCAGAGTGACTAAGAACCAAACTTGTAAGATGCAATACACAATGAATTATTTTCAGAGTATGTTATATATACTATATTAGACTTTATTATGCAAGTTTTTGCAGCAAAATTAGCAATAAAAAAATGAAATTTGTAGAATTTTCAGTGTGATAAATATAAAGCGTGAATTTCAACTTATGTTTTTATTAGGAATATTTACAATTAGTTTGATGGTTTGACATTATTGTTAGACAACTAAAGAGTTATTCTTCATATTGTAAATAAATCTATATAATATTATAGTTATTAATATTTATATTTTAATTTCAGATATATAAAGATTTCCATGGGTAACTTCATGGAACTTCAAAAGAGAAATAAAATATTCTAGTTACTAGATGATGTAAAACCAATGTTGGAAGTTTTAAAATTTGAACAGAGATCACAGAAAAATCAAAAATTAAATTTAAAACATTGGTAAGATAAGAACTTGTAAAAAAACTGACTTCAAGAATAACAAAAAAAAAAAGAAAGAAATATTAAAAGTATAATAAACAAGAAAAATGAAATGACCAGCAAGGAAATATTTGAAGAAGCTGGTGTTACAAAAGTAAATGGAGGGAAAAGATGCAAAACATTAAGAATGAAAGAGATGAAAGCAATCAAACACCTACCAGCTTTATGTAAATATCACAAAGAGAAATATGAAGGTTGGTTGAACAAGTAAATGAAAAGCAATTTTGTAACAGTATGTTTTAGTAATAAATGTAGAACTATATTGGAGAGAACTGATGTCTGGGCTTGAGATTGGGTCCTTCATAGAAATAGTCAATGTATATTACTAAAAATACTACAATGGGAAAGTGGAATAATGTTTCAGGCTAGTACTGTATATCTCTTCAAAGTTGATAAGTATTTAAAATAAATGCAGAGTATTCTTGAGCAAGATATTTTATGAATAGTACAGATCACAACCAAAACACTTTAAGTAAAAATATATTTAGTCAATTCTACTTCATATTCTGTAAAGATAACTATTATCTAACATGCCAATAAAGATTTCAAAGACACCAAATTATTGGAATGACTGTCCCCAGCCTTTTTAGATATTAGACCAATAAAAAAATGTTATCTCTTTTGAAAAGCCATGTATATGAAAATGGAAAACCATATTTTAGTAAAGAACCTCTTTAGAAAACAATAAAAATTGTTGCAATGTTAAAGTTGAAACATAGAAAAGTCAATGTGTGAAATATTGATAAAGGTTATAGAATAGCAAAGACACAATATTAACATTAAAAATAATAATTTATTCAGGTAAATCAGATATTATGTTTATGAAATATATGTTCCTCAGGCCTATATGTTTTGAGCTTTATAACTGAAAATTTAAATTTCATTTCAATTGTTTACATAATAGAATTATCACCCCCACCAAAATAAGCTATTATTGATATTTTTTAATAAGAGTAGTTATAATGACATGAAACTCACATGAGACTAACTTATATAAATTTATCCCGAAATTTTTATCACTATTTATTGGTTAATAGCAACTTTTTTCTTGTGGAAATATTGAATTGCATAATTTGACATATGCATATATTAAACCTTGCCCAGGCCTGCACCCTGGAGAGGATACTCCAGCGTCATCTCACCATAATGGCAAAATATCGGAAGCAACAGTCTACTTATGGGAAAATTCCAAAGGTCCTTTTCTATGAAGAACTGGCTGCCTGCAAGAGGGTACGAGGGCGACCTCATCTTTGATTTAAGGACATCTGCTCAATGTCATGAGGGTGATGTATATAGACATTAGGAGATGGGAAGACGTCAACAATGATTGTTCATGCTGGGTCATGATTTACACTGAGTGCTGGAATGAGGAGAGGAGAAACGGTGACTTGACACCAAGATGGAGCATGCTTGGAGGAAAGAAAACAACACAGGAACATTGAAGGAGAGTGTCTTCATATGCATTGGTTGCAATTGAGACTGCACAGCCATAACAGCAGCTTAAGCATAACTTTTTGGGTGCAGATCCATGGTCTATAGAGATTGACAGATGCCACATGTACACAAGTATGTATTCCATAGGACTTTGCTCACTCATTCTCAGAAAAAAATGTTAAAAATTTGGTGTTTCTGCCTAAATATTTTGAATTTCATAATCTGGAGTTCAGCAAAACAAAAGCAGAAACATTTAGAACAAAATATTTTTTTATATTAAAGCAATATTATATTGGGGTCAGTGATTAAAGTTTTTTTTTATTTTAAATCTGTGGATCTAATAAAAACAGAAAATATATTTAGAGTAAGTTCTGAATAAATTATTAATAACTTAGTTTTGTTGTAAGCAGAGAAAATTACCTGTTCATTTATTTTATAATTAATTAAGTTTAGGGCTTAAATATGCATTTTTTTCTATTTGAAATTTATAAATTTAGTATATTATAGAAATTTACTGTTGTTTTTGAAAATTTAATTTTTGTTCACATTTGTTTTTTTATTTATGAATTTGTTTCCATTAAAATAGTGTTCTAGGTGTTTTTTATTTATCTTCTCTTTGCCAATATATCTGTTTTTTTTATTATCTTCTTTGCTTATGAATTCAGGTATTTACAAAATTAGTCTGGCACAAGTGTTGGACTGCTAGAAGACAAATTCACTAACCACTACTCTATAGTGAGGTACTTCCTATTTTATGCATATAAAATAATCTGGTCCCTCACATCACTTTGACTGTAAGAAGAAATCTATTTACATTGCTATAAACAGAGATTAAAAATGATCTTTACATAACATTACGTACTTACTGCTTTTCATACTGAGATTAAAAAGTATGTTTTCCTAATAATGCACACATTTATTTCTGCTAGTATTTATTTTATCAAATGAAACATTTTTTTTTACTTATTTTTATCAATTTCCTAATACTTATACATATATATGTATGTTCATACAAATTATTAGTGCTTATGTTATAATTTTTTTATCTGGCAGTTATTCATCACACATATATATGTATGTATGTATGTTTCTCTATTGATTGAAAGATAGATACATATATATGATTATGGAAGGAGTATTTCCATTTATTGTTTCTAAAGAACTGGGACGTGCATTTGTACATGTATGCATGTGGGCAATATTGTAGCATAAATAAAATAAACAGAAAAAAAATAAAAACAAAATTTGAAAGTGAAATACAATCCAGTCTGAGAAACATTCTCCATTTTCTGTTGAATAAACAGTGAGTATATTATGGTTTTAAATCAAATAATCTTTTTTATCTTTTAAATTGTATACATACTTGTTATATAGAACCAAGATTAAAACTGAAGGGTGTATTGAACAGATCATATGTCTATGAGAAAATACTCTTGTTTAACTGCAAACAAAATATTAAATTAAATGTTTCATTTTAAAAGACTATTTGACTTTTGTTCATGAAAAAGCATTTTAACATGTTCAACAAAAAATCACTTTATTGAGAAACAAAGATATACTGAGATAAAATAGGTTTTATTTTAATTAAAAATTGATTCTGTCTAAAACGTCTGGATATTTATAAATACAATATCAAAACTGAAAAAATGTAATCTGAATAGATATTCTGTGTATTATTGTTTGAAAATTTTAGTTTTTTAAGTTCTTAGAATGAATAAGATGTACAATTGTCTTTACAGCATGTGACAGGAGTGTGTTATTTATACACTTCAAATCCCATCAGTTCATTAAAGTTATTTCATTTTGGAGAATTTAGTTTATTTTAAGAATTGATCATAAAGATTTCTTTCATTCATAAAAATTCTATAATAAAGTTAGAAAATAAAAACAAATTTCTTTGAAAGGAAGATAAGTGACTACACAAAAGTATACCAAGAATTGAATAAGTTCTACAGTAGACAGACTGAAATAGATATAAATCAATTTACATCCATAATCTTTGAGTTTTGATTTCTAATATTTGTTAGCAACAGAAAAAATAATTTGACTTATTCATTAGTAGATATTCAGATTAGATAAAATTGCTATCTATACCAACTCAGTCTTATTATTTCTCATTGGGTCTTTTCAAGTGCAATTTTTTATGTATATTTCTCTTTTTTTTTCTGATTAGAACAATAATTGTGAGACAGAATATCATTGTTCTTCCTTTTGATTTCTTTGGTGTTAGAAAACAATTCAAGATTGATCTGGTTGCTGTAAATATGTGATAGGACAGTAGGCTGGTGATCCTGCTATGTTGCATTGATTCCATCTATCAGATTTATAAAGAATCAACTTAAATAGATTACATTCAACTACTGACCAACCTAAGGTACAATATCTTGAACAACATTGATGTGACAGCTCTTTATTCACTTTTTACCTTGAAAGTCTTGAATGAATAATCTTATATATAGACAAAAATCAATTTCAGGTTTTTTGCTGGTTGACTAATATTTAATTTGTACAATGGAGAATATTTCACAAACAAGATTTATTTCTTTTTCAATGTTTTAATTCATTTTTAAAGAAATCTTTAGATAATTCTGAGCAAAAGTGTTGTAAATATTTTTTACAACTGTGAGTGCTATATTTAAAATTGAAAGGCCAGAAATATATTAGCTGAATTGATAGGCAATAACATGAAACCATTGAAGCAATTTGGAAACCTTGGACAAACTGTAAATCAGAATACAGATATAGAGGTGAGAGATTGTGAAAAGAAACCTTTTAAAAATTACCTTCTGTGCTTTGCGTTTGTCAGCTCTTTGGTTCTGGTGATAGATGCGACTAAAGTTGGACACAATCACAGGCACAGGTAGGGCAATGACCAAGACTCCACTCAGAGAACATACACCACCAACGATCTTACCGGTGATTGTACTGGGTACCATGTCGCCATATCTACAAGAAATAACACAAGGTAAATGAGGTTATCCAGGCATGAAAAGTTTATCATAACTATAAGATGCATGTAGTCAATGCTACTGAGGCAAAAACTCTATTTGTCGAAAGTAAAATCATGTAATTTTCATCATCATCTAAATGTATCAGTACTTTTAAAACAATTATTATTATTTTCAGCTGTGACCTGAATGCCATTTTAATATTTTTTCATTGTAATTCTTATTATATAAAAACAATTGTAGATAGATGAATGTTCATATATGCATGAGTGTATCTATTTAGGCATTTTCATGTGTATATATATAATTCCAATTATTTCATATAGACTAAAATAATCATTAAAATGCAAAATCAAATTTATGCAGATAAACATGATAAAGCAGTTTTCTGTCATGAAAAAATGAGTTAAGAAATTTTCTGTTAGTTAGTTTCTGCTATATATAATATTGGAAGATCTCAAAACTATTGTCAAGAAGAGAAAGTTGAAATGGTATGACTACATCATAAATGCCAACAATCTTTCCACTAGCAAAAGAAGAAGAGGTAAATAGAAGAAAAAATGAGCTGACAATGTCACTAAGTGTTGTGGACCCGGAAGAGGTCCAAAAGAAAACTCAAACTCAGCAATTCAGTGAAAACGTATTATTAACAAAAAGAATGAATACAGAAGTGTTGCACGTCTGTCTGATGGTTAAGTACAGTAGTCAACTGACTACAGTCCTCTTGCGAGGCATAATATAGTCATAAGACAAGTCTATTTTGTCCATGAAGGTAGGCTACCATAACACTAAGTGAACTGGAAGATCATTGACAGAGACTCAGACATTGGTGCACAACCAAGAGCCCATCAGGTTGCCCAACTGTGCAGTAACCCTACAAACCCTACATCTAATGAGACTGATGATGATGTTGCCACATATATGACATTCATTAATCCTGACTGCTGAATTTCTTTATTATTCTGAAAAAAAGGACAAATATTTTCTTCTTCCTGAACAAACCATTAGATACTAGTAAAATGTACTTTTAGTTGATGTTTTAATTTTTTGTACTCTATGGCCTCAAAAACGTCTATAAAAATCTAACTATTTATATTTCGATCTCTTAGTTTAAATAGTTTTATATATGTTGAATATACTCTTTCTCATTTATTACTAATTTATTTTTGATTCCCATTTAATGGTAATATTATTTCTCTGTTTGAAAGATTTTTTCATTATTATTATTATTATGAAAATAATATTTAAGAGCTCCTTGCAAATAACTGCTATATGGTAGTTATGTATCATTAACAAAAATAAATTCTTTACTTGAAATTTAATCATATTAGCAAAGACTTTATCATAAAAATTTCAGATATTTACATAACATAAAATCAATATTTTAATAATGTATAATATTTTTGTTAATTTAATATATTCCATGTTTCTATCTCTTTTCTGATTGTTATTTGAATTAGGCGTTCATTGGCTTTCTTCTGGTATATGTTGCATTTAGTGGTCTTTAGAATTTGCTGACTGACATGAAAAATACTTAGGTGGAATAACTAAATCATGCATAGCAGAACAGTTGTGCAGAAAAAGGTGAACACACTACTTACTCTGGAATAAGATTAAAGTAATAGAAAAAGAACTAATAAAATAAAAAAATGTAAGTTGGAAAAATGTACATATAAGTTATCAAAGAAAAGTCAAGTGTAAATTTGAGCTCATATAAATTAATTTCACAAGGTATGTTTTTCCTATACCAATGATCAACAGAAGACCATTTAAAACTTTACTTCTGGTGTTGTGAACTTATTAACAATACATTAATGGTGGTCAACAAAAAACTAATTCTTTAATAAGAACTAAATAACATTTCCAGTTTTATTTGTTCCTATGTTAACTTACCATAATTTCCAAGCTTTAAATTTAGTTTTCTTGTAGAATAAAATATTTTTAAGACCCAACATCCCTTATGCTTCAGGATTGGCACAAAAAGAGGCTGATACTGATAGCTTATATTACTATGACAGTCCCCAGCAAATCTGCAACTAATATAATAATGCTACATAGAAATAAAAAAAAAAGTACAGTTTTGTGACTCTTGTCAACTTTGGTGTTCTTATTGAACAAGAAAAGGAAAATAATTTAAAGAACAATGGATGCAACATAAGTCTAAGAAAAGCAATGGAATATGACAGCCAAAATTCAAGACAAGTTCAAGACAACAAATGTTTAACTGTTAAAATTATTCAATATATCCAATTGAATTATATTGTGTATAATAAATAAATGCATGCACACATACACACAGATATATATATATATATAATTATGTTGTATAAGTTTATATACACATAAAACTATTCAGTAACAAGCACGAAAGAAGACTACAGGTGTATCAAACATTTTGAAATTTCCATAAGTTTTACTGTGCTCCCACATGTCAACTATATAACAAACATAAAGAAATATAGAAAGAATATCTTGGTCATCACTTTATATATATATATATATATATATATATATATATATATATATATAATTATGTTACATAAGTTTAATTTGAATTTAATGTTGACTAAAAGGAATAAAAAAATTCTTGATTATGGTTATTATAAAAATCCTTTATTAGGATAAGACAGTTGATTGCATTTTTCTGCAATGCACAAATTTCACAATTTAGATTATTATGAACTATTAAAGTTAATATTTTCATAAATGCTATTTGCTAATATTATATTAACATAAATACAATCCATTGTTAACTGGGGCAAGAAATGACTTAAATTTAATGCCTACAAAACAAAACTGCTCCCTTTTAATCATTTTAGAGAACATTGTTTACCTTCCATTAGCATGGCTGATGCTAACCTCCAGGAGAGTGACTCATTGTACCTTCTTCAGATAGCATT
>CAHIKZ030002401.1:622500-745000 GCA_903632075.3 Acanthosepion pharaonis
TAAAATAAGTATATCCCTGTAGACCCTGCATAAATGGGATCGGGTCGGTCTACCTCCCCGAACAAAACTCTGCTCTTCAGCATAGCCTCATCCAGGTTCCTCTCTGCTCAAAGGCAGAGTGTTAGACCAGCACAGCTGAAAAAGATTTTTGCTAGACAGTATTTACTAGTGCCCCTCTCCCCATGAGGGTAGATGTGGCACAAAGCCGAGTTTAACGTGGAACATCCGAGCCCTTAGCCTCATCCAAAAATTCCCCATAGAACCCGCATAAATGGGATCGGGTTGGTCTACCTCCCCGAATGAGATTCTGCCCTTTGTTAGAGCCTCATCCAGGTTCCTCTCTGCTCAAAGGCAGAGAGTTCGACCATATAGCTGAAAAGATTTCAGCTAGAATATTTGCCAACCGACCCATGTGGTCGGATGTGGCACAAGGTCGAGTTTAATGTGGGTTCTCTGAGCTTGTAGGCTCGGCCAAAAATATTCCCTTTCAAACCTGTATAAATGGGTTCAGGGTCAGGTCAACCTCCCCAAACAAGACTCTGCCCTTTGGCGGAGCCTCATCCAGGTTCCTCTCTGCTCAAAGGCAGAGAGTTTGACTGTTTAGCCAAAAAGATTTTGGCTAGACTCTGTAGTCCATTAACTTACAGATACTTATAGTTAGCTATTACCTATAGTGTAGTCATTCATGGGGGTTACAGGTTATTCCATTACATCACATATACATATGTATATCTATATATATATATGTGTGTGTGTGTATAACCTTTAGTTGTGGTCAATCACTGTTCTCAGGAAGCTATTTACAAAATTATATATGCATATGTATATGAGTTATATCAATAAGGAAATATCTGTCTCATGTTAACTTACTTAAGTGAGGATATTTTGCGGTTTTGAAAACAGACATTTCATTATTAATGTTATGAAGGGGCACTTCATCTTCTATTCAAATGGAAAGTTAGTACATGCATGTGCATGTCTGTATGAAATATAAAGCATATATATATATATATATATATATATATATATATATATATATATATATATATATACAGGCAAACAAAATTATAAGTGAGCAACGACTCTCTAATGCACATTCAACTAATGAGTTTGTTTCTTAACAAAGCGAGAATACTTGTCTGAACAGGAGAGTTAGGGAAAGCAATTATGTTTTGTTTATAAATATTCATAAACAACAGCATTGAGTATATATGAAAATTTATAGCATTGTTAAGAGGATAATGTGATTGTACATTTAGATAATGACCAATTGATATAACAGTCCTAAAATTTATTGTTCACTCAATACAGAAAAATATTATTTAATTCATAATTAAAGCACATAATTGTTAATGGATTTACCTTAAAAATGTGATTTTTCTTGTTTTATTATTGCTTTATTTTTATTCTACTCCTTTTTGCAGAAAGATATTTAAGCAAATCCAGACTTGATTTGCTTTATCTTTTGTTAAATATTTGATAAGCAATTATTCTTTCAAATTACAAAATCTTTTTACATAATTTGAAAATCATTATATTACAGTGTTTACAATTACGAAAAAATCTAAATGCTTTTTATTGTAAACTATTCATGTTTTTCTGTGTTAGTAGACTTAAAATAAATATATCAAAATGTTATTTGAGGGACCAATAGATGATGTGTAGTTGATATATTGGATAGAAGCTCAGAATGAGAAATTGGAGAGCTGAGTTCAAATTCCTCTCAAGTTCATTGCATACACTTATGTAAAAATACCCTTGGAAAAGATATGAATCTATCACTTCTACCCCCAGTTATGTTTTAAATAGTAGTACAGACTGGTCTCTTTGGTAACCAATCTAGGAGATGGAGAATTCTGAATTGAAAATCAGTTGGGCATGAAGCTAGCAACTGCATCTTGTAAAACCCTACTATATGCTATGGAAATCACAGCAGCAGTAACTAAAATGCAGAGCCCATGGGCCCTATATTCCTCAGGGTGTCTACAGGAATTGAGTGAGTGAATGAGTCCTGAGTATACATGTTACTGAATAATTTTTATTTCTTTATCTTTGTAATAACATGCTTTGTAGTGCTTATAATATAAGTAACGCTTCAGCAACTTGCCATGACACTTGTATTACATAATATGAAAACTGACTCCAAATGACTTATTTTTCTTACCTCTGACTTGGAGCTCTTTATTTATGATTATGGACTAGTTCATATAGTCACGGAAAGTGTACTATTTACTCCACAATGATCTTGTCACTTTGTATCAGATCTTTCGAGATTGAATACTCTATAATCATATCACTAAGTTGTGTTAAAAAACAAGATAAAAAAAATATTTGCCAAAAATTATAATAAAGATACTTCATCTTAGAATTTCACTAATTTAAGACTGTTACTAGCTAGTAGAACAAAATAATATAACATGAAATGTTGTAGCAAAATTGTGGTAATATAACATTTTTGTCCTGTCTAACCAGCTGCTCCTGTGATATAAAATTGGTAGCTACATCTTTACTTTTACTTCACACTACTTACTGTGTTTGCCTCTGAAAAAATTGCCATAAAAAGCTCTTATGAATTGGGATTTCCTTTGTATTTTATCATTCCAGTTGTAGTCATTTGTCTTGCATATCGATAACTGCTCTACTCTTATTGCTTGGGCATTTATGTAAACTGTGCCTTAGTTATGTTAATTAGGCAGTCATTTAAATGTCACTACAAAAGCTAAAATAAGATAAAGAAATAATGAGACAAAAATTAATAATGAAAATAATTCATTTCAAAATTCTCATGATGTTATTGAGTAGTTCTTTTGTACTTGCTTTTCTGTCTGAAATGAGAAATATTCAATACTTAGAACTAGCCTTTAAAGACTGAATAAATCCCATGCTACTTTTCAGTTAGTTTTTAAACTAATTTCTGTAGTAAATTCTTCTTCTATTTTCATTTTCAATTAAACTTTCATTGTGTTAATTGGTATCATATTAGGACCTTGAATAAGTTCTCATTGTTTTTCAACAGATGGCATTCCCTGGACTATGTGCATGTAGTTTCAGATGGAAATGCATCTATAAGGAAGTACTATAACTAAGCTTGAAGGATTAATAAGTTGATTCATGAATTTGGTAGCATAGTAATTTGTTAGTTCAGTGCCTTATTCAGACTCAGTGGAAACTGCACTAGCCTGAACTTAGCAGTACTAAAAAAACAAAAACAAGACAATCAGTTTCAAGGTTCTTCTCAAGGCTTTACTAAATAACCTTTTTCCTTTTTCATTATTTGAATATTTTTAAAAATCTACTGATTTTTTTCTGTTGAATATCTTTGGTTTTGCTTTATATTATAATTTATTCTCTATTATGTAGGATTCACACTATATATGTTAAGCATATATGTACAAATATTTAAACACAGCAATTATAAATATTCAGAGAATATTTTCTTGGTAATGTTTTTCTTAGCTGAATGGCTTTAATGAAATGCCTTTGAATCAGTCATTATTTTATTCTGTCTTTGCTGCAATAAAATAAAACTGTTTTTACAGTTATAGAAGCTTTTGATGAAAGGTTTATTCATTCGGACTCATATAAAATGTATATTTATAATTACTTTTCCCATGCTTTAGAGAGATGCATGTAAGTCAAAATTGATTCACTTCTTTTAAAACTTAGTAATATAAATTTCTTTATGTAATAAAGAATGTAATTCTTTTGTGCTTCAGTGATAGGGACCTAAGTTTAAATTTGTTCATTCTTCAATGATGTGTTTCTAGATCAGATAAAAATCTATGAAAAACTTAAGCATTTATTTAAAAGAGTTTGGTGTGTTCTTGAAAGCAACCTTCATTGAACATAGCAATTACTTCAGTGATTTTTTAACAAAGATGGTTCCTGTAATATTGATGGGTAATATCTTACATACTTTTTCCCCCCAAAGCTAGAGAAATGTCATTAACTGAAGAAAGTAACATAAAATTGTGCAAAATACTATAAAATCCTGTAAAAGTTAGTCAAACAAAATTAGAAAAAAAAGAAATTGAAAAATAGTTTATTTTAAAACCTTTTACCTCAGTAAAAGCTCAATAAAAGAATGTCAGAATAAAAAGAAAAAAAAAACAAACACTATATATAATCAACAAATGGAATTCTGAACAAACTGCCAACTTTTAGAATTACATCTATTATTTTTCCTTCTTTCTTTAGAGTTGTGTGTATTTATTTTTTAGCAGCAATCTTAACACAAGATTAGTACACATTCAGGGAATTTTCCATCAGAATTCAAGATATTTTTTTCCTTTATCTTTTTATCTTGAGATATGATGATAGTCGTTTCATAAATCCTTACAGTTAATATTTTAGACCAACTCAGAATAAGTTTGTTATAGTATAATCATATTAATCATATTAATAAAACATGTTAATACATTAATAATCACAAACATATCTTCCATTCCATGAAAGAGAAAGGAGAGCTTAAAGAGAAAATTGAAAATGTTCAATATTAATGAAAAAATCACTGAAGTGACTTGTTTCATCCCCAAAAGCAACTTCTTAGGAGTTATTCCATTTTGTCATTTGATTACTCACTATTTGTCAGCTATATATATTTATATAGCATATCTCTCGCTAGATGTCAATGAAGTTTAATAAAAAAAAGAAAATTCAAAACCTTAACTTTTGTATCATTTGGATAGAATTTGTAAGAATTTGAAAGAAAATAATGACAATAGATTTCAAACAGAAAAACCTGTCAACTAGAATAAAGTAGAAATTTCTAAGACAAAAAATATTTTGTAATAAAGTATCAATAGTATATTTGTGAGATATCAAATTATATTTAAATTCATGTCTTAATTTTTAAACCTTGAAACATTGAGTTACTCATGGTTTAATCCCATAATCATTAATATTCTAGTCAATATATTTTTAATTTTTAAAATAATAATATCTTAGAACAAGATATTGGATGAAATTTATAAATTGAAACTGAATGAGCTAATTCCCAATTGAATTAGCACAAATTTGATTCCCAGAGTTAGATCACTTGTGAGCCTCCTAACCATATCTGGCCATAATTTAAAAACATCTTTGACTTGTTTAAATCACACATTAATTGTTCAGTGTTTAGAAACTTGTCTACTAATTAGTTTTATATTTTATATATATATATATATATATATATATATATATATATATATATTTAATTTTTAGTTGATTTAGTTGATGTTCATATTTGAGTAGATGCTTCCTTTATTCATTAAACAGTATATTTATTTTTGTCTGCCTGCCTGAATATTTGAGAAATCTTATTAAAGAAATAGATGAACCTCCAGTAAGATTCAAACCTGTGTCCCCCTTTGCAGGAGAAACTGTTGTTAAATCCAACATGCTTTGAAATGGCCCAGTCATGTAGGGTCTCACTGATCAAGGAAATAAATAAATATAGCATTTAATAAATAAATGGAGCATCTACTCAGATATGGCTATCCACTAAAATAACATATAAAATGATAAAATTTGATGTATTAATACATAAAACAAACATTATTTCTTTAGAAATAAATATATATATATATATATATATATATATATATATATATATATATATATAGGGGAATTTGGGCAGAAATTCTTCATTTATGCAGGTTTGAAGATTTAAAAAGATCTGTTTTTAAGATTTTTTAATTTAATTTTTATACAATTTAAAACCATTTTTTCTGATTTCTGTAGAGAACTTGAAAATAAATTAAGCAGTTTCTTGTAAACACTTTCATATGTGCACATTTTATTTCTTTTTATAATTTCATGTGTCAGTTTCTGGTGTTGACATATATATATATAAAATGAATGAAATTTTATTGAGGTTGGGGTGTTTTCTTCTTATGGTTAAGGTTTCTAGTTTTTGTAGCTATTTTTATAGTTTATGTGGTAATGTGATTTTGTGTTACTGTTATTTCTGGGATTGTGTTTTGCTTTTGCATTGGTTGTTGGTTAGTTATTAGAATGACAGTCTTCAAGTGAGCAAGTGAATTTGTAGACAAGACTGATTTGTTGAAGTTTTGTTTTTTTTGTTTTTTTTTGTATTATTAGTTCTGATCATGTTAAAGGTGTAGGGAGATCACAGTTGTTTTCCCTTGGGTTGAGCTCATGGTTCAGCCTCTTTAGAGAGGAGAACTCTTCTGTTCCTTTTTTCCTTTTCGGCTTCCATTTTTTTGAGGAACGGTCTTTATCTTCCTGACCACCAGGGTGTCCACACATGTGGAAACTGGTCAACATGTGCACAGCCTAACGTGGAGAAAAAATGTAATTTTGATTCACCTAGCTATGGACGGTCAAAGCTGGAATGTTATTTCTTTGGTTAAGGTTTCTAGTTTTTGTAGCTATTTTTATAGTTTATGTGGTAATGTGATTTTGTGTTACTATTATTTCTGGGATTGTGTTTTGCTTTTGCATTGGTTGTTTCTTTGTTCATTATTCTGTTAAATATTCTCATCCTTTGGACAGTATGAACAATCATTTGATTTGGGACATGTTTAAATCATTTTCATATGTGCTTGTAAGTTGTATTTTGCCTTATTAAATGTTTTGTTTGTTATGGGTGTGTATCTTGTCTTTCTATATTTGCATTCTGTGTTAGTGTATCAATGTCTACACTAATACTAATATTAGTACTTGGTGTACCGGAAGATTAAAAAGCATTATTCTTCCTAACACTAAATAGCCGGTAAACTATAACTAGCTGAAAAATAATACAAACAGAGGTTTTTGATTGTTTTGATGTGACTAATGTATTTAATATTTTGTTTTTGTTGGTAGGTTATATGTATTGATATATTAGGTATCTTATAATTATTTTTACTTATAATTATAAGATATCTTATAATTATTTTTGTCTATTTTATTGTTATTATGTACTTGGTTTCTGTAAAATAATTTATAATGATATTTTTATGCTGTTATTATTGTTATTTTTTGTTTTTTATCAGGTTAGTTTGACTTTTTATCTATTATGTGGTTAGGGTAATTAATGTTTGCATAATATTTTAAAGTTTATTATAAAATATTATGCATGTAAAGGATATTAATTGTACTTCATTTAGTTATTATTATAATGGCTATTTTGTGTTTATATGGGTAATTGGTATTCAAAGAGGTTTGGTTAAATTATTTAGACATGTTATGTCTGTTTATTTTTAAGAAAAATACCAAAGTTTTCTTTCAAATAATTTTTTTCCCAAGTACTCTCAGTCCCATCTGAGACCATCTTCAGGGAGTTAAATTGTTTGTGTATGTGTATACATATTTCTGTAAATTCAAAACAATTGTTATTGTAGTTGGTTGTTTTTTATAGAAAGCAGTTTTAAAGTTATCATTATTTGAATCATTTAGTGTTTCTAAAAAGGGGTTTGTGTTATTGATGTTGAGTTCATATACAAAGTTACGAATAATATGTTTTGTTTTCAAATTTGTAATTGTTCATATGTTTAGTTAATATAAATTGATTGTTGATGTAGATTTATGGTATTTTTTAAATTTCCTTTTTACAGTTCATGTTGAATTTTAATAGTGTTGGAGTGAGAAATGAACCCATAGCAATGCTATCAATTTGTATGTATATATTTCATGAGTAGTTGTAAAAAGGAAATAAAAAAGTATTACAAACAATGCAAAAAAACTGATGCATAAAAATGAAATACTTGTAAAAGCCCAACATGCCACCTCTAACAACTGAAGACATGATACTGGAAAATACCAAAGAGGCACATTGCATACCTATAGACATAACCTTGTCAAATTCACAAAAAATTATTTGGTAATGGCTTATGAAAGCCAGAAATGCTCAGAAGTTTTCTTGTGATGCATTTCATCCTTTAGGACTTCATCAGACTAAATTTGTTATGAAGTCTTAAAGGACAAAATAAGTCACAGGCAAACTTTTCCACTTTGTCATACATTTTTCCTCAATATTGTTCTTGATATATAAAAAATATATATTATCTCTCATATTTGTATATATATATATATATATATATATATATATATGTAAGCAAATATATGGATATAGATCTGACAGTATGAAGAAAAATATACTGAAAAAAACAAAAAAAAACCTTAAAATGGGATTATGCTGTTTTAATGTTTAATGTCAAAGTTTGGTCTAATAGACCATCTTCAGGACATATTCATAAAACATAATTAACATAGACCATATACAATTCAACATGAAAAAGACGATGGACATAAAAGCAATACCAATCCAAACAGATAACTGAAATCTTTTATAAGATCAGCGTTCCGTTTAAATATGATCACATCGTCGTCACATGGGCAATGTTGTGAAAACGTATTCCTAAAATTTGAGTATTAGACCGAAACGTCCGACGTTGACATTAAACATTAAAACAGCATAATCGCATATTAGGATTTTTGTTTGTTTTTTCAGTATATTTTTTTTTTCTTCATATATATATATATATATATATATATATATATATATATAAGTTTGCAATTAACCTTGGATTTAAATAGAAGTTAAATATTAGAGAAACTGATTAAAATAGGAGATGAGAAAGAGGAAGAAAGAATAAACCATATAAAACTGTATAAATGAAGTAGCAGGCAGAGATAAAATTCTCTGACTGCATTTGGAAATGAATGTTCTGAGAGGGATTGGAAGAGTAGAAGTCATTTTATGTTGCTTGTGATCCTAAATAAATTGTACGTTAAAAACAAATATGGATATTATTTTTGGTTCCAACTTTTATTTGCAGTTATATACTTTGTACCATCTGTTTTGTCTGACTATTCATCATTAATCTTCATTTAAGTCAAAATCACTGACCTAGGAAACACTTCCTGTCGTTTTCTGGCTGAAATGTTTCAGAAGGTCTGTTAACCACAAGCCAGACTCAAATCAATATCTTTTGCATATAAATTTGTTTGACTTGCTGCTAATCATAACAGTGTAATGCATTCAAGTAGTCATGATGAGATAGTTCCTGGAAATGGAAGTGAATCAATTTTTAGGTACGTGATTAATCATTATGTCAAAGATTCAAATAAAAAGAAAACAAAATTGGTTTGGACTTCATAATCATAAATAGTAGTTTTGTCATTTTTTTAAAAAAAAATCCTTGACCATTAAATAAACTTACAATGTTATCAGTAAAGTTACATGAATATAAAACAATTCCAAAAGTTCAGCCTAGATTTAAAAATAGCCATAGTTTCTACTCTAAACAAGTGGAAGAGAAGTGGGATATCCAGGTTAAAAAATGAATTGTTAATTTTGCTTTACCATTCCAAATATTTATTGATATCAGAGAAATAATGACAATTAGCTTTTATATATATATATATATATATATATATATATATATATATATATATATATATATATAGCATTGCCTGGCTACACAAAAATGAATTCATCATCATTTTCATCAATTTTCTATTGTAAATTTTTTCATATTCAGATCATAAAATATGTTATAAAATACCATTTCAACCTCCAATAAAAACCATATACATATTATGTAAAATATCTAAAAAGTAATAGAAAATGGATTATAGAAATTTGGATGTCTTAAACATGCCAATATAGATCAATAAAGTTCATCATTGGCAATGATTAAAATCAGCTTTTGCTTAATGCAATTCTACTCTTTTAACAGTTGAGTGTTGATAATATGTGTTTGATTTTTTCATTGTTATAAAAATAGTTGCTACAAATTCTAAAATGTTGAGCCACAGAAAAGAGCTACTTTTGCCATGTGAGACAGGGATGTGCTGAAATGTGATTGCCCAACGAAGAATGAATTCCTCCCAAAATCCGATAACTGGTCATTTGGTCAGATTTGGCAGTGTCAAGAAGTTTTTATCACCCATTTGCAGTATTTTGAAGAACTGATTATTTTCACAACAGAAACAAATAAAAATAAACATTTTATTTTAAATTTTTAAGTACTTTGAAAATTTTTTTATTTACTTGAACGTTTTTTTGAAAACTTAAACATTTTTATTTTGATTATGAAATTTATGCAAGAAAGTTTTTTGCATTGTAATTTTTTTTTTATATTTATACTTACATTAAAAAAAAACTTTTGTTAAGATTTAATTTAAAAGAAAGTCTAATACTAAAAACTGAAAAAGGTGTGCTTTGATACTTATAAGATATTACATTTTTCTAATTCCTTTCAAATGAGCTTTTAAAAACCAAAACTATAAGTACTAAAAAATGCAATAATGAAAGGTAACAATTTCAAAATTAGCATAAAATGATTGATGGAAAAGAATACTATTTTTTGATAAAACCCATTACAAGGAACTTTTGCTTTTTTTAAGCATTTCACCCCAAGCAAGGCAGGAGTGACATTAGTATGCAAAGAGTTACAGAGAGTGAAAGTAAAAGAAAAGCCTGGGTATAGGGGGATTGCGAAAAGGATGAAAGAAGAACACAGATCAAGGCATCAGATGTCGATTCACATTACATTTAAATTTTTGAAGATTATAGTTATTAGGGAAGTAAGCCATTGTTGGGAAGTGTGAGAGAAGGTGTTGGAGTAGAAGAGGTTGTTACATTTAACTGTTTCAGCAGTAAAAGGGTTGGGCTGAGATGCCAACCTAGTAGCACACTTGAATTCATGCAGTCAGGGCACCAATGAAACTAGCTCATCAGAGCAATTGCCATGAAAATATTTGTAGAAAATGCCATGAAAATATTTGTAGAAAAGACAGAGGAAAGCCACATCACATCTGTGAGAAAGTGACTGGAGTCGAGATGCTAAGTCAGGCCTGATCACATTGCATATCTGTCTATAGATTTGTTGAGAACTGCAAGATGAACAGTCAGGACACCAGACCATATATAGCACAGTATTCCATGCATGGGTGAATGGCAGATTTGTAAATGTGAAGGATGGATTCAGATGAGAAAAATCTCCTGCTACAACACAGGTTTTGTCTATATTATCAGAAATTCTATCGAGTACACAATAATCTTGAGAGGAAGGGGAATGGTAAAGAAAGAAGAAATAACTTACTGAATTGAGGAGAAATTGATAGAGACACATATACAAATGACCTGGATATTCCAAAGAGAGTTACCTAGCCAGTGGGAGATGATCGTGGACATAAACTCCCAGGCCATGCATGTGGATTTTAGAGTCCTTTCTAAGTAGAGGGAGGTTAGCCGGGAATTGAGAAATCAGAGTATGGGATTGATAAGTTACGGTTAGTCTCACAGAGAGCTAATATATATGGAAACTTATCAAAGAAGAACAATTCCACACTGCAGAAATTGGTATGAATACCACAGATGTTGGAGAAGAAAATGTTAAAGGGTTTAAGTGATTTTTTCAGAGCAGGTATAGGTCTCCATTTTTGTTTACTTATGTTAATGCTGAGTTATTTTGTTAAGGAAAATGCTTAGTGTAATAGTAGCAGTCAGTCATCATATGTACTGTACTGTACTGATGCGGCATTCATCCTGGGCAGATTGAGCCGGCTTCTTCCTGTTATGAGAAGAAGATTCTTGGGATAAATTACAGAAGTAGGGTACCCAGGCCTACTCGTGTCATCATATGTGACATGAACATAACAGAAAGGAACTGGTGCAGACTGCAACATAATGTGGCATTAGGGTTGCCCATCAGAGGTGTATGCAGGGATCCCCATCCATGTGTGACATGGCACTGCAAGAACCCCAATATTATGCAACTGCCATCACAGCCTCTCAAGATGCTATTCAAGAGTTCAGGTTCCTAACTACCAGTCGGGAACTGCAACCAGAAAACTACCAAACCTGGTACCCTCAGTATGAAGAGATGTTGCCACAAACTGCACACATCACAAGAGATTCACAACAGCAATACTACTAAGGCCAGAGAAAAGGAAAGGATCTGGGAGCCCCCCCCCCTTTCTAAATGGGAAACAAGGGATGAGCCTCCACTATTCAAGATGACTTATAAAATATTAGTGAAATGTTTAATGATTTGCAAGTGTCATAAATGAACTAAATACTGACTGGAGCTGACAACATTATATTTAAAGATTATTTAATATTTTCTTTTATTATATTTATATTTAATAAAATAGACAGATATATATTTTATGATTTTTTTAATTGCACAATTAAAATATAATTAAGTGTAAAATAACTAATGTATAAGTGATGCATAAATATATATTTGTGTATAAATGAGTGAGAGCACAAAGTACAAACCTAAAAATATTTGTTAAAGAATTGAATTGAAACTTTCCAAATTGTTTTAATTTAAATAAAAAAAATGAGCAGTAGAATGAATACACAAAGGCAAATACATATCTCAAAAGGATTTTGCAGAATTACCAATAGATACTAAGAAAAAGTGAAATTATATAAATTACCAGTCAAGTATTCCATAAATAATTATAGTTTTAATTTATCAAAGAGAATAATAGCTTTTTGATCTTAAATGTCCTTCTAGATTGGCAACTAGATCTTGCCATTTTACTTTTGAACTAGTTAGAGGCAACCATATGTTCTATTCTAATATATTCTTTTCTCACACTTCTCACTTGTGGACTCCCTTCTGATTTCTTGCTTTTTTGTCACCTGTAAACTTAAAAAAATTAAGTGCAATGCCAATCTCCATTTTCTATCTTCTTAATTCCTGTTTTTATTGTCCTCACATCTCCTCATTTTTCACTCCCTATCACGTCCCGTAATCCATTGCATCCTAGTGGTATTATAGCCCTGCTTGAGGTGAAATGATTAAATAAAAATGTAGAAATTAATAGTTTTTAGAAAGTCAAAGAAAACAGGATATTGTGAGGACTATTAAAATATTTTACCTGAAATTCTAAGCAATATCCTTGTGATAAATTTTTAGATAAAGAAATGAAAAAAAAACTTGGAGTCAGTAGCATTTTAGAATCATTGAGAAAAAAACTTTAAAGAAAATGTTACAAGAGAGACAATTATTCCAGAATTTTTGAGGGAGCCATACTTTAAGTGAAGGTACCTCAATGTATTTTTAAAGAGAGTTTTTTTTTTTTAAAAAATAGGGTAAACATTTTTCCTACTTAATTTAAGTATATTAAAGACTTAAATGTATAGAAATCTATTTCAGAAAGTTAAAGAAGGTATTTTATAAGATTAACAGAAAAGATATTTCAAGGATAAAGTTTAAAAACAATAAATAATTTTAAGGAGGTATATATATATTTTAAATTTGGAAAGAAATTTGTTTATCTTCAACATGTTTTTAATATTTTCAAATACAACATTTTCACTGTCCACAAGATTTTTATTCCATATTTTTAGCCAAATCAATCTTCATCTATAAGTTACATGATAAATCTAGTTTAAAAAATAATAATAATAATTCTTTCAATATAATAGTTAAAGTTGTAAAAAATAATTCATGACCTATGATTACTGCAGTTTATTAATATTCTTTTCTGTGCAATGTCGTTCAGGATGTGAGCAATCATGGCTTTCCACAACTTCCTATCTGTTGTAGCTCTTAGTAATGTTTGGCTTTTTACCATCTCTCCCACTCTTCATTCTGCCATCCATTTGCATGAGCTCGTCAGGTAGGTGGCCCACTCTGTCCCTTGTTCATTTTGCATTCTATGTGTCCTGTGAGTGTCAAATTTTCCAAACCCTACCTTCTCATTAAGTTCTCCAGAAATTTCATCTGTCTCTTTTGGATTCTGTGTATAAGTATATGAATTCTTCCATTTAAATACATAATAATAAATATGCTGTGATGGCACTTGCTTCATTCTTATGATTTATGAAAATGATATTATTTTCACCCTACATCAATCCTAAACAGAGATACTTTCTTTACAACATGCTAAAAATTCAGTAGCCTTAGAAAATTAATAAAAGTCTAAAAAAAGCCCCACAAAACACAAGATTTTATTCTACCATTTATTCACTTTTAATATCAGATTATCTATCCTTTCATATCAAGAGAAGAATACAATGTAGCATTTTCTTTTTTACTTTTTTTCTCATTATAATGATTCATTATAAGTTTAAAACCAATATTCTTTCAGTTCAATAGCATCAGCCAAGCTCATCCAATGTGCATTGTATTTTTAGAAAATCAATCCTAAAGCTTTATTGAAACAAGATTACAATGAGATCATTTACTAAAAAAAGACATCTAGTGGAAAAAATAGAGATAACTTGATTAGTAACTGTAGTAAAGAAGGTTAAAAGCCTTCCTATTAAAAAGCAGAAAGTGTCTTCCATCTTTCTACTTTCAATAAGATCATCTTTTTTTCTACAAAAATAGACAAAACCAAAAGAAAGAAAGTCATTAAAAATTTATATAAGAATAAATTTTAAAAATGCCTTAGAAGATTATTTTTTTCTCAAAATAAATAAGTCTTTATCTATGTTTTCTTAACTTACATTAAACATTTTAACTTTGTTTTTATTCTAGCTATGGCCATAGCTTCTTAGTAATCTCACATTCTTTGCCCTAAACCTTGGATGTTACAGCTGTCAACTTTGATTATGTCAATCTAATATAATGAAAATATCTGGTAGCAAAAATGTTATTAAACTTGTTTGTATTTCATTTATACTTTTTGAGACTAACTATAATGGAAATTTGACAGCAAATTAGAGATTCTGTACAAGCATCAACTATAAAAAGAGCTTAAACTGAATATTGCATGACTATCAACTTCCTTTTGTCTTTACTGCCAATGTTTTAGTTTGATAGAACCCAGTCTGTCCTACTATTTACTCATAACTGAGATAGCCTTGAGTTGCAACCAATTTAGGAGAAGGAAAACTCTGAATTCAAAAATTGTATGAAGCCTTGGCAAAGCACATACTATACAGCTAAGGAAAGGATCATTTGCATTGAATAGATGATCCTGAGTATGGTCAATTCCTTTTTTTAGTTTGATATTTCATTTGAACCTCTTGAAATAGTAGAATGCAGTCTACTTTATCCTACTATCATAAACATGATCATATATTCTGTTAATTCTAGGAATCCAAAGTCAAATTTTGAGTAGTATTCCAAAAAAAAAAAGAAATAATTTAAAAGCTTGTGGCCTTTATCACTGTAAAATCTCTAGGACTGTAACTGGACACTATTTCCATGGACAGGATTAAACGGTATTAACTGGAATACAATTATTTCTAAAATTGTGATTAACTTTTGTTAGCATATCAAACAAGGAATAATTTGGGGTAAAAAAGTTCAAGAATCAAAAACTGTTATCTTTACAGTAAAGCAAACATTTTCTTTTACTGATTTTTTCTCCATTATTAACGTTTATAAATTTTCTTTTCTTCTGTATCAATTTGAAAATAGAAGGGTTTAGTTCAGTAAGGGAAACACTAATATTTCACACTTATATTTATTATTTACACAGCCCACAGATACCTTCACAAAGATAAGATATTTGTTGACAGATTACAAAATATACATTCAGCTTTTACAATATTTTTTCATAGATTATCTTTTCATCTTCATAATTTTCAGTTCAATATTTTATTCATTCTGCCAGTTACTGAATTGTCAAATAAGAGATTGTGTTAAATTGTTTATTTTGGCTTCAGAATCCATTTTAAATACACACTTAAACCCCAAGATGTAAAAGTAAAAATAACATAAAGAAATGGTTCAAATAAATTCTGCACCCAAAACTCAAAATGGTATTTGCTAATGAATTCAGTCATAAATTATGATTTTAGTACAGTTTTATCATCGATCGTCTTGCAATACTGTGAAACAATTCTCAACATGTATTCTCATATATAAGTAAAAATGCATTTCATTTTGAAGTTAAGGTATTCCATTTGATTTCATTACAAATGGAAAATAATAGTCTTCTTATTTGCTGAAACCCATTGGGTTGGCTGATTTTTTAGGTACTTTCTAAACATTAACTATTTCAGCAGATTAAATCTTGTAATGTGCTTGTAAAGTGGCTTCTTTGAAAGACACTTGGGTTGATCTCCAAGAAGTGCTTTTGGGAGAAACTTTGCATAGAGCATGAATAAGACTGAAGCAATCAATTGTTCATCTTATAAAACTGATTCTGGCTATTGTTCCTGTATTTCTAATTTGATTGTTACTATCTGAATTTGAGTGATGAGAATTTTTATAAAAATTCTTAAAAAAAGGGTGTTTTGCTAATCCACATGATTAATGGGAAAGCAGAACATTGAACTCTGTAATTATTTCATTCTAAAGATTAACACCCAACAAAAGAACATTAACAGGAGATAAACTAATTATAATTGGACCAGTAGCAAATGCCTTAACTATCAAGCCATTTCTTCTGAGAATAAGTGTTGATATTTATGTAGTGTAAATCCTCTCTATTTTCATGTGTTCAGTTTGTTTTCATTTTATCAGATGGGATTTTACTAATGTGCCTCACTTACCTTGCACTTGAAATGGAATATCAAATCTCTGTTTCTAGTCTAATATTCTACCATTTATGGCAAATATCACTATTCTCTTGGAATATAAACTTTCTAATATATGAAGAGAATATTTGTATGCTTCATCAACATCACTTAATAAAATAATCATATTGATGGCAATGATAATGATAAGGACATTCTATTAGTATCCATAAAGTACATCAATTTTCTTCATAAAGTATAATTCTTTACAATATCACCCTTCAAAAGTCAAATAAAAATTTGATATAGAATTTTAAATGTGGGGTTGGATATGTTTTGGATGTTTCTAGGAAAAGTAAACAGATCTGTAGAAAAAAAAAAGATTCTTTTCATTCTAATTCTTTACTTGTAAAACCATCATTATAAATCTGCTGAAGCTATTCACTGAAACTTGTCAGGCAATTCACTGCTAAACATTTATCTGGGAGAACCTGAAATCATAACAAGATTTCCATACAGCATTCCTATTTACTTGTCTGTTCTATGCTTAAAAGTTTCAAAAAAGATTTTACACATATTTCTATGGGCATGAATTTCAACTGTTCATTGTTTAAGAATTTTTATAATATATATTTTCATATATCTACATACAAACTATATTCAGAAATGCAATTTTTCACACAGAGATACACAAAAACATATCTATAAGGAAAATTATGTATATATATATATATATATATATATATGAAAAATATACATCTAAGACACATTAATCTATCTATATATAAGATGTCATGTCTATGTCTGTAATGTCTATAACTTTTGCTGTGTTAGAGTTATTTCCTCTGCACTAGTGAGAAGAGATGGCAATGTTTTTAATATGGCAATAAAGCACAGTTCAAAGATGTCTGTGAAATCAGGAGCAGAAAAACTGACTCCATGAAAGAGCTAAGTACTATAATAATCTGAAAAAATATATATTTTAAGATACACATTTGAAAAAACTAATAACAAAAATACATTATATTTTTTAATAGCATGTTTAAACTAGTTTTATATATATTTAATAAAACTTTTTACAAACACACCCATACATATATATATATATATATATATATATATATATATATATATATATATATATATATATATATAAAAGTGAACATAGAGGTCAATACTTAGAGGCGACAGTCTGTTTCATGTTAGACGCAATTGTCAGGCCACAAGTCTACTCTGTTAAATTACAAAAACTTACACTACCCATCAATTTTAATTTCATTTTTTCATTTCATTTCATTTTTGGAAGTGCTGTCTGATGATCCGGCATCCTTTAAAAGGACTCTGGTGAAATAAATTATTATAATGCTACCTTAAAATGGTCTGTTTTTCTTTTAAATATTAGCTCTGGATTTACATTGAGCTCTCAGGATTTCATCCTTCTTGGGATTACCCATACGGATTACCAAGTTCTTCATAACTTCATATATATATATATATATATATATATATATATATATATATATTTAGTACTCCAATAATACATGTACAGAAGGGTACTGAAAATGTTGACCAAATATCACAACTGTTTTTTAATCCCACCTTGGTCAATATGATAACTGTTTAGTACTTGCTTGCATATACATACATAAATTTTTCATAATTGATATAAGCATACATAAGTTTTTTTCATCATTAATATAATTAGACATAAGTTTTCATCATGTACAATGAATTTTACTATCTACAATACTAGCCACAAATGTCAATCCACCTTCTCACAGTTGTGTTCCAAGTCATGTTGGATGAAAGCAAACCTCTAGGCAAGCCTTCATGACCATCCAATGTTGTTCTACATTCCTATCTAAAAATTACCATAGAAGTCAGTTACATATTCTTCTTACACATTTTTTTATTGTGATGTGTATTTAAAGTTGGTACTTTGGTTGCTTTCATGTCTTTTAATAATGTCATTAATATTTTTCATTTTTTTTCTATGTTTACATTTACAACAACAACTTTTTAAATGGTTTCTGTTGATAAATCCTTTTTTCATGTACATCTTTGCTCAACTTATGTTTCTTTTTTAATATTTACTAACAGGTTGTAATGTGTTTTGTTTTACATGTTTTTAGCCAGTGTTCTTAATGTTCTGCATCTTTTCTCTCTACATTTGCAACAGCAGCATTTTCAAATATTTTCTTGTTGATCAATCCAGCTTCCTTGTTTATTACTCGTTTAATGATGTCTATTCAACATTTTTACATTTTCCAGTTGTTTACCAACTACACTTTACAGTATCTTGTTTCTCATTTGAAGTTATATCTCTCTTATGACATGTCAAGTGTTATATATCTGAAATTAAAAAAATAAATAGCAATAGCTATACTGTTCTCTATATGTTTTGCATAATGATGAAAAACCTTTGAATTGTATAATAAACTCTTTCACGATCAAGTAAATTATTGTAAGTATTTTTAATAAAAGCTCATATTATAAGCTAAAATTCACATGGTATAATTAAGATTTAGATGTAGAAAATTATAGCAAGACTGATTGGTTGATAACAGTTTTCATAAATTTATAGTGAAAACATTGATATGAATAATAAAATCTGACATCATGTAGTAAAATCTTCTCTTGAATTAAAATCTTATAAACTGTTCATAAATTTCTTTTGGTGGTCAAATTACACAATCAGTATGAAGTTGATAATGGAAAAAGTTAAAAAGAAATGTACTTTTTAACTACTACTTTTTTTCTATATCTATATATATATATATATATATATATATATATATATATATATATATATATATATATATATACATAATGAATAAAAATATTAGAAGGAATGAAACAAAATGAAGACATGATTTTCTGAAAGAATTATGAAAGCAAGATAAAAAAATATATGTGTCTAACTACCTTCAAGCCAGTTCTTTAATTAAAATCTTAGCGCACAAATGTTACTCAATCAGTTATCTTTCTGTATCATCAGAACAAGCTTCAGTAAGAAAATGAGCTTTCTCTATTTTTCTACTTTTGCTTTTTAGTAGTAGTATGTTTAATATAAGAGTTAAAAGATGTGTCACTATGTTTTATGAGCAACTAATGTCATTAATTTATTAATATATTAAACTGTAAATAAGAGAAAAACATTAAATATCATATCATCATCATCATCATCATCATCATCATTATCATCATCATCATCCCCTTGACTTTTGTAATCATAGGGGAGAACTGAATGCAGAAGCCACACCTAATCTCCTCCACAATGGTCTATCAATGGCAGCCATTAGCAATTCTGGTATAGTCATACCTGTCCATTGTTTGACATTGTCCAACCAGTTTTTGTGTTGACATCCTCTCCTATGTCCACGTTCAATGATGCATTGCATGATGGTCTTGCACAGACTGTCATGCCTTGTAACATGTCCAAACCATTTTTCTCTGTTTGACAGTGGTGAGAAGAGGTTTCTGGTGGCCCACAGAACTTTCAACCCTTTTCCACACAAACTCATTGGTTTTATGTTCCCAATAGCCAAGTAGTTTTCTCATTCATTTTTTTTTTCTGAAAACACTTGGATCCTTCTCTCTGTTTTTGACAACAGTGTCCATGTTTCACATCCATATAGGAGAATGGAGACTACCAGCAATTTGAAATCTGATTTTGCTCCTCCGTATTCTTGCCAATTTGGCCATTACTGCTAAGACTGTGACAATCCGTGTGTGGATTTCCAAGTTGCAGGTACTATCCTTAGACAAGATTGCTCCTAATTATTTAAAACTGGACACTTCCTCCAGTGAATTCCCATTCATGATAATGTTGGATCAGGTGTTACTTTTTTTGCTATTGACCATTACTTTGGATGTCTTAGAGCTGACTGCCATTTCATACACTCATGCTCTTTCAAAAAGTTTATTGGTCAAGTCCTGGAGTTCACTGTTACTACCTACTATGAGGTCAATGTCATCTGCAAAATTTAGGTAACAGTCTACCACCAATAGAGATTGAAGGATTATGGTTATTCAGGGTTTGACTACACTAAGTAGTATACTTAAGAAAAACTGATTTACTTTAGTGAATTATTAATGTTCGTCCATTAGTTTTACCTTTCATTCATATTATCTTTAATTTAAATACCAGTAAAGACAGAATGATGTCTATACTTTAACATTGCTTATATCACTTTTATTCAGTTTACTCCTTCATTTAAATGTCACCATCAAAACAGACTTAATGTATCTTAGTTGTTTCTCATCTTTTATTCATGCATTTTTAGGAAATATTTACTTGATTTCTGGGTATCTGCATCAACTTCTGGAGAAGAGAGAAATGAGAGTCCTTATCTGCACACACACAATTTTACACTTGTAACAAAATATTGTCATGCAAATCAAATGATAACAAGACCAATTCTCTCCTATGTAACATTGTCTTCATCAGTTATAGTCAGCTAGGGTGTGTGAATAGCTCCAAGACCTTCATCCAAAATGTAGACTTGACATTCTCATCTTTGATTGAGAGGCTGCCCTCTTACTGCTGGGGTGGGTGTTTATAGATCTGTCCCTGTTATGGGACTCTTATATCACACATACATCTCAGTTGCAACTGGGCAGAACACATGAGTCAGCAACTAGGAGGTCTTCTGTCAGGTCAATCCTGTGCCTGGCTTCTCTGAAGGACACTGAGGGCAAAATCTGTTCAGGCATGATCTGGTATGAGGCACATACTACACACTGACCAAAAAGGCTTTGCTCCGTTGTATGACTTTGTACTTTTAAAATCTACAGTGACTAAGTCAATGTTGTTAATCATTTTAAAGAAAGCACAATTAATTCAATGTGTTGAATATTAAACATTGATTTTGATTCAAAATTTTTGACATTTTATCGTTTCAAATAAAAAAGTCATATTTTACCTTCCGAATGTGGAGGAATAGCTTAATATGTAGTTATTATCTTATTTTTTAACTAAAATTTGAACTGTATAATATTTGTCTAATGTGATTCATGCCTGAATTAAGTGTATTGACAACAAAAGAGATTGCATTGCAAAAAAATTATTTTCCATCATTAGGCTGTGAACTTATTGATGTACATATGTGCATTATGCTATCATTCTGTTCCATAGCGAATCTATCACTTTCTGTTTATTCAAATCCATGTCTTTACACAGCTGCTGCTATTGGCACATGACTACTAAATATTGATTGCATTTCTTGTGATGCTAAATTGAAATTAAAAAGAAGTTCAAGAATAGAAAACTGTTGGAAATTTATTTTAAAGAATGACTGGCATTTGCTGACTAGAAAGACCAAGAGATGCACTGTGGCAGAGGAAGGAAACAGGAAAATAAAGTAACAAGAAACTAACACAAAAAGAGCACATCTTTTGAAATGTATAATATTTACAAAGTTATTTGCAGAGAAAAAGGAACCATGCCCACTCAAGCTGCTTATGTGACTAACCTATATTTAGATCTGGTCAGATTGCAATTGCACTGATGAGCTCAATGAAAATGGTTGATTCTCTAAGAATTATAAAAAGAAGACATGCATGTGCACACACGCACACACACACATATACACATATATATATATAAATATATATATATATATATATATATATATATATATCAACAACAACAAAGCATTGAATATCTATAATTTCTGACATTTCCATACAATTTCCAAGAACTTCTGGGAATAATGGTATTGATTGCAAAGAAGCATTTCTTCAAGCCTTCAGTTTGGACAGTAGCAGCAGTTGGGAATCAATGCAAACACCTCACGGCAACTGCAACTCTGAAGAGAAAAATGCTCAAAAAAGAAAATAAATGTTTCTTTTTTTATAAAATTCTAGATTTTAATATTCATAATTTTATTTTCTTCTCTATAATTCATGCTATATTTGCACCTGCACACACACACACACACACACACACACACACACACACAGTTGCATATATGTGTGTGTTTCTGTGTGTTTCTGTGTGGTCATAAAGATAAATCAAAATTTGCATTTATATACATAATACACATATATCATGTAGTTGAAATTATATATAAATAAATACACTAATATTAAAATTATATATAAATCAGTGTACCAATAAATAAATATACCATATCAATTTCAGCTAATAATACCTTTTTTATGAGAAATATTTAAAATAACTTATTTTGTGTTAAATCTATTTAGTGAAAGATTGATGAGCATTATGAAATCTGACTTTGTTTACATATAGATATTAATTAAGCATAATGAGGGAATATACTAGATAGAGAACCAAATGGAGGAATAGAAAAGCCAGGAAGATAGTGATGTTCTAAAATTCAGCTTTTGAAATCAAAATAGAAACCATGCAACTATCATGTACATGAAACGGGCCAAATACATAACTATTTATCTCTCTCATTCTGTTCATATCTATCTATCTATCTATCTATCTATCTATCTATCTATCTATCTATCTCATTCTGTTTATATCTATCTTACTATCTATCTCATTCTGTTCATATCTATTTCATTCTGTTTACATCTATCTGTTTATATCTATCTATTCATCTCATTCTGTCCATATCTATTTACTTATTCTGTTCATATCTATATATCTATCTATATCATTCTGCTCATATCTATATATCTATTTCATTCTGTTCAGATCTATACATCTACCTCATTCTGTACATATCCATCTATCTATATATCTCATTTTGTTCAGATCTGTCAATCTGTATCTGTTTATATCTATCTATATATCGATTTATCTCTTTCTGTTCATAAAGCTAGCTTTTCCTTATTTCATCTGTTTCTGATAGGTGTCTTTTTGAGGCAGAATAATCATTAGGTAATCGTATTTCATACAAATAATAATTTATCTACAATCTAATACCTTCATATGAAGATGACAGCTTTGTGAATGTTACCTAGTTTACAACACCATGATCACAACTTTTAGCTGATGAGGAAGGATGACGATTGTGAGAGAAGTAATGAACATCTTCATTATTGCAAATGTATATAAGGTACATTTTTTGAGATGGCAACATGCTCATATATAAGTACATAAACAGAGTAACTGTATTGTTTTCATTTTCAGTTTTTCTTGATCTATACTATATCTATTTATATATGACCAACATCAAAGTGTTAATATTTATTTTTGCTGATACACACACACACACACATATATATATATATATATATATATATATATATATATATATGTTCATTTTTGTTGGCCTTATCATGTGGCCTCAAATCCCCTGTAGGTACATCAAATTAAAACAGACCATTGGAGACAAATTAAAATCACACATATATATATATATATATATATATATATATATATATATAAAATATATATATATATATATATATATCTTACTTATTATAAAACGCAGGTGTGTGTGTGTGTGTGTGTCTGTAACGTTTATATGTTGGATCGAATTTCCTACATTTTTTTAGCTGATTTCAAATAAAACTTCACAGGACTACATAAAATTACCTTTTGATGGTTCTAACGGCGCCGAAAATGGGAAAAACACAGTTGTTTTTAAGAAAATCAATTTGAAAACACGATTAAGACACATCGTGAGAATGAAAGGGGGACAACTCACCCACGAAAATGTAAAAAAAAAGAGCATAGCATGATGAAAAGACGCCGAACTTGACCAAAAAAAAATTTTATCGTCTAATGTTCATATTATTATTAAAGAGGAAAGATCAAAGTATTTTGGGGTATTTTTTTTTACCTTTTTAATCGTTCCTAGCACGTCTGAAATTTTCGTTAAAATATTTTTTTTTTTTGGTCAAAAAAGGACAAATAATCATTTTCAATCATTTTTTTGATTTGATAAAAAGATTAAAATCTTACTTTTGATATTCTTTTTAAAATCAATTATCATTTTTTCAAAACTGATTTTAATAAAAACAGATATTATACTGTTTATTTAAAATATTTTGAACCAAGCTTAACTTAGCTTCTGCACTGAAAAATGTAATTTGAAAATAAAACAAAGCAGGTCATAACCTTTCGCGTCGTTTGACGATTTTGATTGACGAAAGGCACATTTTCATGACGTTTTAGATAACTTACGGAGGGTAATTTTCTACGGATGGAAGGAAGTGAAATTATTTAAGGAACAAATTATTTACCTCGTTACTTTTAAGGAAAACTTTCAGCGCTCTAATTTTTTTATTTTTTTTTTTTTTTTTGTACTTAGCTTTCATTTTACGTTTATTTATGCTTTATGGAAAAAATATAAAGAAATTAAAAATAAGATTGTTAATAGTGAGATTAAATTTCATAAGAAAAAGGTATCTAATTAATTTAGGTACCTTTTCTTATGAAATTTTATCAGAAGTGTACATAAAATACTATAATTTTATGTACATTTATTACATTTTACTGTGTTATTTTGTATTTCCATTCATTTTATTATTAATTTTGATATTTCATTTATGGAAAAATGTCATAACTGAGATTAATATAAAAAATAAGATCATATAAATTAAAGTTTAGCAGTAGTTAAATTTCATAAGATGATACTGTTACTTGTAGGTACCCTTCTCAGTTGAAACTGAAAACTCAAATTAACTTCTCCATACGTGTTTCAAAAAGTAAAGGGCTTAACAGTGGAGAACAATGCTGAACTCAAATAATGCAACTAAATTGTATTCTGGTTGGTCTTCTTCCGTACTTGATAATTACTGTCCGACTATAAACAAAAAAATTACATTTTTAATTACCATGGCTAATCTGATTGGTCCAAATTATACAATTTTCAAAGCACTAGACAATGACAATCTCATAACGGACATTTTGAAAGGTTGATGTTGCTTTTAACTAATGTTAAAATATTTTTTAAAATTCAATTTAAACATTTTTAAAAAATCTTTTAAAATTAAAGAAATAAGAAATAATTGTATTAAAAATTCAATTTTCATTGAAAAACTTTTTGCTTCCAGAAAATATTGTCCATATTCATAAAAACAAATTAAAACAAATAAAAGCATTTGAAACTAAATAATATATTTGTTTTATTGAGTTTTGTATGTTACAATTCACAGCTGATTTTCAGGTACGCAAAAAAAAAAAAAAAAAAAAAAACATGATTTGCATTCTTCAAAGCCTTGTGCTTTTTTTAACTATTGTAATCACTAAAACCGATAGTCTCGAATTTCTAGAGTTTTTCATAAAATTATTTATGGGGGTGTTAATAAATATAAAAAAATATTTCTGCCATGACTTTAATAAAAAAAAAAAACATATTTATAATAATTTCGATCATCAGTGAATAGTTTCTGAAAGTTTCATTAACATCTGACAATTATTTTATTTTTTGCAAGATTTTCCAAATTAATGTGTGTAAATACAAAAAAAACGCTTAAAAATTATCTGTGTTATTTACTACCCCTTGTTGCGATTAAAGAGAAACAAGGTTTTTTAAATCAAAATTTAGAATATTTTAAAAGATGGAAAAATTTTAAAAAATAATTAAAAAATTTAGTCTATCCTCTTCATAAAAACATAAGCATTTTGACGATAAAATTTTGTTTTCATAAACTTTAGCGCTTTTTTTTTCATCAGACTATGCTCTATGTTTTAGCAATTCCGCTGGAGTGACTTAGGTTAAAAACCCAGGTTGTGTGTGTGTGTGTGTGTGTGTGTGTTTCTGTGTGTGTGTGTGTGTGTTCCTTTTTATATATGGGATCGGATTTTTACATTTTTTCAGCCAATAAAACAAACATCCACTTTTTTTTTTTTGGCAGGTGTGTATTTCTTATTGTCTTGCACACTTTTTCTTTTATTTACATTCAGAATGCTTTAAAAATTCCATTTACAAGACAATTGTTTATAATAAAATTCTATTCACCAATCGATAGACTCATAACGATTGTAAACAATGTTTTTGTTTGAGTTTGGGTTTGACCAAAAAAAAAAAAAAAAAATTAAGACATGCGTGTCCGTTAACCTTAAACAATAATCTTTGTCAATTTTATTTTTCAGTCTTTATGATGGTCGATACTTGATCTATCTCTTACTGTTACATCCCTGGGCAATGCCGGGCTCTACTATATATATATATATATATATATATATATATATATATATATATATATATATATATATATATATATATATATGTATGTATGTATTCAATATATGAGTTCACATTCACATTCATATGCTGTCAAAATTAAATTATTTCTATTTATTTATTCATTTATTTATTCTGTTAACATATTACTGTCCACATTATATTATATATATATATATATATATATATATATATATATATATATATATAAGTGTTAGTTGATTTTTGTGATTATTATTCTGCTCATTAGTTCACTATATTTCATTATTTGTAACTTTTTAGGTCAGTAGACAGATTTGTTACTCTTTTGCTTTTTTGTTTGTGATAGTTGCTTTTGGGAAGCTGTCAAATGGTATACTTTCATACATATATATATATATATATATATATATATATATATATATATATATATATATATTTGCTCATTAGTTTCAAAAAAGAAAATAGGCAAATGCAATGCCTATGAGTCAGAAATGCAAAAATTCTATGAAAGAATACAATGGCTATAATCAAAAGTGTTTTACCTCATAGAAGTAGAATCTAGAATATTTATATAAGTATATACAAGGACGTACATTTTTTTGCATATGTGTGACTATTTAAATATGTACATATATATATATATATATATATATATATATATATATATATATATATATATGATGTGTGGGGTTGCTACAATTATTATTAATGACCAATGAATGTTTTTTGTGAAATATTTTTAAAATTGTTCTTCTCTTCTGACAATATCAAGACTGCGGTTGGCAGAGGTAACTTCCACATTTCATGAGCCATTGTCAAAGAAGGATTATATATTTGAATACATTCAGAGTTTTAAATTTATTTTCAGTGTTATGCAATATGTCAGTTTCAAATGTTAGTTTGCAGTGCTTCTTTTGTTTGTTTTTTTAATCATTTTTCTCCAAGCAAGCAACTAAAATGCAAGGGGTTACTGGGTATTAAAGAAACTGAGAAAACATTGTTGATAAGAAAGAGCAATGAAAGAACTGAATTCAAAAAGACAAAAGATGATGATTGATATAGTGTTTAAATTATTGAAGATTGTAGTCGACAGAAAAGCTGGCAGAGAGTTCCAGGTAAGAAATGCAAGACAAAAAAAAACATTAGAATAGAACTTACAGTTAAATTTATCAATTTCAACAATAATAGAGATGCCAATCTTCCATACTTGAATAAAATTTTATTAATACTAGATTATTTCTCTTCTATGTTTATGACTTCTAATATATGTATTCATTCTTTACTATTTATATAATATAATATTTTGGTATTATCTGTAAATATTTGTTTGATTTCTTGTGTGTTTTTGTTGTGTTCATTGGTTGATGTGCAATTTAATCATGCTGTTATCAGATAAATGTCAACTTCATATCTTACAGATTAATAAGTTATTTGAAGCTTTATTTATATTTCAGAATTATTAGCAGTAATGCATTTTTTTAGGTGTTTTTATAAGATTATCAATTGTCTCTCTATGTATCTTTGTTTTATCATTTAAGATAGTTTTGAGTTTAGATTCAGTTTTTTTGTTTAATATGATTAAGACATTGTTATTGTCAGTAAATTTAACTGTAATGCTTTTCTTAAAAAAAATAAGTTCATTTTGGTTAATGGTGAGGTTTGCTGAAGTGTATTACTGTTTTAAAAACCTTTGTCTTTTAATAAGTTTGATCTTCTCATTGATGAAAAACTGATATGTGGCAACATAAATGTGGTTCTACAGATGGATGCTGAGAATACCATGGACTGGACATTTTAGTAATGAAAAAGTTCTGGGAAAAAAATGTAAAAAGAACTCTTATACTTAGGATCAGAGAGAGGTAGTTGAAATTCCTAGAATACAAAAGAGGAAAGAGAACTTGGAGAATCTGTCATTCACAGGACATATTGAAAGCAAGGGGGACAGAGAAATCAGCAAGTAACTTACCTAACAACTTATATAAATGTTTGGTGAGAGATAGCAAAAAGCCAAAACTTACTTAGAGCTACAAAGGACAGAAAGTTGTGAAGAGCTTTGATCACCCACGAATTTTAGGGATACAGCACATCAGCCTACTTTGAGTGTCAGTTTGTAATATCTGAATTTTGGAGTATCTGAATATTTTCTACCATATTTTGTAGGAATATGAATTTTAGGTTCTAAGTAGAGTATTTCTTTTTATCATTCAATCACTCCATGACCAGAATAATTAATAAAAGTATTTTCTGAATTTGTTAAATATATTTTTTCTTTGTTCAGTTTTATTTCATATATAAATTTTTCCATTTGATTAATTCTTTCAGCATGTTTTGAATTTGATTATATTGTTGTATATCACTTTCAGTTTTCCCTTAATATTGTTAAAAATCTTATTTAAATTGGTTGAATTCATTTTTAGCTGTTGGGATTTGTTTTTGATGAGTTTTTGCAGAAGTCTGTTGTATTAATTTCTTTCATAGCTGCTTGGTCATGTAGTTTAAATAAAGTGTACTTGGATAGCAGTTTTTGGTTGCTGAAAGTTTTATTAAAATTCAACAAAGAATCATTGTTAAATTTTAATATATATATATATTATATATATATATATTAAAAAATAATAGAAGTCTTATTATCAAAAACAAAAAACCAACACTTAATAATATTAACTTTGAACATGGACACAATATCTTGAACATGTATTGAAAAATGAAAACATTTTATAAAACATATATACAACAAGCTATTTCTTATTTAACAGTTAAAATATTTAATCCTTGAAAATGGCTAAATGTATAGCCAAAAGTGCTCGGATAAAAAGAACAGTTGGACAATTTTTATATAATTTATCATCCGAAAAGAAAAAAAATTATTAGATCGCATGAGAAATTGTATAAAAAAACTAAATAAAACACCTTGTTTGTCATATTCAATGAAATGTGCATGAAAGAAGGATTGCTGCCTAAATACACAAATTTTAAATATACATATATATACATACATATATATATATATATATATTAATATGTATTTACATTTACATATATAAACATATGCATGCATGCAAAAGTATGTACAATTGTTCACTTTTCTGTGTGCCATTGTACTAGCAAGCCCAAAATGTCTTAAATATTTTAATGACAATCTGCTGTCTTGTTTTCTTGGTATTGAAATTAACCTAATATAGCACAATTCATAATGTTTAAGCAAAGCAAACATACCTGTTTGTAAGATATATTCTTACTATGCTCATAAATATAATTGAATATGTAAAGTCATTATGATTTTGTATTAATGCCTGAAAAAGTATTATTTCAAATATATTTCTTTATGCAACATTTGTATGCATCCTACATGTTGATTTTTTTAGTTAACTATAATGCTGAATTAGATTATTGATTCTACTAGAATTACAGAACTAAGACAGAATAATAATTTTAATCTAAACATTTTAAGATGCATTTTAGTATTTGCTAAGAAATATAGGAGAAAATCATGTCCTCACTTGAACATGGCACCTCAACACTCAGTCCTGGTATTTTGTTAAACTTTTTTGTAAGTTGAAAAGAGGAAAAAGAAGAAAAATATTTAGTGACAAATAAAGACAGACATGGAAAAGGAAAGCTAAAAAATGTATCAGCAAAAGTTTTGCCTTCAGAACATCAGATGATGGTAACTGTCTGAAAAAATACATGGAATAATGCAAATCCATCAATTTCAGAAAACTGTCTACTCAGTTCAGATGAGATCATTGATAAAATTGATCTTTGTACCTTCAGTCCCAAATAAATCTTTTCTGGTATGAATGAGATCTATTTAGAATTTATCTTTCTATGATTTTTGTTTAAATCAATTTTAACTCTATTAAAAAGAGTAATTCATATTTATTCAATATTATTTTTAACATACTTGAGAAATATTTGACAAACAGCCTAATGTAATACTGTGTGATTTTATTTTAATTTATATATACAGGGTACAATGGATAAATTGTTGCTATTTTATATTTTTAATTTCATGCATGCACATTGTTTGTTTTTGATTTTGTCCACTGCACAGTATAGTAGGGTCAGTTGTGCACTGTCTGTGAGAAAAAGAGCACCATGATGCAATTTACTCCACCAGAAATTTATAAACAGCATGCTGTACTGCTTGGCATTCATCAAGCTGAGGACAGTGCAGAAGATTCAGAAAGAGTTGGATGATATATCCAGGCAACATCATAGTTTTTGTAGTGATCACTATTGATGGCGATGTTATGCCTCCATTCATCTTCCCACAGGGCCTCAAATTCAATACAGAGACCTACATAAAGTGCCTTGAAGAGGTAAAGCTATCCTGGGTCAAGAGGGTGGCTGCTGGAAGACCCTATGTCTGGCAACAAGACTCTGCACCATACCACACAAACAGGAGAACCCAGTTGTGGCTGTCAAACAATTTCTGCGACCACATCACTCCTTATATCTGGCCACCTAACTCACAAAACTGCAAACCCCTTGATTATTATGTGTGGGGCACAGTTGAATGAGAGACCAACAAAACTCCTTATATCACCAAAGATGAACTGAAGGCAAGGATTATGGCAGCATTTTCCTACTTATACAAGGAGAGCGTCCAGAAGAGTTGCAGGAGATTTTGAAGTTGTCAGGTGGCTGTGGTTGAAGCCAATGGTGATTTTATTGAATAAATCTACTCTTTAGTACTTCACAATATTTTTGTGTAATTTTGGTAAATATATCTGTTAAAATAAGATTTCACTGTAACTTTCATTTTTGCATAATTTAGATGACAATTTATTCATCGCACCCTATAATACCCTTCCTGGTAGCTGAGCTAGTTTTGTATTTCTTACTAGTCCATCATTTCCACAGAAAATGGACTGAGACTTGTGTTCATTTTTGTTTTTTGCCAATACCTTATGGAAAGAAAAAACAAATTCACTTCTTGGATCTTCTATCAACAGTGATCTTGGCAAAATATCTTGTCACTGAGGGTCAACAGAGAAAAATTTGAGTAAGTAGATGGGTAACCAACCCCCCTCACTCAGGCAATAGTAGTAATAAAAAATGTTATATCTATAGTCAATTTTGACAAAGCCCAAATAATAATGTTATTGTTGTTTGAACAGAATGCTCCATGTAATTATTTCCTCCAGATAAAAAAAAAAAAAGAAGATAGAATCAGTTTCTGTGAAGAAAGGCACACTCTGAATGACTTTTGGTCTTATAAGAACATTTTATGATTTCATAAATAGTAAGAGGCAAACAACTGTGTGTGACAAGAGGTTAGATAAGGTGATCTGAGAATAAAAAGATAGATAGAATTAGTGGAACGTAAAGAGGGCTAACTTGATTGAACAGCCTTTGTACAGGTGTGGCAAGTATTTCATAACAAAAGAGAAATATAATAAGCTACATAAAAAGAAATAATAGTATATTAAGTAAATTACAAAGGCTACAAAAATGTGCAATTGAAAAAGGATATGTAAATATAAGTGGTTCTAGTAGTGTAACAGAAAATTGATAGTAAAAAGATGTGATGCTTGTAACAGAAACAGAGAAAACAAGAATTGGTGGTATAAATTCATGCCTTCTTATTACAGGAAAGAAGACAGTATTAATTCTATATTGCATTGACATGCATTTTGTGAAACACAGTAATTAAAGAAAATTAATACAGCATAAAACAGCAAAGAATTGGGAACAAAAGTGCAAGTAAAAGTTTTTCACACATGAGATTTTAACTACTTTTACCATAACTCTTACTTGGCCATATCAATTACCATACAAACTAATCAAATTAATTAAAACCATTAAAGATAGTTATAACTCTTCCTTGCTGGTTAAATAGTTTGCTATACTACAAATTAGTCAATTCATTGTTTTAGTAGCAAGCCAATTGATATATACAAATGATGGTTATTTCTATCAACTTGGATGAATTTATCAGCTCCGTTTAATATATGATTGATTAATGATGAATACAATATTTGATTCTTTCTCTTTTTAAGTTTATGACCACTTGTAGAAGTTTTATACAAAATCAGGACCTATGATTCAATTCATAACATTTATTCTTTTTATTATGTAAAAAGAGGTGAGAAAATGTATATTTTTCATTTTGGATTTTTAAATAATTAACACATCAAAAGTTGTTACTTGCATTAGTTTTTTAGTCTTATCTGTTTTTTCAAAGACTTTCATTTCTTATGGTTTTGCCTCTTAATTCTATTTTTCTGATATCATATTGAAAAAAGTAAATAAGGAGTTACACCATGATCTTACTTCTTTAGTTGATGACTGAAAAACAGAGACATTCTTTCAAAGAATATATAGGCAAAAAGTCAAATAGTTAATATTAGAGAGTTTTTATTATCCAATGGCATTTGAGAGAATATTAAAAACTTTTATCACTACCACAAAATATCAGTGTCTTTACTTATATTGCTAATTTGATATTGGTAACCATCAAAAATTTTATTCATGGTTGGCCATTTTATATCACACTAGCAGCATGGACTGATTCAAAAACTGTACAACTCATACAGCAATTGCTATCACTTGACATAAAATATTTTTGCCCTTCCTTGCCTTTAAAGGAGTGCCCTTTGCCGTTCTGATGTTGCTAGATGCCTTACTTCTTGCCTATCTCATACTGCAAATTTTTTCTAAGCTCTATACTAAACATTAAATCTGTTATGAAAAAAGAACTAAACAAAATGAACAAAACGATCAGCTTTAAAAAAGGACTCGTAACTGGAAAAACTGAATGAAAAAAGAATGTTAACAACAAATACTTTTTCACACCCAACCCAGTTCTGCGGAATCAGAATCAACGTTGAGTTTAATCAAGTGAATGAGTCAATTGGAGTAAAGTGCCATGCCAGCATGCTAGTTAACATTCGTGTCAGTCAGTTGTTGGCTCTCACACTGACCAATAGAATCTTCCTGCCTATTCGTGGCAACCAGCTACTGGTTCTCACTCTGGCCAGTACAAAATGGCCACAAACTACATGAAAACTGCTGTAGAAGCATGAAAAAATCGATTATTTCCACTATCGATGGGAGTTGGGAAATACAAAGACAGTCTTGGCCTTCCCACTAACTTGGAGTATGTGCATGTAAATCTTGGTGCAAATCCGTCCAAAATTGTGGCTGTACAATCATTACACACACACACACACACATCCTGCCTTTTATAGATAGAGATTAATAGAACAATAAATTCACTACAATTGAGTGGCACTTATTGTTGTTTATGTTTTATCGTGAATATTTTTAGTTTGGATTAGATATTTACATCTTTACATATGAATAAATGTTTTCAGTGTTCAGTATTGTGTCCAAACAAGATTGCACAAGTCAGACACACTCAAGATTTACATTTAAAACAGAAAATATAGATAATAAGTATCACTTTTATAAATGGCAGTCATTCCAGTTAAGGCATTTTTGAAGATTTTAATGGATACTCTTACATTTTTTAATGGATTATTTTTGCATTTAAATTTTTTCAGATGCATAAATACATATACAACTTCCATATTTGTGCATATGTACATATTTTTCGCATATCTAGAATTATATCCCCAGCACACAGCTACTCAGAGGAGGTGGTATTGAAAAAATTTTGGTCATACCCACTTCTCAAAGAGTGGCTAAATAACCAAAAACCAGAATTCCTTCTTGGTTGAAACAAGAGCTTTTCAGTATTCCATTATATATTTTCATAAAGAGATTTTTTTCAGATACAGACACAGTGACTTCTTTTTCTCATGATATGTTAAAGTAAACTGTTTACTATGTTTAATCTTTGATTAAAAGAGGAAATGTAATGTTGATAGAGAAAAAGGCAGGCCATAATATGAACCAAATTGCAAATCTATGATATTTTTTGTGCACCTCTTAGAATTGTAGAGGTATGCTTTTTGATATTGTCTTTCATGTTTGTACTAACTATTTACATAGACAAATATTATTAAAAATGTCTCATAGTTTACCTCAATTCTATTTCCTTTTACTAGCCTTCTTTTATGTGACTGAAATGCAAAGTTTCATCACTTTAGTCAAGATATGAATACATTTATATGTATTTTATAATTTATACTAAATTTCTTTAGTAAAATATTTTTGTAGTAATAAAAACATTGGTGATAGATAGATTTTTCTTGTCTTTTGGCTCTCATATCTGTAAAGTTTATTGTCTGTGACTTCTTTGTTAAGTCAATTTGGCTATCTTGAACATAAAGCATAATGGAAACACTTTATGGAAAAAGAAGATATGAAATGATTAAAATTAAACAGAAACCAAATGTAATAATTAGCTTAAAAAAAGCATGTTTTTCAAAATCTTAGAAGAATTTTCCAGAGAAATGAATGTAAGAAAAATAGAAAAGTAAACATAATTACCATCTGTGTGATCTTTATTCATAGGGATCTGAGTTTGTCATTGGATAGGTTTATAATTTTGCATGTTTATTTGTTCATTTTTCTACTACTTTATGACAACAATTTCTACCTATGATAGCAATGAAACATTTTAATGTTTATTCATATCAAAGCAATTGAGAAAATTAAACATATTATATGTAGAAGTGGAGAGACAAAGATAAATTTTATGTATAAAAATAATATAATTGTTTTAGGTGTTATTTAATTCTTTTCAATAATGGTATTTCTGATGTTTTTCCAGAACCATTTGATAGGTTTTCATATATGTGTGTAGATTTAAGCACTTTTGTTCATTTCTTTTTGTGGCTGTTTTCGTATCCATATAAAAATAAGGATAAATTTGGGACTCATTTTTCCCCAGTATCTTTAATTCTGATTTACTGACCCCCCCCCGTTAGTCATAATAATGAAAACCATACCAAAACAATATAAAATGAAACAATAAAGTGAAACAACTAATGTACTTGCTTATAGGCTTGATAATAAAAGAGGAAAAGCTTTGAGCATGCAAATAATGTTTACTCCAAAGTTTAAGAACATCAATGAAGAAATTGCATGTTTACTTCTTACCTCTGGTCATTTTTCATAGTGAAATTATTTATCAGTTAACTTACCTAAATTAAAAGAAAAGAGAAAAAAAATGAATTGGAATTTAGTTATATACATCATAAGTAAATAAATGATATAGTCAATAAAATTATCGTTGACATGGCAAACATGTAGATTTTACATATACTGGATTATCATCAAAGTGTTTTAGTTGATATATTCATCAATCAAGTGAATGTTGCATGTAGTAGTGGCTTTTAAAATATTCTTTAATTGTTTTTTCTATGCTTTTCTTTTCATTTCTTCAAATTGAACACCACAGTCTATCAAATTCATAGGACTGAGTATTAAGTTCTTGTTTTAATAGTAATAAACTAATGACCTAAATTCAAGTATTTAACATGCAAAAAACATAATTATAGACATAAATTTAGTTTTATACTTGTGCATAAAACCCAAGCATAAACTACTACTAATAATAATGATTCAACACTGATTGATATTATGTCAATAGTAGAAAAGAATTTTCTCTTCTTTGTCACTTTGCCTTATCTAATAAACATAGCCTTTTCTTGTTAATTTATTCAGACAAAACCTAAATGATAATCATAACACAGATTGTCAACATAACTACTGAAATTACATACCTGACTTTTGAATTTGTTTACATTAAAATAGTTGCCAATCAAAATTCATACTATACTAAATGTTACTTAACTGAAGCAATCCTATAAAGACACCAAATATTGCTAGCAGGTTATTCTACTTGAGATGTATGTATGATTGAAAGATCATTGGGTAAAAAGAAAAAGGAAGAGATATAATAAGGAAGATTGAGTATTGGAAAAGATCTCATTAGCTTAGAAACAATGGAAAAGCCAAAGTAAGAAGAGCATAAAGAATGATTCAAATTGTATAAAGAAAGATTAAGGGAATAATAAAATTAGGAATCTGGAGGTGACAGACATAAGGAATAAGGAAAGATTATGATCAGAGAAATTATATGAGAAATGAAAAGAGTGACAGTCATATACTAGAGTGTAACAATCTACTTAGAGAATTGACCTCAATCCTGCTAAATCTTTACAGTGGAAGGATATTCATTAAATACTACTCACTTTTTACAACCAATCTTCTTTGAAATTACTATATGCAGATCTTAGTTTGTTCATGAAATCACCTACTAAGTGAAGCTGACATCAAATCTCTTAGAAGGAAAATTAGTCTTACTTGATCATGAAAAGACATGTATAGCATTTGATGGATGCCAAATATAGCTGGTAGGTTATTGAAGGCATACATGAGAAGAGAGAATGGAGAAACCTTTATTTAAATTTATGTGCACACATCAGATCAATTTGAAAGATGAGGTCATCATTCAAAATGAATGAATGGTAACTTTAACAAACCCAAAATGTCTTTCATTGATGAGTTGAATTCTAATTAAAATACTCATTTATGTTCATTTTGACAAGATCACTGTTAAAATTGTAAGACAGGCAATTGAATTTATTCTACACTTATTCATTTCTCTTTTTTATTTTACATGCTTTTTCAATGCAAAATATTTTACAATAACAGCAATTTTGTTGGTACTGCTTTACTTAAAATGAACTCCATGGAGATCTGCCATTATAAAAAAACAAACTAGAGCTGTAGTATTAAATCTTTTTTTACTTCTTTGAAACCAAATGCACTTCATTGATGATTCTACTTTGGCTTTTTTGATTGCAGAGGATTCAACAAGAATTTTGTCATTGATTTCTTTTTACACCTCTAATCCTCCTGGATTGGAAACAGAGAGTTTGAAAATGGCAGCCATTGACAGGCACACAATTTACTACCAGGGAAAAATGTAATTACACTTAGATGAATGTAATTCTTTGGAAGTTCAAGGCTGTTTGGGTGATGGGTTCATTGCCTGCTTTTCTTTTCTCCTGGACTCACTATAAATTTCAATGTCTAATAACTTGATCATCCGTTACATTCTTCTCAAAGTGGAGATATTTTGGGAATTAAAATCATTGTTTACATCAATTCTGGTTTTTGTCAAAGCAATGTCTGTGCATTTAAATGTAATTTGTAAAGAAATATTGTTTTTCTTTTTGATGTGTAGAATTTCATCAAATACTTTTATGTAAAAAAATGGGAAAAAAATCAATGTAGTTTGTTTTACTGTTTTTCTTTCTTACAAAATTCAAATTCTTGGGTTATTTTCCAGTCATTAGAATTTCTTCTTATCTATATGATGATCTCAATAGTTTGAAATAAATCTGGCAAATTTATGAAAACCCCATTTAATATACAATTTTTTGTATCAGATATCATTTAACCAAATTGCCACTCAGTTGTTATTTCTAACAAGGTATAAAAATGAAGAATAAATGATTGGAAGGTTCATTATCTACTTCTATAAAACCAACATCTACCTCTGATATTATAGTCTAATATGATAAAATATAAGGCATTACTTCCAAAGCAACCTTTGTATATACACAAATGTACAAAAGACACCTGAAGCAAGATGCTTGTAAAATTCAAAAACTAGAATCAAAATTCACACTAAAGTTCCAATGTTTGAGACTGTTAAAAGTTTGCTCATGTTTGTATTTATATCTTTTTTATTAGATTTGAACAGAAATAATCAGAAGTTTTTTAAATGCTATAGAAATGACTAAATCTTTCATAAAACCAATTTAATACAAAAGTGTTGCTGAAATGATCTAAGCCAAAAATCTGACCAAATGACCAAACATCAAATTATTTTTTAAGAAAGTATTCTGGTTTAGGCTGAAAACATTTCAAAAGCCGCTTGGAAAGTTCTGAAGCCAATCTTCATCTGAATAGTAAAATTTGGAAAGTTCTACAGTCAGGAACATAATCACATTATCTTTTTTTCATACATAGTTTTCACCAATATCTATGTGTGTGGAACAAGAACTTTGTAATGTTGATTACATAGATTTCATCATGTATTCAGTTTAGAAAAGATACTGTAGACTTTCCATTCAAGAAGAAAAGAATTTCACCATCTTAGTGTGTAGATGAAATAAAAAGTTCTTTTTAATTTCTTTTAATTTAATAAGCAGTATTTTACAGTTCTTTTTTTATTCTTATATTCCAAACAGAATTTAATTTGTAATACTTGTGATAAAAGCTAAAATATTAAGATGAAAGGCAATACAAGTCACAACTTTATAATACTATTAAATTGTATTATTACAATAAGATATTAAACCAAGGAAATTTAACTGAGAATACTCACCACCATCTTAATGTTACAGTAAAGTTCCAACCAACAAATAAGCTAGATAGCAGCTGAAACGAAGGAAGCATCTAACCCCATAAATGACCCAATCAGAAATCTTCATCAATTAGAATCTCAATCTTGGTTATGACAGCTTGGGGTCAGTTACCAGACTGAGCCTAACTAATCTTTCCTTCAGTTCATTCTTATTGTTTATTGATCACTGTGCATCATCTGATCTATTTTGGTACCTATGAACAGGAATCACTGACTGAAAACATGAGGGACTCTTCTGGTAGATATGACAGGTGTGAAGCTGAGAACAATGAATGTTTCGAGAAACTGTTTTTCACTTACAAAATTTAAACAACTCTGAATTTGATTCATTTTGAAATAAATGACAATTCAAAAAATCTATGAGCTGGTCATGTGATATTATTAGTGACTATGGCACATGTATGAAAGAAGAGAAAGAAGCTGGGTGAGATGGCAGAGGTTGGGAAAAAAACATATAACAAACTTACTATTAGCTGTTTAATCTTATTGTTTTTGTGTACAAGAGTTTCCTTGTTTGAATTTAGGTGAAGTAAATTGTTTTCAATTGAGTTCTGTTTGTAGGTACCTGCTAAACTTTTTATGTTTTTTGGGAAGTTAAGCAATTTTTTTTTCATAATCTAAACCACATATTATTCTGATGAAGAGAAGGAATATAATATTGAGGCAGATTAGAATAAGCAGTGAAATGATAAGGTTATTCGATAGAGAGTTTGTGTGGGTAAAAAGTTAGTAGCAAAGCTGCAGGTAATTCTCAGTGTTTTCAGTTTCATATCATCATATTTTTTTAAACTAAATTCCTCCCGATACAAAGCTACAGTAAAATGGTAATGTTAAATGAGGTGTATGATTTGAATGGAGTAAAATGTGAAAGAACTGAAGATTATGAAAATAAAGAGGAAAAAGTATGATTGATCATTGAAGAAGTCATGATTGAAATGTTCAACAAAGCACCCACATGTGAGTCTGTTTTACAAAGTGACAGGTCTTGGCACTTTCTTATATTTGGAATACAGAGGAAATGATAGTAATTCATCTGTGTTGAAGGAGCGTAGTGTGTTCTAACTATAAAGGATGGAATTGGCAGAACTAAAGAATGGAGCTCATCTGAACATAAGCCATGGAAATAGTGTTAGAGTAGCAACAGGCTTACAATGTTGCATTTGTGGGAAAATTAGTCATTCCTCACTAGACTACATAAATGATTTTGAACTATATCAAGGCTGGAAATTGAGGATTAGCCATGTAAATTCAAAGCATCTTGCTTCATAATTATAGAAGAGTCGCCAGGGTTTGAATATGATTACTCAGAAATAGATGGATTGAGATCCCTTTCAGAAAGAAACATGAAGTCAGGTTTGACCTCTTGAAAATGTAGATAAACTTTGCAGATAATATGCTACAGGTGATGATTAGCCATAAGAAGGTAAGAGATTTTAAAGTATCTAAACCTAAGCTAACATACTATTAGTGTAGTGAAATGTATCAAGCCAGTAGAGAAATGATCAGTGGGTGGCTACTGTACCAGTGACTATCCCTTAGACTTACTGAAGGTGAATGGTGAAAATGTAGTAGGTAGATGGGTAGTTAGAACTGTTACTGATAAGGGCTACATGACAATTTTAGTGATATCTAAGTTGGGGGATAGTTGGGGGTGGGATAAATAAAATAAGGGTAGTCAATGAGAGGTTAGATGCAGAGGAAACAATATTATAGAGCTGATTGTGTCTGGGGCACAGTTAAACCCCTGGGTAATCATGATTGATTATATAGTTGAAGAACCTAATGTGGTGATAGGAATGGATATGATCAGTTGACTGGTGGGTATTATGATTGATGAGAATGGAGTTGAGTTTGGAAGGGTGTGACGTGGGGAGCTGAAAAGTGGGAACTGTGGTCAGTGCTGAAGAGAACCCTGAAAATGGAAATATAAGTTGTTTGATTAAGGAATAGAACTTCCATGCAAAGTGCAAGGAGCAGATGGTTGAGTGGCTGTGGAAGGAGGAGCCACAACTGACAAAAAATAAGTCAAACTATTTAAGAGGATGAGTGAGATAAGAGTTTGATAAAGAAGCAGAGAACTGGATCAATGTGAGTACTATTACCACCGAGAGGTGTGAAAACCATGGCATTGCCACTAATGGTGGTGGTTCAGTCAAAAATGGTGAGGTCTGGCCCACTAGTTGGTAAATGAATGGCCACATAGTATGACATACAAATGATGATATGTAGGGAGACCTTGAAGAAGTGACATCAGGGTTTCTTTGATTGTAGACTTATAATCAGTTTACCTATAGGCTTCTTGTAGACAGGAAGTAAGGGCAGAATACACAAAGTATGAAACAGTTATTGAAACAATGGGGATTCATAAAACTTGATAAAAAATAAATAAAAATAAAAAAATGAGTTGAAAGAAATTAAAATCTAATTTCCTGACTGCTACTTTGTTGAACAGACTTCCATATGGATGCCTTCTAGAAACCCTTCAAGTCTAACTAACTCCTACAAGTTATCTATCCTCCATATCCTCATACTCTTCACTTCCTAATTCCTCTTCTTATGTTCATATCATATACTTCATTCAGTAACCCTCTTGGACCTTTGTTTTATGTGAAGTTTAGTATAAAAAATGTTAAAGTAAAAATTAAGCATCCAGCTATTTAACTTGAATCATGTTTTGTCTTGCTCATATAGATTTTGTCCTTATGAAATAAAATTCTTTTATGTCAGATCATCAACAAAACATGTCAAAGTTACCATTTTGTCAGATTCTCATCTAAATTTACTTATATAATGTCTGGTCAGACTAGGGTTTGACTCTATCAAATATAATGATGACAGATCACAGAATAATAATGGGAAGGGTGAAAGGAGTGAGAAGAGACCTAAGTTCCTATATAAATGACATTCTAGTGGACAAGACAATGGTGTCAATAGTAGAGGCTATAGAGTCATTTGAAGAAATCTGGGTTAACTGCAAAATTGTCAGAATCACTGGAAATGTGAGTAATATGATGTCTCACAGGAGTGAAAGTGAGTGGCTGGCAAACTAGTTTTTCTGAGTGGAAATGAGATATTGATAATGAAAGATGAATCAGTCAGAAGGAATTTGTATTTAATATGCAGAATATTGGTAAAACACTATCCTTTTGCAGAGTGGCCCTGAACTGTGTGAAACTCTTTTTAAAAGCAAAGATGATAGAGTGAGCTTGGAAGCATACTTGTTAAATCAATTAAAAATAAATAACTGGACTGTGTTGACCCTCAACAGACTCAATTAGTTTATACCATAAATTCTTAATGTTAGAAAAACCAAAATTAACTGACATTTTAAAAATATTTTTAGATAAATAAAATTAATAAAATTCCCTGGATTAGTCATTTTCTTTGTGATGAATAAATCTTCATTTCTCTAGAGCTGATTGTAAGGTGAAGATGAAAAAGCAAACTTCACGATTAAGTCCTTATATTTTAACAGAGGAGATCAGAATATTCTGGCTAGAAATCTTTTTTAAACTATGACCCATAAGAATACAGGTGGTGTTCTTACCACATGTTCTTTGATTTTTTGATATCTGTAAATTATGAAATACCATAAAAAATTAATGGAATGATTTCTTAATCAAACAAATTATTCCTCTTAACAGAAGAGCCTGCAAAGGTATTTGCTGTTTATTAGGCATCTTCCCATTGATTTAATGCATTTTCTTAATGGTATCAACAGTTGCTGGTGTGGCACTGATGCCTGACATCTTTGTTATTGTACAATGTTAACAATTGATTTTGTTATCATCCTTTATTTGGTGACCTCTCAACATGAACATTGTGTGAGGGTTGTCACTTAAGATTTCCTTTACCCCAATGAAGACCCAGTATGCCACTCAACAACCACTTAGTTCAGGTCATAAGTAAATTTCCTTTCTTAAGTTATATTCTTACCTGACTGCTAATAAGTCTCTTAAGGAGTCTTGTTGAAAAAGTGAGACTTAACAAAGTAGAGACAGAAGGAAATTGTCAAGCAGAGAATGATAAGACAATATTAATTAACAAAAGAGGCAAGGTATGCTTCATGTTTATAGTAGTTGCCAAAATTTGTTGTTTGAAAGTGGGTATTATCCAAAATTTTGAATGCTGCTTAGAAAGCAGATCGGTAGGCAGTCTCTTTCTACTTGGAAAACTTCTAACCCATTTATTTCCTTCACATAACATTGTGATATATTAGTTTATTAATATAAATAAAGTGAATAAAATAAATATTTGTTTTGTAAAGACTGCAGTAAATTTTAATGAATAAAAAATGTTACTGGTGAATGATCCAGCATGTATGAGCTTAACATATTTTGCAGGTAAAGTAATTTGGAAAATATATTAGGTTATCTACATTTAATAGAGACAACAGGTAAATTGATACATTCTCAGCATGGAGGGCTATTTTTGATTCTGGTAATAAAAAGAATATTTAATGAATTCCATCTTTTATATCCTTTTTAATGACCTCCTCATGCTCAACCTCTCTTTTATTGATCAAGGAAAAAGTAGATTTTATGCAAAAACTCTAAAATTTAATGAACATTAAAAGATTTTTTCCATTTTTACAGGATGAAGATAAAAAAAGTAAGCTCCATGGTTTTTATATTCATCACATTATGATAATCTTAGAATTTACACATTATTAACAAAATTCTGGATTGTATTAACAAAGGTAGGATGTACTGTCTCTTCTATGAAAAATGTCATCTTAATCAATTTTATCTTTTCTATACATTTAAGGAAAGCATGCACTGATCTCTCAACTCGATTGTATAATGCACATCCTTTGTTTTATCATCACTACTACATATTTTATACATATACTTGGACCCAAGTAGAAGCAGTAACCCCACTTGGACTTCTCTGTCATATTCTGTAGATGATGAAAATTAGAAAAGATATAAGCAATTTCTGACATAAGCAATTGTTTCATTTCCACAAGTGATATTCTCAGTCTTTACTGACAGACAAGAAAGTTTATTTAAAATTGACATTTGTTGATGAGGAGATGCTATATAAGTGTGGTCAATAGAGGGTTAAGGTCAATACAGTGGAATAACTCAGCAGTGAGAAGAGTAAAAAAAATTTCAATGCATGATTCTTCCATTTATGACAATTTTCTATTATTCAATCATAAAACAACCAAGTAACCCCCCAATTCTTTTCTTTTTATTACATTCTCATACCTAATGTTTGATTAATCTTTTGATTTAGACAAACTCTAACCTTTTGTTTAGCATTGTGTTGTCTTTGTTTTGAGCAATAAGGCATTTAACATAATCTCAGTTCACAATGTCAACATATGTCTCTGTTAACTATATTCATTTTCTCACTGAAGCATGTCCTATCACAACATACCTTCATCTCCAACACAGTTGCAGATATGAGCAAAACAAAACAACACATTATCTTACACATTTGAATATATAACATACTTCTGTAAATGTGTAATTTTCCAGGTCAGTTCTATAAGTAACATATTTCTACAAAAACTATACTAAATGAAAAACATTAAAATTAAATGAAAAGCTTTACTGGCTCCACTCACAGTTTCTTAATGATTATAGGTTTCTCTGTTTCTTTGCACAATGCTCATCCATGGCAAATCTAAGAGAACAAGTAAACATCAATTGAAATAGACTTCTTTGTTTTTTTCATTTATCTCTCAAACATTTTTGTTTTCAATATTGCTGTTCAATGTGCCAAGAAAAGAGTTAACATGAGCTAAAAGAGAGAAGCAACAGGCTGTAACCTGTTGTTGTTGCTAAATTGTCAAAATGTTTCAGAGCAGAGACATTTGTTTTTCTATTGAATGAACAACAGTAATGCCCAAAGTATTTTTTAGCTTCTTATGATAAGTGGATAAAGATGAATGGCTGGTCAGAATGTCTACTTAAGCAGGAGTTGACTGATGAATGTTTGAAAGTTTTGGATATTCACCAGGAATTGAGGGGCAAGAGAAGGCTTCAGATGTTAATATATTCTAAAGGTGAACACTTGAATTTCTAAGAACACCAGGTGCTACACAAGTCAAGTTTAGAGGGTAAGAAACATAGTCAGGTCAGAAAATAGGGCTACATGATAATACACAAAATGATATCTTAAAATATGTTGCATTTTATCACGCAGCATTTACTCCCATTTAAGAAAAAAGATATAAAAAGCTCTTTTGCTGTGAAAAAAAGGGATATGAAGAATGAAATGAAAAAATAAGAAAATATTTATTTAAGTGCATTTGATAATGACATACACAGCATCATTAAATATCTATTGTTTTATCTAACAGTTTTCCAGAGGTAATTTTCTGCACAAGAAATGTAATATTTTTTAAAGTTCTCTGGCTTGTATAAGTGTAAATACCAGTTAGATATTCTAGGCTATACAAATAATCAGGTGACTGACTATGGTGTGTATAGAAATAATATGGATCCTTTTATCTCATGAGATAATGGTTGCACCCTGTTTCATGAAAATTCAGTACTTTGATGGTGAGACTGGAGTGACCACTACAAGGCGCTGACCTAAGTGATGGTATATAGAGGTAATGTACTGCTCAGACCACAAGGCTCCCCTCTTAGCCATATTGACAACATCCAGGGCCATTTCATTTGGAGCTGGCTTGGTTGCAGGTGTTAACAGAAGTTTGTCAGTATTGGCACCCAACCGTTTTGGGGCTCCACTCTGGATTTTCTGTCAGGATTTACTTTCATAGTCATTTCCATGTTTGGATGTGGTTGAAAGGCAGCGGAGTTTTAAAATTAGGGTTTTACTTTCAAAGTGTGTGTAAATTGTTGCCTAACTTATTTTCAGGCAATCTTTATTTGAATCAAGTGCAGACAAAATAATAACTGATATAAATTCCACTCTTAAATTCATGAAAAAAGATTGATGATGTCTGCCATAGAACTATGATTAGCAGTATCATTAGATACACCATTGTGCATTAGCTGAGTTACTAGGTTATTGACTAATGTGTCTTTTTGCCAAACTAAGCTAAACAGTAAATATCTGTATGGCCACCTTCCCAAGAGTAGTAATCAACAGATTAGTCCTACTAGTAAAGTGATTTTAATCCTCATTGGGTGCTCCACTATTGTTGCTATGTGCTAGACTAAACTCAGTTTCATAAATATTTATATGAAGAAAGAGTGAAATACTTAAAATAGGTAAAATACCCTTTTTAGAATAATAAAGAAAATATGTTTTACAATTGTTAAATCTACAATATGATTAAAAAAATCAAAATTATTATTAACAAAGAATGCATCTGGAATAGAAAAGTAAAAGACTGGAAAAATCAAAATGGTGGAAAAAGACTTTAAGATTCTAAAATCAGTACAAAGTAACTCACAAGTAATCTCTCAAATATGTGCTATTATTGCAATGTTCTTACATTATATGTATTAATAATTTACCATTAAATAGAAATTCATGTGCAGATAATTGTTCATTAGTACTTAGCCTACTGTCCTATAGGCATGTTCACTTAAAGGTTTTATAATATTGTGTAGCAATGTTTCTTCAACCTTTATGAGGGCTGATGAATTTGACTAGCATGATTGCATTTAATTTTGCAAGAAGTTCAGCAGATGTGTTACTGAAATATTTGAAATGCTTCATCAGACTTTTGGTAAACAGAAATTGTGGGAAGAACTTGGCAACTCATAGATGTGGACTGTCACTGAATAATCCATATTACTTGAGTAATAGTGTATTTTTAAGACCTAGTCAAAGAATTTTGTGATAACAGCTTATATTATCAAGTTTTATCTCTTGTATTGACCTAAAGTATTCATAAAGTTGATCTACAAACCAAATTCACTGAAACTAATTTTATGAGTCTAGTATTTCAAGGTGGATCCTGCCAGTGAGGAAACTGCATAAAACAGTGTTATTTCAGTGATAGTTAGATATTTTCTATGCTTTTGTGCTTTTCTTGTACAGCTGGCCAACAATAATAATGGACATAGGTATTATAGCTTACACTGTTTGAATGTTTATTTTTTGGTAACCAAACAGGAATTTATGTTGGCCAGATGTCAAAATAAAGTAAATATTGCTGACGGTTGGACAGATGCTTGCAGACAGCAGACATAGAGTGACAGGTATCCCACTACAGTTTGGTCAGAGGCATAAGTGTTAAGTAAGGAATAATATTGGGATAAATGCAGAGAGAATAAGGGAAAACAATCGGACCAAGTGTTTCAAAGAGAATTTTGAATAAATTTGAATAAACAGAAAAAAGTGAGTGGGGGGGAATAAAATAATAAAGGATTAAAAGATAAATATAAAAGAGTAAAAAATGATAGGATGAATGCCAAATTTGGGAAAAAAAGTACAAGGTAGTTTAATGCAGTGGTAGCATTCTACCAATTTGCATGAACTGATTCTTAAAATTATAAAAGCTTAGCGAACTGGTTGTTGAATTATCCAAAAATAATCTTATATATTAATAGCCAATATATAATAGATAAAAATATAATACCATTGCTGTAAGTTCTGCGGAGTTTGAAAGAAGGTTTTCTGTGATGAACATGTTTTATTCTGACAAAAGAAATCTTCTTGAAGTTAAAAATGTGGCAAATCATCTAGTCATAAATTTGTTAGGTCTTTCACTGGATGTTTGAAACTGCAGTGATTCAGTCTGAATGTGGTTAAGAAACTATAACACAGCTGATGACAACTAGATTCAAAAAGCATCAGACTTCTGAACAGAAATATGATGAGAACAAAATTTCAGTCTAGAATCTTTAAAAAAATGTTTTCTATTAAATTATCAAAATGATTTAATTCTTTTTTATATTATAAAATGAGTTGTTTTCATTCTCAGATTGAAAAGAAAATAAGCAAAATAGGTACCTAAAGATTACCTACCTTTATTGATTTGGTTCCTGGAAATTTGGGATGCCATTATTGGTTTAATAGTTATAACTATAGGAAACAGCATTGGCAAACTGAATGCTTTTTTAGAAAGGCATTAATCCAATTTTATTCTAATATCTATTTTGACTAATGTCTCATTATTGTTATGTCAAACTGATGGACAAAGAAAAGTGCTTCCAGGCTATGGATTTTCCATTGATACTGCTACTATGTAACCTAATAATATCAGTTCCATATTATTTTGATGTGTATCACAAATTAACAATTCTTGCTTTAAAAATCCAGTAAAAGATAAATCCTTTTGCACCAATGATCTCATATCAAGGGATCAACCAACAAATGAATAGAAAACCTCTGCTAGAGAGACAAAAAGTTGCGTAGATTCAGGAAGAGATAAGATATAAAAGAAATGACAAGAGATTATAACCTGGAGTAAAAATAGCATTTTAGAAAAGACAGTAATAAAAAAAGTAACAGTAATAAAATTATAATAAAAGCATGAAAAACTCCAAAAACAATTGCATCTTTAACAAAGCTGTAAATCTTTTATTTATCAATAAGATCATCATGTTAGTTAAAGAAATATGAACATGTAATAATAACATGCATAATTAGATGAGTAAAGTAAGTAATCTTGCTTGAAATTTGCTTAGTTTATTTTTATGAACACATGCACATTTGTTTTTGTGAGTTATCATATAACAATGAGGTCAATTGGATGAAATGATAGACTTTTATCCTTGATGTCAATTCATAGAGCAAAAAGAATTAATTGGCAGTACTCAGCTCCTCTTTAAGTGGTATATAAAAGCTAGTCACATAAGCAGTCTTGGCTAGAATTCAAACTTTGTTGATTCTGTTTTGCATGCTGCCAATTGCTATACTCCCTCAAATGTTTTCTGTTTACATGTACTGGAAAAAGAAAAGATGATTATTTTTGGTGATGATCGCTCATCTCTAGTTGGGTTTTCAAGGCATTGGATGTGATCAGCCAGTCTTTTCTCCACTCTGCTGTTAGAGCTTAGGTCAGAGATGAGAACAGCTGCCAATCTCTAGTCTTCTACAGTTTTGGATGTACACCCATATATATATTCTTTGTATCCTTTACATAGATCATAATATACTCTTAGGAAGATCACTTATGTAAGGTAGAAAGAGGGTTAGACTGAGAAGTAAACTTTGTGGGATGCCAGCATTGATTACTTGGGCCTTGGAGGACTGGTTATTAACAACTACTTCTCTATTAGGAAAGATTTTATAACTGAGAAGATTCTTTCAGTGATTCCATAGCTGGAGAGCTTATACAGTAACCATTTATGATGCACCTTTGTCAAAGATCATTGAAATATCTAATGTGATTGGTCTTGAGATGTATTTGTTGTTCAGTGCCTCACTCAACCTGTGAGCAATAGCAATTAGGATATCAGCAGTGGACCAAGCTGATCAAAATCCATACATTCGGTCATGCAAGTGGTTATCCCTAGTGAGGGGATCAACAACTTCTTGTTAATTATAGCTTCAAAAAGTTTGCTAATGACACTGTGGAGGCTGATGGATCTATACTGTGATGGGGATGAGTGCGCATCCACATTCTTGAAACAGAATATACACTTGGCGCATTTCCTGGACTTTGGAAGGATTTCTCCTTCAAGCAGCAGTTAAATCATTTTGCTAAAATTAGAGATAAGTTTTAATACTCTTAATAACAACAACTGGGATTTTATCTGGACCAGTAGGCTTCTTAATGTGAAAACTTTTAATAAGACTTGAGACTCCCCATGCTGTAATCAAAATATTGCTAAGATTGTGCTCAGTGAGATGGGGAGAGTCTAGAAGGGGATGGCCTTTGTGATCTAACTCTGAGTTAGAGGCAAATATTGTGATGAAGAGCTTCACATTATCTGAGGAGGAGGAGATGACCTCAGGGTTATTTATAATAGTTAGGCACTGATGCTTTGCCTCTTTTCAGAATTTGGTTGGAGATTTTCGAGAACTCCTAGGATCCAAGTTATTTGCTATGCTTGTGCATAGCTACACTTGGCTTCAGCACATTCAGGGATGAACCAGGGCTGTCTGCTTGGATTTTGCTGACATTTTTCTGGGGTATAAAACTCTTCATTTCATAAAGGATCCATTCTAAAATGAGGGCAGCAGTTTTGGAGGCAGTATGTTTGAAGATCTGAAGCTGTTCCATTTGGCTTTCATGTACTGAAAAATCCTTCTATGAAATGGCACTTCAGGGGTGTCTTTGCTTTGGCAGCAACTTTGACATTAACTAGTGAATGATCTGAAGTGCCCATGCTTAAAACTTCAGCAAAGCATTTTTTAGGGCAGGATGTAAGGAATATGTCAAATAATGTCCTCTTGTATCAGAAACATGGGTGGGTTCAATGATCAGTGTTAGTTTGTAGGTGATGGAAAAGTCTCTGCAGTATCTGCCTTCTTCATCAGATTTGTTCTAGTGGATTAACCACTTTTTAAGATGAATATTGAAATCACCACAAATATGAAAGCTAGCTGGGGTATATCGATGAGGATATTATCAATTACCTCAGATATTCAGTCAAATATTACAGTTCCATCATCCAGAGTGCAATAGAGTGAAAATGAAAATGGTAATGTGGACAAGTGCCACATGGAAATCCATCCTTAATATAGGCACTGAGTTCATGGTTGTGGTGATTTTGATGGTTGTGTTTAGATATTAGGGACAAGTAGACCAGAATTATAAGTTCCTGAACTGGCATAGAGGTACTAGTTTCAGACATGAATAGGGGGTCAAATTTGGCATCAAGAAGATGGTATCATTCTTTTGGAAAGTTGGAATATAGATGCCTTACATTGGTGTAGGACTAGGATCTACTTTTGCTTTTGTGAGGTCAGGTTTGGTTTTTGTTCGGTTTAGTGGTGTTCATGTTTACAAATCAGTGTTTACAAGAGAAGACTAGATAGTGAGACAGTCACACCCACAAGAGATGCATGTATCAACAACTTTAACGGAATTGTATTCAGGTATAGCTGTAACAGCACTCTTCATCATGGCATTGCGAGACCCTACCAAAGACTACTGCACAGTCAAGAACCCATTCACAAAATGGCAGTACTATAGCTATGATATTATACTTCAGATAGGATAGCCTCTTTTGAAGTTACTGAAATGTTTGGATCCCTGACTATTAGGTGGATAATGCCAAAACACAACACATTTACCTCCAGCACTTTTAATAAAGGGACAAATAATCCAGGACAGAAGATACAGGTATTATACCTTGGGTGTTCATGTTTTGTCTACCCAGAAATCTAGGCAACAGAACTTCTTGAATCTGAAAATATTGCTTTTCTCAGCAAAATAGTGTTGATTTTAATTGGAAGGGGTTTTCTTCAAAATAATATCAGAATGCCTTTCAGAAGAATGGAATTAAAGAATAGATGACAAATGAATGAGATTATTCAATAAAGCAATAAAATCTCATTTAGATAATTTTCAAATAAAAGTAATATTCACTGAAAACAGATGAAATCTCTGACAAATTTTCACCATTTTATTTCTTTTCAATCATTATGTTATGACATGAATGACTGAAATATCTGATTATCATCATCATTATAACTTATAGCTCATTTCTTGGACAAATATTCAAAAGCAAAGAAATGAATAAAGATCTAAATGATAGAAGTTTAATCATTATTTTCTGATGTATTCAATCAATATCTTAAGGCATGTTAAGTTAAAAGCCAGCTTCTTGTCTGCATCATAGTTGCCATGGTAATCAGGTTCTGAATGCTCAACTCACATACATCAATGTCACGCCGTCTGGGTTGATTTGGAGAAGAGCTAAGTTCACAAAGATATTTTCTTTTGTTTTAGTTGGCTTTATTCAAGTTGTAAACTGACATATATTCAGACTTATATGATGGATTGTTAGACAGAAGCACTCAAGATTTAATTCTTTTATCTCTTTTGGGAAAACCATTATTCTGCCTTCAACCAAGAGATGTTGGGCATTACAACAGAGCCAGCATTACAAAAATATACATTAGTATTGCAAATGGTGAAATGAATTCTCCCTTTTGAAGTTAAACAATTTCTATTTCTCAAGTTTGTTACAATGAATTTCATATAGCAGTTTATTTAGTTATAAAAGATTTATTACAAATTAAAATAAAGGATTTATTACAAAACTCACTTATCCACTAATCCAAATGAGTTGATAAAAAATAGGAACTATTTTAGATGAATCAATCTTTTTAATAAAAAGGACTTCTGATTAAAACATAAATGTTATAATCCGTGCCTACAATAGGAATTTGAATCTCTTTGTCACTTACAACTTCACCATTTGTTTGCAAATAATATTTTCAAATAACTTCAGTCATCAAAATTGAAATCAGTATTTTAGATTTTGTTTGGCTTCAAAAGATACTGACTGGCAATCACTATTATAAATAATGCTTTACTCTCCTTCTTAAAGTTTGTTTCTTTCACATAAATGAAACTATTGAGGGAAAATGTATGTTTTCTTATCAAATGTAAAAGAATCTCCTTCCAATTGTAAGAAAACATTCACCCCATCTGTTTTGAAAATCTATGCATTTTGTTAGTCTTAATGAAATTAACTAATAATGTCTAAAGCAAATCTAATTTTGATACTTCAATTCAATGCAAAATCAAGAAATACATCCTCAAATTTTACATATAATTAAGATTTTTTTAAAAAAATCAATTCACTCCAAGTAAGGTGATGATACCACTAAGTTGCAAAGGGCTTCTTAGAGGGGACTGGAAACCCAATCTTAAACAGGAAAGAAGGGATAAATATCTATTCCTTAAGGAAGGAATGTGAACCAGATGATAGACAAACCTATTTACTCCTATTAAATTTAAAATTAGATTTTATACCTGAAAGAGATAAAAGATTTTTTAAAGAAAATACAATTTTCATTTAAGAATAATGGATATTTATGTTTTTAGTGAATCACTGTAACAAGTGAATCAAGTGGAATTCAGTAACATAATTTTCAATGAATGCTGAAATTTCGTTTTTTTCACTAAGATGAAATGTTTCATAGCAGAAAAAGCATATCATTTGTTCATGAGGATTTTTTACAGATATTATAAGAGGTAAATTTATTAGTGTTTCATAGTAAAATAAAATTTTTACAACAAACACACAAATCTCTTCCTTGTATAGTTGATGTTATTAAAACATTTTTCAGCTTTCATCAAGTGTAATGAATAACTACAAAAGGGAACATTCTTCCTCAAGAAATATCCCAAGTGGTTTTCTTTGTTTTCATGGATTACACTTGATCATGACTAAGAAATGGATAAGCAGAAATGTGCTAACACCAGCAATTATACAAAAAGGAGATTCAAGGTTGGCCAAAAGAAACGCCCCTAAAACATTGGTATACCACATTTAATATCCATTTTTATATTTACATATGCTTTATCCCTATTTATATATGCTTTATTAAGCACTTTAAATTGTAAATACAGCATATTGTAAAACTATATTTTTATCATATATATATATATATATATATATATATATATATATATATATTCAACATCATCACTTGATAAAACACTGGAGATGTTGAAACAAAATGGCTATTTTTGTAGTGATTTTATAACATATGTATGTTATAATATTTAAATAAATAATTATATATATATATTTTTTATCATATATATATATATATATATATATTTAATTAATTCATCGAGTCTGATAGAAACCTCTACAGAATGCAGAAAGCACTGGACGGCCGTTTCGTCCTATATTTGGGACTCATCAGCAGTGCGCATCCACTAACGAGTATCGAACTCTGACAGTTGGGTTGTCAAGCAAACACCATACCAACTGTTCAAAATGGGCCTATATATATATATATATATATATATATATATATATATATATATATATATATATATATATATATATATATATATATATATATATATATATATATATATATTATATATATATATATATATATATATATATATATATATATATATATATATATATATATATATATACCTTCATAGTTATAGAAAATAAAGTAAATTGATTTTATTCTAAGATATTTATACAATGTATAAATCAGAAAAATATCTTAGGTGCAAAAGTTTTTTGTAATCCAGTTTGAAACTCCTTATTACTCTCATTGATATCAAATGATGGATATATTTTATCTGTTATAAATATTGTAGTCATGGATTCTGAATGATTTTCTCTGGCAAGAGTAATTCTGTGCTTTTGTTTGTTTGTCTGTTCCTTTTTCCTTTTTTTGCCCATAGGTAGATTTCACCAAAAACGTGTCTTTTTGGTCATGTTCAGATCTGAATAGTTACAGAAGATAATGAATAGTATAAGTAGGATTGTTAAATCAGAACATGAACTTGCCAGACATTAGAACTATTTAGTATGTTTCATAACTTCTCAATGGAACATACTGCTTTCACTTGTTATAGAAGAGTTGTGGGAGAAACAGAATTTCCAAACAAGTTAAGATGAACCATACTTGCCTCAAGAAACTTATAGTAAATGTACCACATTTGTACTCAGTAGACTCATAGTAGTGCTACTCAGCTTCAAAATGCTATATAACCAAAATAGTGAAACACATGAATCAATTTGAATTTTAAATCAGCTCAATTTTACAAAAGGTAGAACTTTGTAGAAACTACAAATGGAAAGATAGCTTCTTTCAATGCCATTCTAGTTAACTAATTAATTTACTTTACTGTTAACATATGTATGAATATGCTAAGTGCCTTAGCAAGAAGTTAGATTTATGTTATAGATGAATGTAATGTCATTTTTGAAGATATTGTTAAGACAGTAAGAAATTTTATTGAATTGATCTGCAAATTGCATTGATGCTGATTAATCATTGTCAAAGTTTTGTAAAGAACTTCCACTTCTTTTTGGTTGTCTGTCAACATTCATATTGAAATAATTCCTGCTAATGCTGCTGATTTGGATCATTCTCTTGAAATATGAGATACTTGAAATAACTGCTGCAGGTTTTCATTTCAGATTTGCAGCTTCCATTGATGATACTTGATGTAAACTGGGTGGAACATTTTGGTCAATATTTGAAAAGAAAATAAATAATATGCACTCAGCACAGAACAGCAATAGTAGCAAAAAAAAAAAAAAGAAAAAAAGAAAGGCCAATACAAAAATTACCAGAGGTAAGTTTGAACTTATTTCTTTTTGCGTTATTGCTTCTTTCTCATTATTTTTCAAGATTTTCTTCATTCTTTTCCTTCTTTTAATTATATAATTATTTCTATACTGTTTCTCTTTTGCCAAGCTTTCATTTTCCTTTATAATACTTGTATTTATTTTTCTTTTCCTACATATTCTTTATTTTCTTTAAATTCTTTATTTAAGTTTTATTCACTTTATTTTTATTTCTTTTCTTCTTCTGCTTCTTATTTCTCTCATATCTTATAGTTCTTTGTTTCTTCTGTTTTGTTTATTTAAATTTCTATCTTGATATAGACACTCTACTTTCTCCTATTCATTCATTTTTTTTTTTATAGAAATGCTAGGATTCTGCCTCTGGTATGACTTTGCCAGAGTCTCCTTACATAGGTTTCATCAGAAACCTGTCAATGAAATATAATCAAGATTTGATTTCTTTTTCTAATTTCCAACCAATCAGATATCAATTGCTGATATTTATTTCATGGAAACCTTCATCTTCAGTAATTACAATCAGTAAATCTATCTTCAGATTATTTTTTAAATTTTGTATATTTCAAATCAAAAATGAAAAGAAAGAATTTGAATTTTTGTTATTTGACAGAAAAATCTTGATAACAGAAAACTAAGGAAATATCTGTCAGGCTTTTTAATACATTTGGAATCATTCATAATTTATCTCAACAGTTTTCAATTGAACAAACATAGACATGTCAGAACTGTTTTTATATAATGGTTCTTGGTTCCAATCTTGGTAGGAATGACTGCAAAGACATTCCCCATTTTCAAATTTATAAACAAATTATACATATGCATGCTATGATATTTTCCTAACCAATAAAATGGACCATTTCCTAGTTTCATTTGTAAACTTTTCATTCTTTCTTGTTTTGAATTGAGAACTCCACACTTGACTGAATTCCTTTTGTGTGTTAACACCACTCCTATTTTGGGAACTTTTTGCCTTATTACTGTTGCTTTGCCTAATTTTGTCTTGCATATATATTGTTTGCTTAATATTATTTTTCCCTGTTCTTTTTGTCAATTCTATTTGTTGGTTATTTTTTACCAATTACACATAACCATGGCCAATTACAATGGCCAACAAAGTCAAGATTAAATTTTTAAAATACATTCCTTTTTTGTTATAATATATATGTTATCTCTCATTTTCTCATGCCTACACACACACATACATAAGAAGAAAAGAGTAAGAGTGATAAGACAAAATGGTTGTAATTATTGTTAATACCAAGCTTTACTGATTAGTTAAATATTGCATGCCAGCTAACAAGAATCTTAGTATAAAAACATATTTAAATCCATTTAAATGTTACTTTTTGAAAGAAAATTATTGTTCCTCTATGGGGATTGTTGCTTGCATATAGGACCAAATCCCAGAAATGATTGTCTTTACGCTCAATTCTCATGTCACATTATTTTGTGTAAACAATATAACTTCCGTTCAGCTGAATAACTCAAGCCTTGCGTAATGTTTATGATTATTCCACTTGAAATATTTTACAAGCACATTTTATCTAACCTTTACTCAGTCAAATAATTTATGTCCTTTTAGTTTTCTTAACAGTAATTTCTTATATACAAAACTATATTTTGACAGGAAAATAAATTAATCTAAAAGTTTGATTATAAAAGTGAATATCAGATTCTTATTTAATAGCTGTTTATATGCCTTCAATACTAATTATTTCCAGTAAATTCAGATTCCAGAACCCCAAGAAAATAATAATGTTACTCTATGGTGTGGATGCTTGCTCAGTCATGAGAGGCTTCTACTCAGTTCAACCTGAACAAGCAGTTGCAATGAACAGTTTATGTGAGAAGCCAAATTTTGAGCTTATAAAACAAACACATTAAAATATTTGCCATGCCCTGAAGAGAACAACAATAACTGCATCTGAGGCACAGCACAGTGGATGCTACTACAAACAAATGGAAATTTACAGCACAAAGCCATTGCACATAACAGAAAATCACCTACAAGAATGTTTTCAAAGGCTGCAACCATGGTAACTAGAGATAGCTGAAATGGTTCATTATTTTTTTCTCTATCAAGGTCTAATGAAATACCATCTTCTTATTTTGTCGCAACATATCAATGAACAAGTTGGATAATTTGTAAAGAAATGCTATTGATTTTTTGTGGGTATCTCAATGCCTTAGTGATGAGTGGATGATACATTTTATGAAATTAAATATTGAAAAATATTAGAAGAAAAATATTAAAGATATGTAAACAAAATAAAAGACAGTGGAGTTGAACAATTTGGATATGAGTTGTTATGAAACAATATATTAAATGACACTGAATGAAAGAACAGAAAAATACACACAGAAGCATGAGTATATATATATATATATATATATATATATATATATATATATATATATATATAACAGTTATAGTTTTTTCTCAATATAGAAAATATAGATGTGTACATTTTGTAATTAGTCAAGAGAAATTCCTCATTTATATTATATCCTTATTTTAAGATTCAAGTAAATTAATATTTGTACTCCATCTGGCATGTCTGTCTATATTTCTGAGATGAAGTATTGTAATTATTTACATTATTTACATTGTTCAGACTGTTGTCATCATCTTTATTGCCATGTTCATGACGTTTCAGCTTTTGTATGCTCTGGCTTTCTTAAAGTGTTCAGTTTGAAATTCCAATTACCTAAAGAAGGCTGGAGTGTACAATGGCCAAAACATCATGAACATGGCAATAAAGATGAAGACAGCAGTCCAAACAATGTAAATAATATAAATAATCAATCTGGCATATACTAAAAAGATTCATGAACACTGTATTTGTAGCAATAAATGGTGGAAATTCCCAAGTAAAAATTTCAATGTGAATATATAAATAAGGTAGATTAACTTGTTAATATTATTAATGACTGGCTTTGTTTTTAATAATATACATCACCAATGTAATTGTTTATAAAACCAAAAGAAAATTTGTGTATGCATAGTGTTTTGTGAGCCCTAGTACTTGGGTAATCCTTTCCCTTTGCATAAAATAAGAGAAAATGTTGATGATTAGTTGGAGTGCCCCAAAGCTCCTACCAAAAGAAAACAGGCATTTATAAGCTTCAAAGATAAAGATGTGCAGAAGTAGAGGCAGTAAACACAAAATTGCCATGCACAACTCTAAATGTATATCTAGAGGAGAAGTTTAAAGTAGATAAATGCTACTGAAATGACCTATGAAATATGCATAAATGTTAGTGACTGTTCTTGGTAAAAGTAGTTTAAGATACTCTTATCCTGAAATGAACCACTTGAAAAAAGTATTTTATGAAAAGTAGCTGATACCTGTGTCATGAAAGTGTGAACATTTATATCAACTTTTCTTTCTTAGACCCTTAAGAATATCAGAATGGAATAACTCTAGTATCTAAGTGACTCTTACTTGATTTGAAAACTTCAAGATTCAGAACATTCTTTGTTGTCTACAAGAAGGCAATGTTATTTTGGAATATTTCGTAATTTTAGCCTAGTCTCAGTAAATCAAATTGTGTTGTCAATAAAACTCATACTGAAGATAACTAGGTCCAATTATTTTTGGATTTTGTGTTTAATTTTATGCAAGTATAAGGAATATTTGTCTGAATTTGTCTTGGATAGAATAGATATGTTTATTACCAAAACACCTGATTTAAAAGTAATAAAATGCTGCAATCTCTTTGTCACTTATTTTAGGTCAAACAAGAGAGTATTTTTGATTGAATTATAAAATTGTTTTTGTCATGTCTTGAGCAAAAAGAATTCTTTCCACAAATCAAAATTTTATATAATTTCAGTAGTGTCTTATCAATCATCATTTTTGTCTTTTCATTACATTTGCTTAAAAAACAAGGCAGAGAATTTAGTGAAATATATTTCCTTTAAAAATTAAGTAACCTATGAGAAAAGTTTTCAATATTTTTACTGCTTCTTGATATAAGTTTTTGTTTTTCTTCTCAGCTGAAACTATTTCTAGTCAGCTTTTTTCAGTATTTATTTTATTCTTTCTTTTGTTCTTCCTGAAAATCAAAGTTACTTTCTAGGTTTCATTACAAATATTTTTGCTGGATATAAATTATTATATACAAAAACTTATAGTAGAAAAGCTAGTTGAAGTAGGTTTAGGTTGATACCAAATCACACAGAACACAATTTGGATGGTTTCCAACCAAACCATGTTCACCCAAAATTGATATTGTCTTGATTTGGATGCATAAATTGAAGTTGATGAATTTATAATCTAACACAATATTTATTCTTGGCAAAATGTAAACTTGTATAGACTCTTGTGATATGCCACTTTGAATAAAAGCTTAAAAACTGACTATTGTTGAGATGTCAGAACAGGTCAGTATCTATTGGAAAAATTGAAGATTAAATTAATACTTATAATTTGCCATCAGACTAACATCCGACAGATTCCAGCTGGACATGAGTGGATATTTTGAATGAAGAAGTTAAAGAACATGTGCTATGATATTGGACCTGTAACCTTAGCTAAGAAGAAAAGAATAGAGTTTCTGAAAGCAATGAATCTTTCAGAACAGTTGAATGTAAGCTGATAGCCTTTAGACAAAGAATAAGAAGTAACACCTTCATTTCAATTAGCCTCAGCTTTCATTCTCCTTACTTAATGAATTGTGCATTATAGACTCATTGGAAAGAATTGCATGTTTTGACAGGCTTTTGTCTTTGCCAGTGCTTAACAAAAAATGGAGATTAAATGAAGACTAAATATACATAGACTTAAAAAATGAAAAATTATTGAAGTATAAACTAATTTATAAAAATCTTCCACAAAACAAACTTAAAATTGAATTTTGCTACTTTGTATAATGTTCATATACAGAGCACATTTAACAACAGGTTCTAGAGAATGGTAAATGTTGAAGAAAGTATAATGGTTATGAACCAAAAAACAGAACTGAAAAAACTGAATTCAAACTCATTAATTCCCAACATCCCATTTTTTGGAACAGTGGACACTAATACATTAACCTTTCCAAAACAGAAACTATGATCTGAAATTTGAATGAAAGCAGTGATGGTACCTACCCTGAACCCATCATAAAAATTAAGGATATGAAATTATTAAATATCAAATATTTCAAATATCTTGGTTGTACGGATCAGTTATAAGAAATTTAGTACAGGAAGTAAAGAAATTGAACATAGAATAGGTTACACTAGAGGTAGTTTCACCCAACACTGCAAAACCAAAATATTAACCTTGAGTCAGGTTCTTAAAAAGCTTTATAAGATCAAGACTGTCATACATGGTACCAAACTCGTCTAGAAATATCTAAACTGTCAGCTGTATACACCTGTTTTATCAATGGTTAAAAATAGATTTAAACAATTGAAACCATTAGACATTGCTGAGAACCAACATTCTTAAAATCTTATGGACTGGCACTTCAGAATAACAAACAATGAAGTATACAAAATAAGAGAAACCACATCACTTGAGGACATTCAACAGCAGCAGTAACAACTAAAATGGATAGCACATATAACTCATAAGAGAAAATAATGACATAATTAAGATGTTGACATTCCACACTACTTCAAATAAAAGGTTAGGAAGGAAACCCCAATCAATATCGGAAAAAGTGATACAGCTAATGGACTTGAAAAACCTATTTACCTGAAAATTTGTTTTAAATGAAAGATTTTATGAACTTCAACTGATAGCTGCACTGGCTGTTTGGTCAGTGAATGCCAAATGTTTCCTTCTAAGGAAACTGCTAATATTACCATTTATATTTCTAAAAACATCTGTAAATGCGTATAAGAACATTTGAAAGTTAACGAGTACATAAGGAGTTAAAACAATAAAACTTGTCTTATTTTCCCCAGCTTTTTTTTTAATATGGTACTAATTTAAATCAGGTGAAATAGTAAGAAGATTGTGTTGCTCAGCTGCAATGAAAGACAGCATTAAAAGATTTGTGTTTTACCTGAACTTAGACACCCTCAGACATGTGTAGAGGAGTACATAAGTATCTAAATTATAAAGCAAGCCCAACTTATCTTTTGTATTATTTCACTGAGGCAAAAAGACAAAGAATATATTGAAAACATTGACTGTGCTGTCTGTATTATATATTCCATATATATATATATATATATATATATATATATATATAAACTAAATTTATTGGGTACAGTGTCCAACCACTATTGTCAATTACATGTTTTTACACAATTCAGAAAAACAATTTTTCTTTCCAGTATGCATTCATGGCAGATTCATTTTAAGAGCTACTTATTTCTATTAATATTAGAAACCTTTGCCATGGGTGACTTCAAAGGCCCAGTTCTATTGAGCACTTTTTCTTTACTTGAAAGTATTATGCTCCTAGACCATGGTCTCGTGCTTCCATGTTTCATTAAATTTCTGGCTTACAGTGTCCAAACACTACTGTCAGTTTCATGCTTTTATGCAATTGTCAGGCGGTCAGCAGCTGTAGTGCAAAAATGGAAAGTTTTATTTACCCAGGCAAGCCTGAGATGGAAAAGAAAAAAATAAGGCCAATGAATGCATATCATACACACATAAACCAAAACCCATCTGAAGCTGGGGAAAAAGCACCCACCCAGCCAAGATTAAATAAAGCTGTAAACACACATGTGTACCCTTCCCACCAAAAGACAAACAGAAATAGTTTGTTGTTGCAACAGAAAGGTGCTCTACAATTTGCATATGTATATATATATATATATATATATATATATATATATATATATATATATATATACAGGATATGATGGGTAAATTGTTGCCATTTTATATTTTCAATACACATTGTTTGTTTTTGATTTTGTTGATTGCACAGTATAGTATGGTCAGTTGGGCATCGTCTGTGAGAAAAAGACTAACATGACACAGTTCACTCAACCTGAAATTTGGAAATTATGATATTTCCAATTTTTTCAATTGGAAATATCATTTGAAACCAGAACCCCCTGAAGAATGGAAATTTTATTGAGAGACTTCAAAGTCAGGATAAAAATTGATATTTAAAAGTTAAGTAATCTTTTTATATAATATATTTTATATATATATATATATATATATATATATATATATATATATATATATATATATATATATATATATATATATATAAAATTTATGGGATGGGGAATACAATATTTTTTATTAATTTTCTTTAATATAGTGGTATTGTATTAAAAATCCAAAAAATCTGTATGTATTTTTGACTGACAGATAAAATCCAAAACAATGCTGATAAAACAAAAATTATGTTTAGAATAATTCCCATTATGTTCCGAAATATTTCTTCCAAAGTGTTTTATTCAATAGACATTTATACGCTTGTATCTTATTGGTTTTGATAGGAAAAAATATGAATCTCAAGTTGGAAGGATTCTTTATTATAAAGTCTTTTCTTGCACATCTGATTATTTTGAGACAAGATGACAATAAGTAAGTGACACATCTTGAGAACATGATGGATAAAGCAGTAGATGTCAAAGTTTTCCAACTTATATAATGCAAGCAGTGTGTCATCAGGTATTGTCTTAAAAAGAAACAATTCATTACAAGAATATGGGACAAATAAGATTTATGTTACTTTTTACCTGTAATAAGCAAGAATTGCTGACCTTATTATACACTTCCCCATTGACTATCATGTGACAAGAAAATTATCAAGATATTGACAACCAGAAACATCCAAGTATGCATATCACAAAAGATCTTCTATTTTTGTTTAGTTTCTTTGCATTATTTGACTATAAATGTCATTGTCGTTTGCCATAGGTTGATTCATATATATGTCATCTTAGTTTTCAGCTATTATACTACCTTTAAATATTACATCAGTTGATTGTCAGTGGGATAAGATTTGTCTTTGCTTAGAGAGGTTCACTTGTTTTGATTATAAAATCAGGCAAAGATAAACACCCTACAACAAGTCAATATCATTCAGTTTTGATCTCTATCTATAAAAGGCAGGATGTGTGTGTGTGTGTGTAACAAAATTTACATGCACATGCTCCAAGTTAGCGGGTAGGCCAAGACTGACTTTGCATTTCCCCACTCCCATTGATAGTGGAAATAATCGATTTTTTTCATGCTTCTATGGCAGTTTTCATGTAGTTTGCAGTCATTTTCTACTGGCCAGAGTGAGAGCCTATAGCTGGCTGCCACGAATAGGCAGGAAGATTCTATTGGCCAGCATGAGAGCCAACAGCTGACTGACACGAATGTTAACTAGCATGCAAAAAAAATCGATAGCTGCATTCATCACAAGTGGGAATCAAGCATGGGCAATGCCGAGCCATGCTGCTAGTATGTTATATAACTAAGGTTTTATCAAGCTTTAATTATTTGTAAAAACAACATAATCAGATACTTAAAGTTATAACTGACTTTTCTCTTACCTTTGACAGCAATTTGAGAATGCCTGCAATCAATTTATCATTTGAAAAACAAATGAGAATTTCTCCAAGCTCCTATGCAAATTTCTTAGAAAAGAGGAAGCAATTGGATCAAAGCACCAAATGACCATGAGATCATTATGCATGAGATAATGGTCTAGTAGGTAAAATCATCAGTTAAGAGTAGCTAGGTACTTGGTGATCATAAGTTCAATTTTTGGGGTCAAGTAATGTTCTCTATGTACTCTAGTTCAGAGCAAAAAGTTTTACCACAAGGAAGTATTACAAAGAAGAATGAATCCTAGTTGTTGTTTATTATAAGCAAGAAACAAGTATAAGGACTGCATTTTATTATATCAATTTCAATGAAGTTGATTCACTTTCAATCATTAGCATGCAGAAGGTTGGCAGGGTGTGTGACAGCCCCAGGCATCCATATTGGGAGGGCATCTAATCAAAGAGTGAAATAATAATTTAGTTTTAGAAATTTGAAATTGTCTTTTCATTGTAAAAACGCCCTACAGTCTCACAAGCTGGTGTGACTGTGGATCCATGTTTCGATAAGTGAGACTGGAGTAGCCCCCCCCTACTTGAGTCTTAGAGGCATACAATCAAAGAGTTGGCCCCAGGCATCACCAAACCTCTTCACATCACTACTTTCAATACTGTTTTAATAATAACTATCTCCAACAATCAGAACATCTCAATACTTGTCATATAATAAAGCCTGTTCATGTGTATACAAGTGCAATACTAAAATAAATATATTTCTGATATGCATTCACTTTATTTGATGCTATAAGCAATTATTAATCTTCAAACAAAAAATACATGACTTTTATAATATTGGGTGTTAAAAATACTTTTATCTTCAAAAGTTGGTCATTGCTAGTTTGTCTCTTGAAATAATCCATAATGGAAAAAGAGAACAAGTTACTCATCATGAATGGTAAGGTATTTGTGATTGCATTTGAATGAAAAATACTGTCATTCCAAAACATTCATCTCTTTTAAAGAACACTGAATCCAAACTTCCACATCATCTCTCTCGTGGTTACATGCTTTATTTTCCTTTTACTTTGAACTTTTTAATGTTTTTTTTTTTTTCTTCATTTGTTTTGGCTGTGTAATCCAGGAAGCTGATGTTGAACATGTCAGATATGAGTGGCTCTGATTTCTCAAAGGGAAACAAAAGGTTTAGCAGAAGTAGTTGCTATACTTAGATCATACTCATTTGGCATTGCCACTTGTAGATTGTTGTTGTTGTTACTGCTGCTGTTGGCTTTTGTTCAGGCACAAAGGGACTGCCGCTCTAAGCTGCAAGGATTCAAGTCAGCTACAAATTGCAATAATACACGAATCATTATGTGGCAGCACACTTGTATGTAGGGTGTAAAAAGCAAGTGTCAATCCATGAAAAATAATGTCTATTAATAAGAGCTTGAATAAAAGACATTAAACTAAAACAGAATTACATTTAAATAGTGGTTCTCAGTCAGGTGAGTTGGAAGGGAGTATAGGACAGGAAAAAGTGAGATAAGAAAAGAGGAAAAAATGAAGAATGATAAAAAGAAAGAATGAAAAGGGAGAAATAAAAGTAGAAGTAGAAGACAAACTGAAAATGAGAAAAAACTTAATGAATAGGAAGAATGGAATACTAGGTGAAAGAGAGAAAAGAAAAATATGGAAAGAAGAGAAAAAGAAAAGAAAGAATAAGAGGAATGGGAGACAAATTGAGAGAAATTAAACAAAATAAATAAGTGGAAGGAAAAGAAGAAATAGAAGATAAAGTGAAAATGAGAAAAGAAAAGAAAGATTCAATAAATAAAAGAAGATACAACAAGAGGGAGGACACAAAAGAAGACGAAAAGAATAGAAGTAGAGGATGAAATGAAGAAAAAGTGAAGAAAGAAGAGGAGTGGGATAAACTGAAAGTGAAAAAGGTAAAGAAAAAATGGCTAAAGGAGGAGGAATGGAATAAGTGAAATGAAAAGAAAAGATAAAGAATGAAGAGAAGGAATGGGACATGATGATAGAAAGAAATGGTCAGAAGGAAGAAAAGGAAAGAGAAAAGGAAAAGAAAACATGTAAGGCAGATTAGGAGTGGGAGACAAAATGAAAGAGAAAGGAAAAGTAAATAAGGAAGGCTGATGAAGATAAGAGAGAGAGAAAAGAAAAGATAAAGATTGAATAAAATGGAGGTTTGGGAAATATTAGGTTGGTGCAAAAATAATGACGTAATAATGTCATTTTTTATGCATTTTTTAACGTCAAAACACAACATTATTACGTCATTATTTTTGCACCAACCTAATAATATGAAACTGAGAAGAGAAAAGAAAGACTGAATGATGGGAAGTAGTAGGAGACAATTTGGAAGTGAAAGAAAATAAAAAAAAAACATAATGAAAAGGAGGAATGAGAGAAAAATACAAATGAGAAGAAAATATTAAAAGATTGAATGAAGAGGAGTAATGGGAGAAAATGTAAACGTGAGAAAAGAAAAAGACTAAATGAAGAAGGAGCATAGAAGGCAAGTTGAACTTGAGAAATGGAGAAAAAAATTAAGGAAAATGAGAAGTGGGGTATGAATGAATGTTGGAAAAGAAAAATATCTGTAGAAGAGGAAGAAGGAGAGTCAAGATGAATGAAAGAAAAAAAGAAAAAAGATTTGTATAGTGAAGATGAAAAAAACCTAAGAAAAGGAAAAGCTGTATTGAAGATGAAGACAAGAAAAACATAAAGATGCTAAGCAGAAAGCAAAATAAAAGATGGATCAGAAAAGAGAATGGTATATGAATGAAAGACATGTGAAAAAGAGAAAGAAAATGAGAAAAATATAAGAGAAAGAATGAAAAACAACTGAAAGAAAATGTGATAGAAGAAAAATGCAAAGATAGAAGAGCAGTAAAAGGTGAAGAGTGGAAAATAAAAGGGGTTTTAAGAAAGAACAGGAAGGAAAATAAAAGAATAAGAGAACAGAGGTAGAGTGAAAAGCAACACATTTCCTATCCAAAATAAATTGAAAAGGCAAAAGTTAATAAGAACTTATAAGAGGATTTGTGGACTGAAAACAATAAGAAAAAAAGAAACCACTAAAAGATAAAAGAAGAGGAAAGAGAGGATTTAGCAAAAAAAAAAAAGGATAAATGAATATAAAAAGATGGAAATATTATTCACCTAAAAATGATAATCTTTAGAAAATACTATACACCATTGAACATTTTCTTTTGCATCAATTGGAGTCAAGAATTTTCTTTTCATTAGCCAGCAAGGACATTTCTTTTCAAGGACATCACACTTCATCTGGGTCAAACATTATTACTTACTATCTTCCACTGAACTGTATTCTCTCAATTTAATCTACTGGCAATTTAAGGAAAAATAATTTTTCCCAAACATTTTAGGAAAGATTAAACAACATTACAGCTATTAGTTTTAATTTTTCTATGTTTTATTTATTTTTTTTACTTCTATTTTCTTTGTCCTGAGTAGTAACTTAAGAGTTAAGGTTTGAGAGAGTTCAAATTTAATTCCTAAGATAGATTTGATGTAGTTTATTTACTGAAATATGCCTAAAAGAATATCTTAAGCTTTAAAACAATGAATGCAATGGCAAGCATTTGTTGTAGAGTAATCAAAAACAGGAACTTCTTGAGGGTGAATGGATGCTATGAAATTGCAAAATGTACAAACTGTACTGGTTGCTAATGAATGCATCATATTTGAAAAAAATCAGAAGATTAAATGAGTCAGTATTTGACAAATCTTTTCCTTTTCTATATTTTTCTTTATTCCTTTCTTATGCTTTCAATTCTTCCATCAGTCAAACTTTATTTTTTCTTGCTTTTTCAGTTTTTTACTTTCCTCATTGTCTTTTTCTGTTATCCTGTTCATTCCTGAGTTTCCCTTTTATTTATTCTCCTTTCACATCCTCTCCTTGTCTCATCTTTATCTTTCTTGCATTGTCCTCATCTCTTTATTTGTCATTTTCTTTTTCATAGCTTTTACTCTATTCTCCTAATAAGGCCCTAGATATATTTTACTACATCTTTCAGATTTGAAAAAAAAAACAAAAAAAATAAAACACCACCACTTTAAATAGGGGTACACTTCCCTCAAACTTGAGAAAGAAGGCATATCAGTTGCAGATAGCTGTAAGCTATCAGTTAGTATCTCTATTAAGTGAAGAGAGAAAATGTAAAGAATATACTGTAGTGGTGTCATACTTACTATTTTATTAGTATCATTATTAGTAGTATTAGTAGTAGTAATGAAAAGTGAAGACTACCTTAGTAATAGTGATGATAACATTGGACATTTTATTATTATTATTATGACTGTTATTATAACATTTAGAGAAAAGCACAATTTAAGAAAAGAAAAAAACTATTTTTCTTTTCTTTTTCTTAAATTGCACTTTTCTCTAAGTGTTGTAAAATATGGGAATAGTTATGTCAATCATTTTGTTTATTACTATTATTATTAATAATCATAATAATAAATGGTATGATCCCATACCATTGAGAGTAATGGAAGGAGAAGGCAAGTCAACGATAATCTGCAACTATGATTTTCAAACAAACTGAACACTGAAAACTAAATATGGTCATCCTGAACACAACTGAAAATGAATGCCAAATAAGAGATGTGACCCTGCCTGCTGACTACAATAAAACAGCAAAGCAAATAGAAAAAAATATTAACTCTTCTGAACTGATGGTGGAGGTTGTCAGGTTGGGGAAAATGCCGGAGAAAAAATGTTAAAGCGATCACAGTAGTGATTGGGTCACTTGGCTCCATCCCATTACATTTAAAGAAAATGTGTTGACCAACTTGGTATAAATACACTTTACAAATGTGACAAAAAATCTGTCCTATTGGATATAGCAAGTGTACTTAAAAATGTACTGTTTGAGGTCCTTGTTGTGAATTGACAGACAGTATCTTTGTTGGTACACAACAACAATACCATGAAACATTCAATATAAAATAATAACAATGATAGAAGAAAAGAAACCGGAGATTGTATATCAGCAGTAGTGATAATGTTAGATTTACTATTTATTATTATTACTAGTGTACTCTGTGCCATAAAAAAATGACAGATTATTTTTTTTTTTTATCGCAGTTATGTTGTTGATAATTGGCTTCAGTGATAAGATAATTTACTCTATGAACTCTGTTTTTGTACATTTCTTGCATTTCTCATAGCACCAGTATTCTCATTCCTTCTTCTGTGATGTTGCTCTCCTGTTTATTGTCAAAGATGATTTTCTATTCACGTTCTCATATTTTCTCTTCTTGTTTCTTCCTCTGTTTCATTTTGTCTTCATTGTTCTGCTCTCTTTTGCAGTTTCATTCTCTTCCTATTGCCCTCTTCTTCTCTCTCATTAGTTCACCTTTGGCTCGGGCTCTTATTACTTCATGGTGTGTTCCTACAATGCCTGTGAATATCTTTGGCTGTTGGCCTCCTGCTGTGTCTGTATTTGATCCTGTATTTGACTCTTGTTCTAATTTCCTCCTTTCTTCAAGTGAATTTTCTATTTTTTATGATATTCCCTGGATAACACTTTCTTAAATGCACAAAACAATGTAAAACACGAGGAATCATTTAAATTTAATTCTACATATAGAGAACATGATTGTGTTTAATCTTGGATACTAATGCAAAACTAAAGTGTATTTAAATAATATAAGAACTTGTAATTACATCTACATTATTAATACAAAATTAGTCTCTTAACAGCTATTCAGTTATATATTTCCAAGGTAAAAATGTGAATAGAATACCATAATTAACATATTCAAATAAAATATATAGTGACTGATGTATTTCCTGCAGCAATGTTAATATAAACACTGTGGTATATTTGAAAGTAATTGTTACTTGTAAATAAATGCAATGGTATCTATGATTCATTGGTTACTTCTGGTATTATATAAATTGTTTTTTGTTCAATATCTTTTCATGTTAAATTTTTTTGGTGTTTATATAAGAGTGAAATGGAAATATCTCTCAGAATAAAAAAATAGCAACAGAATGCCAAAGATGGTGATGAAAAAGCCTATTTTTAGATCAAGTAGAAGTAAAACTGATCGACAAAGGTATCTGAGTTCCTCACATTAAAGGCTTGACCAAATAATTTAAAAAATGTAGGAGAAAAGGAATAAATTAAATGGTTCATTTTGCTTGGGAATAATTTTGTCTAAATGCAGATAAATATTTTATTTGTATAGATTATTAAAATAACTAAGGGAAGTAAATTTACTAATTTAAGTTGATTTACCTCCCTTCCCACAACAGATTGGTCAGAAAATGTATAAATAAATAAACATTGATAATTCTGTCTATATCTCTAAGATGAGGTATTATGATTACTTGCATTGTTTACATTATTCAGACTGTTATCCTCATCTTCATTGCCATATTCATAATGTTTCGTTTTTGTATGCTCTGGCCTTCTTTAGATGATTGGAATTTCAAACAAAACCCTTTATTTTGTCTACCAAGGTAGATTGTAGATTCTAGATTATTGTTTCATTTGCCATACCTCTTCCAGAATAACTGAGATATCTAGAAGAGGCATGACACGTGGAACTAGAATAATCTACCCAATGCTCATAATATTTGTGACTTGACAAATATTTGAATATTTTTGTTAGTTTTAAACAATTTAAGCATATATTTTTGAGGGGGTAGGATTTGAAAAGATTCACAATTTCCATGTTGTACCGTGATTAAACATTAAAATTGAACAAGATTTAATTAACTGAATTGTCTGAAATAACCAAGACTAACAAATCAGTTTGTTTCAAATTATAATACATGAATATTTTGAAGATTTTCAATTTATAAATGTTAAAAAGCATTCAAAGTATTTTAAATACTTCAAAACCTTGATAAGACCAAAGATTTCTGCAATTTCTTTGTTGCGACAACAAAGCTGTGACATTATTATAAACAAAATTATTGCTTTGTAAAATATCACCTTATTCAACATGAAATTTTCAGTTTTCATTTGTTTGTAAACTTGATATTTTTCACCTTTTCTAATAAAAAAAGCAATATCATATTTTGGACATTATTTACATTATTCGGACTATTGTCCTCATCTTGTCACCATATTTATTAAAATGTTTTGGCTGTTGTACACTCCGGCCTTCTTCAGGTGGTTGGAATGTCGAACTGAACCCTTTATTTAATATAGACAGAAGCATAATTTGGGTTTGTTTGTAGATAAGATAGTTTTTTTTCAGTATTCAGTACAACTTAATTTTATTCTAGTTATTATTATTACTAGAGTGCAACCTGAATCGAAATGAAAATGACGGAATCATGAAAAATATAAACTTGGAAACAATTCTGTAACTGAAAAATAACAAGATATTGGTTTAAAATATGCAAGTAGAAAGTTCAATTTTAGAAACTAAAAGGCAGATTAATCAAAACTGCCAGTCACTAATGAATATTTAAAAGTTATAGTATGAATATTTTATGTAAACACTAGCACTAGTATATTGACTAAGAATATATCAAATCATTGAATAATGAATATTAAGAACAATGACTGTTGACTCATTAAATGAGTATGGTCATTGTTGACAAGTTTGATCCATAATAGATGAAAAGTTGAAGCACCAACCAAAACTGTGCTATCATTTCAAAAAGATTATCATGAATATTTACAAGTCATCAAACAGTGCATAGAAATATATAGACTAAATTAAAATATGCTGAAAGAAACAGTGCCATAGTAAAGGTATTATTTTGTTACATGTTGAAAAAGGAAATTACAAAAGTTGAATGCTAAATATTTTATTTGTATAGATCTCTTATAGACAACTAAGGGAAGTAATCACTCATAAATTTACTAACTTAAGTTGATTTACCTCCCTTTCTACTACAGATAGGACAGGAAATATATAAATACACACTGATAATTATTATATAGTTTGATGATTGTTGTTATTATTTTTATTAATTAAAGTGAGTGAAAGTACTGTCCATATGGTATCTTAGGCACCATGATGGTGTTATAATTATTATTTATTATTATTACTAATTTAAAAGATGATAAGCTGAAACTGTTAGGTAGTAGTTGTGTTGATTGTATTAGACTCTCCTGTTCACCTAACCTCTCTTTTAGGGGCTACCCCTTTTTTAAGACTGAAGACCATTCTCTATTCCATAAAAAATTTTCTTCAGCTATAATCAAGTTGAAGAAGCCTTCAATTAATTTAGCGGTTCTTTAAATTAAACTTATTTTAAGAACAGAATTGATGGTATGCTATCAAGGTGGAATAAATGTATAGAGGCTTTTTCGGGAAGTACATTTTAATTGAAATAATAACTCTTTTTCTATGAAATATTTTAAGTTTTATTTGGTTAAATCAGTAATTTCATGTTGAATATTCTGCCATGATACTCTAAGTTAATTGCTATACAAATATGGGTTAGTGTATTTGTAACTGACTACCCACTGTTACTATTAAATAGTTTGAGTGCTCTTCTCAGAGGAAAGGAGAAAAAAGGCCAATTTATTTAGAAGATTTAATTTTTAGTTTTAATGCATCACTCAGTTTGTTATTAAAATTGGTTCATTTTAAAAAGCATTCAAAACTTCATAAGAAATCAATTATATTATCAACCAAAGTTCAGAGCAAGAAATGACAGAATGACAATTAGTGTTTGATTAAAGAAATTTCCAACAAAAGTGAAAAATGACTTCTCTTAAAAGTTCTGTAAAAAAGCGATAATTCTTCTTTCAAAAGAATTTTGTTTATATTTTCCTGTTTTGATTTTGTCTATTATACTTTGATCAAAGAAAAGTAAGCCAATTATGTGCAGTCGAGATCTTGAACTCTTTATATAAATACATTAAAACATTTCCATAGGTTTTATTTTTCTTCAAACTGACTAAATGAAACAATTTATCTCTCAATAAATGGTATTGTATTAGCAATGCTTTTATTTAATATTTACAAAGTCAACAATTTCATTCTGGAACTAAATGTATTAATTACCTGGTATTGTTCTTTTTGTTATGATTTTTTTTGTAATTATCCATTATCCATTTTCCACTCTGTTTGATCTCAAGAATAGGGAATAAAATATATAATAATGAGAATTTGTAGGTAAATATGTGGGAAAATCTTACAATTCACTTGAAAAATACATTAAAGCCTTGTGCTTTAAATAACTGAAACACAAAATGGTTTATAAATGCAGTAAAGTTCTCAAAAATGCTTTGATTTGCTAAGAATGATTATGGCTAGTTGATTAATTATTAAATTATATTTAATATATATTAAGACCTTACCTATATACATACACAATGGCTGTTGACTCATTAAACAATTATGGTTATCAGTTTGATCCATGATTTTAGTTCTTATAAAAATGACAATGGCTCTTGAAGCCAGCAAGTAATTTGCAATACTTATTGCAGATGTGGCCAACTAAATTGTTCTGTACAAGTCCTGGCCTATTTTGGTAAAAATCATGCATATGTACATGCAAACATCCATGCACATATACATAGATTCATGAACATGTTTATAGATTTCTTGTGACTAATAGAGATCTTTTAATTTGCTCTTGATAGCAAAAGATGCCATGGAAGCAATTTTACATTGTCCTCTAAATCTTTTAATCAGTCTATCAGTTGTGTTGTTGTTTCTTTATGAAGAATTTAAAGAGATCCTTATTTATTTTCTTCAGCTTTATAATGATGGTCGTTTGATAATAAAAACTGTTTGCCAAAATTAATGTCTGAAAAGTTTAGCATAATTAATATGTGATTATGAATCAAAAGAGTGAAATAATGAGATTTATGAAGCTTATTTTAATACAAAACCAAATGATGGGAAAAATTTAAGAATGGAGAATATGTTGCAAGAAGAAAACTCTAAATGACAAGGACTTACTAGCCTTAAAAGCCTTTTTTGCAATGGATATTTTATGATAGTGGTCTTCTGCTTTTACGTAAACATAAAATATATTTCTTCAATTTTCTGTTAATAGTCCATGTAAACTTCTCAACTAAAGCTCTAAAGATTAAAATGAACAGATGGACAGATAAACTGAGAAACTGTATGAATTAAATCAGTTGAAATGGGCCCAAGTAAACAAGCTGATGGCAAACAGATGAATAAACATATTCATATTCATCTGTTGAAATTTGTTCCATACTGCTTACACATGCACAGGAATATACAAGATATACACAGAATCATTTACTGTAATTTTAATACATTCAGCATTATCACATATGAATACTTCAATAAATAAGACCTGATGATGCATATTGACTGTTAAAGCATATGACTTTATTTTAAAACATGCATACATACTCAAACACACACACAAGGATACATCTAAAAATATCTTCATGACTTATAAAATACTGAAAGGAAAATACAGTTTTTGACAAAAAAGGTGATTTATTGCAAAAGAATCATTAAAAATGTCAGAAAGAAATTAACTGGAATCTGTTTGATTCAATAAAGAAATTCTCATACAAAACACAGCTTTTCTTTTTATTTAAAAGGATTTGATATTTAATAAAAGTAGCTAAGTCTGATAGGAGGCTAAACAGAGAAAATAGGTGAAAACATTGTGTATTAGTAATTCTCCAAATGGGGAGAATATACTTGCCTTGAAAATCAACATAAAACTTGACCTACTAGTGTGGTAATTTACTAAGCTTACCAGACTTAACTATTCATCAAAGAACATCACTTTAAAATACAATGAAAATTCAAAAAACACTGTCAAGAATGAATTTTATTATATAAAGAAATCAATTTTGTTACCATAAAAAGTTTGTCCCCAATTAGAAAATTAAAAACAAAATTTTACATACTCATAAAAAACATTAGTCAAAAACATAGTGTCCATTGTTTTAACAACTGTCTCCCATCATTCTATAAGATTATTGTTGCCATTTTCATAGAAAATTCAGGACTATTGTTTTTCATACTCAACTAGCTACAGGCATACCCTTGCAGTCATCACTCCAACCCCATTTCTTTGAAACAACATTCAACTTCCTCATTGCCACCATCCCAACTCACTGCGAATGTATACCTGCAGTGACACATTCCATCACAGGCCTACTAGCTACACCAATCCCTTGGTACTTTGGCCACCAATGCACTCTACCACAAATTGACCAACCACCATGACCTCGATCAATCAACATGTGTGTCAAACCCAACCAATGACTATATCCTGTGTATCTTGGTCAAACCAACAGAAGAAATTGGTCAACTCCTGGTGCTATCCTTGTACCGAATCACTTTCCTGATGATAGCAACCAAAATCATCATTTCACCAAATTTCTAACAACTGTAATATATCCTGTATATTAAACAAATATATGTTGTTTAAAAACCTAATCCTTGTTATTCCTTTCCTCACACAACCAAATGCTTCATTATAAGAACTGGTGTCAGAAGGGAATTAGATATAACAATTCATATCAACAGCAAAAGATTAGCAAACTAACAAAATGTGCCCTCTAACAATGGAAAAAGAACTAGATGCCTCATTGGATATCTTGTGTGAATGCGGCAATTGCTCAGCACCAGTCTACATGAATGAATCTAACCAGACTGGTTCTTCACCCTGATGGTCACTTCATAAACAGGATCAGCAAACTATTCTTCTCTATACCAACAAACATCACATTCTTGACTTCACTGAACTCACCACTCAATATCTTATATATTAAATAAATACCCATTGTTTAAAAACCTAATCCTTGTTATCCTTGTTATTCCATTCCTCTCATAACCAAATGCTTTGTTGTAACACAAATGAAAGATGCAAGGTTTTAATCTAGAACACACCAAACAGAAATCAGCCACAATACATGCACCAAAGTCAAGTTGTGGTCACTTGATATTAACAATGAATTTAGGCAAGGACTTTTGCAATGTTATCATCTGCCCACGACTGCTAACTTTATCTTTTATATAACTAGGCTTTTGTAGCAGTTTGTGGTTTGATTCTAAATAACAAGGCCAGTGGATTTTGTGGGAGTTAATTAATGCTGTTTTGTGGTGATGTGGGCGTTTTTGAAAAGGGAAACAAACTGAAAATATCTTCAACAAACAGCAACTCTTCTGTTTATTAACAAGTGTTCTCTAAGCCTCATAAACTGGATGATTATATGTGAATTTTAACATTTGACATTAAACTAGTTTCCCAATTGCCAATGTTTGAAAGATTATTTTCTTTCCTTTAATTTTTTAAATACTTCATGGCTTGAAAAAAAAGATAAAATGGAATGGTCAGTGTATGTAATCTTGTTACATAACTTAAGTACACTTCAGAATTTGGTTATCAGTTATGTATAGGACAACCAGTACGTTAGAATTCATCAAAATTTTGAAACATCTACACTCACAGAGTATTCCATTGTCCCTGCATTTTAAAGCCAATGTAAGGTGTGTGGAGTGAGGTACTGTAATGATATTGTTCTAGAGGGTTAGATGACTTGAAATAAAGAAAACATACCCCTTACTCAAACTTTCTCTCTCCAAACTACTAACTGCAGAAAATGTCTTATATTTTCTACTACTCCTCATCATTAGATAGAAGATCACAAGCTAATTTATAATGTTTTTCAATAGTAGTTAACTGATCACTTCACCATCTGTTATGGCTTCATTGTTGTTATTGGTATCTCTTGTTATTTATTTGTTTTATTGTGTTTATTACTTTGAATTTTAGCATTCTAATTGCCTTCTGTTTCAAAATTCTAAATATGTTTAGCTTGACCATCTGTTTTGCTAACATGATACTTCTCAGTTTGACTGTAGTCAGCCTCTGTTGTTGGTTCAGTTATCTGCATTTCTTTATCAAGTCCTTATTTGTTTGATTATATGACATTTCTCAGTATAGATTTTAATTTGATACAGAGACATTGTTTAGTCAATAATGTATTTATATTTGTAACTAATTCATTTCCACTAACAAACACATCAGTTTTACTTGTAACCACTTAAGGCCAGAGTTGCCCCATATTGTGTGATGTGTAATTGTTTGAAAGCCTTTGAATAGATGTTCTTAAACTAATCAGTTCCTCTCATCTTTCCAACTGGTCATTTGATACACTTGCATTTCACCTCAGTAATAAACTACAACTAGGATATATTACAACTACATAGGAATAAAAGAGCATGATATTTACTAGGTCTCTTTAGGTCAAATGAGCCACTACTACTTAACCTCTCATTTTGACTAAGATTTTAAATACAGTATGGTCAATTCATTTGAATACATTGTATAAAGATTGAATTTGAAATAATCATCTTAGAAACAGATGTTACTAAGCTGAATCCATTTCTAAAAAGAAAGAAAAATAACGTGAAAGATTAAAAAAAAGGGATTTGGAAAGGGCATCTATAAATATTCTATGAAGTCTAAAATTTTTTATGTAGCTTTTACACAGATATTTTAGTCCCTAGCACAATGGTCCATTTGAGTGCTATTCTAACCCAATATTTTCAGATATGTTCATTCTATACTTACTTGCTTAAACTAAGCCAATATTTACGACCCAGAATGTGATAAGTAGAATTACTTAACAAAAGTCTGGATCTGCCTCACTTTTTATATTTATTTATAAAGAAAGTCTATAATGAAAACCAAATGTTTTAATATTTCAAATTTTGGGAAATGTTTCTATGATTTCATTTACATTTATAAAATAATTTCTCAATAAACATCTTGTTTTACTGATTTATTTTCATATTAAACAATTAGCAGTCAAAAACTTTTAAAACTTTATTTACTCTTTTTGTGTTTTCTATCCCAGAAAATATATCTGAGAGGCATTCTTCATTTTACCAGACACAGTTCTTGTTTCAACATTTTATTCTTTTTAATTTAATATCAGATATTCACTTTCTAATTCTCTTTAGGCAAGAGATGATGTTTTTCTCATCAGTAGTTAGTACTTGGCTTTAAATTGTACTATAGAATATTAATGTTTTCTATGTCACAATTTTAGAAGAATATATTAGCAAACTACTTCCTATAACTTTAATTAAAATGTTGGTAGACTAATGTATTTGACTCCAACCAAGAAAAACTGTCCCTCACATTTTATTCAGGAAGTCATTAAGAGTGGCTGGTGATTGCTATTTTCAATTTTGCAGCTGTTCTATCAGCTATGCTCTGATCCCGTGGTTATTCACTGTTTGTGGTTGCAACTTTCTCAAGTTATGGCTTGTATGTTTTCAAAACAAACAACAGAACCATGACAACAAAAAAACAAGCCATGTACAGGAGACATTTGAAATAAATCTTATCAAAATATCATTCTGGAATTTAGCAAATTGAATCAGATAATAATAAGCAGGAAAATTTAAGGTAAATTGTTTCTGAAAACTGAAATAAATGTTGTTGCTAATAGTAAAAGTAATATTAACAAAAATATAAAGCGAATTAACATTGTGAATTAACAAATATTTTCTAATGACTTTTTGAAATCTAAACCATCTAAGCACGTATTTTTGAGAATAGTATTTGATAAGACATGTAACATTTAGGTTTCTCTTGATTAAAACAGATTAAAAGTAAACAATATGTAGCTAATCAATATTAAGATATACTGGATGACTAGAACTTAGCAACTCATTTCTCCTCTGAACTAAGTCCTTGAGGTTCAATGATGGAATTACTGGCTTGTAAAATCCAATACATCCAAAAACAAAGTAGTAATGTTCCGCTATCACTGCGCAAACTCTGAACTTTAACCATGAAAGTATCCTTTCCTTGAATGTCTATTGGGACTCTAGCTCACTTCAGACCTCAAGTAGAACTCATATACCCAATCTATTGTTAAAGATGATTAAAAAAATAGTTGGTTCATTGTACTACTCCAGTAAGTATCTAACTCCACTATCTTTACAAGAGCCAAATAAGACCAAAAATGGAGTATTGATGTCCTGTCCTCACTTGTCTGTCTTGATAAGCATTCAAAAACATCTACACAGCCTTGTGAGTGATGAATTATTTTCCATCCTGCAACCCTTTTCCTACAGATGAAACATTGCAAGATTCTCTCTATTCTATCACTATTTCCATGGCAAATGTTCTGAACAGCTACATTCCTTGGTTACACCAGCCCTGAATTTTGCTACTGGGACCCAACATGCCACCTATGCACAGATAAATAAGCCTCATTCCCTTTGTATTCCATTAATAAGAAGTAGATCTATTCAGACAAATTCTTCCCAAGGAAGACTCCTGGCAGGATATTTTCCAAATGACTACAATTGTGACCTCTTCAAGATTAGGGTTAACCATTATCTTTCATACATAACCTCAAGAACTGCACTTTTTGCCTTCTCTTACACAACATCATCCATTATTGCTCTACCTCTAGTGGCTCTTGGGCCTTGTACGATGTTATCATTAATAAAAAAATATGTAAAGTTTAGGATTGGTCCTCTGGATCTGAAATTGTCATTATTCTTACTTTAAAAAACACTCTATTTGTATCAGTTTAAATGCAAACTGATTTAAGTAACAAATATCAAATTATTTTCTGTTATAACAATATAAACTCATCAAAGCAAACAATTTATTTTTGTAAATTATGAATTACTAACATGAAAATTATAATGCATAGATTATAGTGTATATAGCAATATTTTAAATATGAAAACTGTTGTAATAAATGCAAGTGTCCTCAATGTAGTAAAGTTACTGTTTGCTGATAGAATGAAACAACATATCGTGTCTCGTAAGTTTGGTTCTAAATATTATTGGCGTCTCTGTAAGAATGTACTGAACTACAGCAAATCCTCAGTCCCTCCTCTATTCAATCAATTTGAAGTCCTAACATCCTCTGCTGATAAGGCTGAATGCTTTGTTCAGAAATTCTCATTAAATTCAGCATATGACTCATCAAGGGTACCGACACATGATTTTCCCCCTAGAACTGAAGCTATACTGAGTCAATAGTATTAGACATCATCTCTAAATTAGACTCTCATAAAGAGAGTGACGGTGACAGGATACCAGGCATAGTCCTAAAGAAATGTGCCCCTGAGCAGGCTCCAGCTCTCTCCAAACTATACAACTATTGCCTCAGCAATTCTTGCTTTCAGTCTGTTGGATGTCTTCCTCTATCATCCTGGTTTTTAAGAACTCTAGAGACCCTTCTAACCATTCTAGCTACCATCCCATCAGTCTCCTACCACTCCTCAGCACTCTTGAGGCTTTAATCAATGCTGAAGTATTTAAGCATCTCACTTTCCATGATCTGTTCTCTGACAAATAATATGGTTTCCGCTCTGCCTGGTCTACCGCTGGTGTTCAGATGGCCATAACTGAATATATATACAAAGCTCTTGATAATAATAGCAAAGCTTGAGCTGTTTCTCTAGATATATTGAAGGTGTTTGACAGGGTTTGGTATGCTGCTCTTCTATGTAAGCTTCTAGGATATGGTATTAAAGGACGATTATTTGATTTAATCCAATCATTCTTGTCTAACCATGAAATGACAGGTTGTCCTGAACAGGTTCTCTTCCAGTTCTTTCTATACAAACGCTGGTTTTCCTCAAGGCTCTATCCTTGGTCCTACACTGTTTTTGATTTTCATCAGTGATCTTCCTGATGTCATCAGTTCTCAATGCAACATCTATGCAGGTGACACTACCATTTACTCCTTTCTCAATAGTAACCCCGACATTGTTAACCTGGCCATTGGTCTTGAAAACAACCTCCAATCTGTGGTTGACTAGGGCAAGAAATGACTTCTAAATTTTAATGCATCCAAACCAAAACTGCTGTCATTCACTCACCATAGAGAAATGTAATTGCCTCCTATCAGCATGGTTGATGCTCAAATCCATGAGAGCACCTCCTTGGTCTCACATTTTCCACTGACCTGAGGTGGAACAACTATATTGAATCAATAGCTTCATCTATCGCAAGGAAAGTTGGTTCTCTGTGTTATGCCAGAAAGTTTTTCTCGTCTGAGTCCATCCTTCAAATCTACAAATCTACCATTCATTCATGCATGGAATACTGTTGCCATATATGGTCTGGTGCCCTCGTTGTTCATCACGAGGTTCTCAACAAAATCCAAAGACAGATATGCAATGTGATTAGCCCTGACTTGGGATTTCGACTCCAGTCACTTTCTTACCAATGTAATCTCTTCCCTCTGTCTTTTCTATAAATATTTTTATGGCATTTGCTCTGTCGAGTTATTTTCACTGGTGCCCCAAGTGCATGAATTTAAGCATGCTATTAGGTTGTCATCTCAGTCCCATCCTTTTACTGTTGAAACAGTTAAATGTAACCACCTCTTCTACTCCAACAGCTTCTTCTCTTGCACTTCCTGACAGAGGAACTCCCTTCCTCTTATTTGCTTCTCTGATAACTATAATCTTGTCAACATCTCCCACTGCTTTGTTCCCCGTTTTTCTTTTTATCCTTTCCTCAAACAGCTTTCTTAGCCCCTTGCATACTAGTGGTACTCCCACCTTGCTTGGGATGTAAAAGGGAAAAAATTAGACCATTTGGACAGATGGATTATTATAGACAGACATCATGAAATGCAGATTGTCTAATGAATTAACAGACAGACCAAACTGCCAAAATTACTAGCATAGCCTAAATGTCTGCACACTTGATTTCAACTATATTTATCTTTATTCTCATAATCCACTGTAGCACAGAAACTATACCAGAAATAAATAATCATTTAAACAAAAACCAATAAAGCTGAATTAAGTATGAAGTTTTATCATTAAGTGAAGAACAAGATGTATTAGATTGATATAAAATAATAAAAAAAATTTGAACATTGATAGGTATGTGCTGAATTAGTAACTGTATTAGATTGATATATATAAATTTGAACATTGTGGTATGTGGTAGTCATTTTAAATCAGAAGTATTTCATATTAAATGTTTAATTCCCAAATACATTAAGAAGTTATCAATTTATTTACAGAGATGTATGAAAATGCTTATAGATAGACTGAATGGCATACTCTGACTGTGAAACTGAAGTCAAAATTAAATTCTAAGGAAGGAGCTCAGGTTTTTGTTGTGCATTACTGTAAATTACTATGTAAAATAAGATTCAATTTTGCTTATCCCCAGTCAATTTTAAAGAAATTAGTTTTCTCAGAATAAAAACAAATGATTATTTAATGTTTGTTTTTTTTATCAATTCACCCCAAGCAAGGTGATAATGCCACTAGGACACAAGGGATTACTAGAAGTGAAAGAGAGTGAGAAGATTTTAGTGAGGAAATAAAAACAATGAAAGAACAGGATCCAGGAATTGTCATGAAAGACAATAATACTGAAAATAACATCGGAAAATGTTTAGCAAATAAAATGGAATTCTTGTGCTTCATGTTGAATATCTAATAATGTTAACATGTCATTAATAATTCCCTGAATAAATTAATTCCACTAGCAACTTATTCCTACATATTTATCTATTTTTTCACATATCTCAGTATCTCTGAAATATGAGCCTCTACATTTTTTCACTCATTAAATCTTCTGTGCATCGTGATTCCAAATTTATCTGTCTCAATCCAAAATCACTCTACATGTTTGCCCAACAACCTCCCCATGTAATGATAGCCTGTGCATTGCTTGGAGCAGTTTTGCCATTTCTAAATGTCAAATCACCATCTCAATTCTTGAATAACTAGGCTATGGTTGGAGTATTTGGTGGGGAAGCCAGGATAATTATATTGTTACATCTGATAAACAGTCTGTTTCACAAGTGTATTTCCACATTGGTTACTGCTTTTGTTTTCATGTTTGTATGCTATGTTTAGAAAACTGCACCAATGATTATATAAATTAAAAGAATATCTCCAATCTTAACTCAGGGTTACAGCAAACAAAAAGCTTTTTATAGTTTAAATTAACGGGATTAATAAAAGATATATTTTGTCAAGTCCAGTCGACAGAAAAACTTTATTATTTATTTACTTTAGTTTTAAATTAAAAAAATGTGTTAACTATCATTATTTTGTATTGTGTTCTTCAGTCTTCTTCAGTGATATAAACAAACCCAGAATAGATTTCAGTTTTATGTGGGTGACTGTTTTGTAAAGCAGAATCAATGGCAAAACTCTTTCATCACTCAAAATCCTACATAAATGGACTGAGAAAATTGTACATATATATATATATATATATATATATATAATTTCTCCTTTGTATTATGAAAAGTAAAATCACTGATATACCTTGATATTTAAAGCAAAGACAGAAGAACAAATATTTGGAGATATCAGAATTAAAATATATATTTGGGGTCAACATGAAAAAATATTTTGTAATATATAGCATCTGAGGTTATGCTTTTTACTGGTATATTGACTTCCTATAATTAATTTTAACAGTGAAAAACAAAAAAATTATAAGGATGCTAGTCTAAGTAACCCATTAAAATATTAAAATGTGCTTAGGGAGAGAGAAAGAACAGAAGCAAGAAGAATGGTGACATAATATGGTCATGCAAAATATATGGATGTATAGGTTACTAGTATAAAATGGACACGAAAAAAAGTACAAAAATGGAGCACAAGAACTAAAATCACAAAGGGAAACTAAAAATCAAAAATTAATTAAGCTTACTTGGTGTGGAATTGAACCAAAATCTCCTGCATCATAAATACTATACTATAGATAATGCAGATAAATAACTATTTTTTGATGATCTTCATTTGCAAGCTATTTAAATAAATGTATAGTATTTATGGATAGTTACTATGTCTAAATACTTAAACTTTGTGTGTATATTAAGTTTGTATTTAATAAGAAGAATTGCTAACTGTAATATATAAGTGAGATATTATTGAAATAAATAACCTTTAGATAAGCATCAAAATTGCAGATAGAGACTCTTGTTGTAGAAAGAGTTGAAAGCAACAAAGTGACCAGAGACAAGTCAAAATAGATAAAGACAGTATAGATAACCTCTGTGAAGATGTATGTCATTTGACATTTGGGGTGTAAGTGTATATGCCAAGGAACTAGCATTACTAGCAAACAGATTACTTGCTGTGATTAGGAGAAAAGGTCACATGCCTGAGAGATAAGAGATTACAGTTTTACCTTATGTTCTGTTTACTTTGGTGTGGCTGCAGCAGGAATTTGGCACATCATTAAACAGAGTTAAAGGTAGAGAGGAGTAGAAGGAAGAGGAAACACTTACCTGAAATAGAAACAAGACAGGAGCAAATTATTAAACACTTGAGAATTTAACAAGATAAAAGTTTTATTATAAAATATGGCAAAGTAGATTCATATTATAATCATTATAAGTGAAGGCATCACATGAGCTCAGAAGTAGTGTAAAAATAAGCATGTGTGGATGAAAGAAGCAAGCCACTAGAAAATGGGCAAGCAATAAAGGAAAAAATAGGAAAAAATTAATCGTGAAAATATTTCTATAAGAAATTCTGACAACAAAATTTATATATTATGAAAGTGTTGTGTGATCTCAGACTTTGTTATGCAATCAATGTTTTCACAATACAAATGGTATTAATCAATATTGGTAAATATTTCAGAATATATTTATATGACGAAAAATAAAAAGGACAATAAACAAGAATAATTGGACCAGCAATAAAATATTTTTGCAAATGTAAACCGAGAAAAGATACGGAATATTAAGAACAATGACTAAAGTTATGAAAGCAACTGAATTATCATCATTAAGTTGGGTGAAGAAATAAATGAAATTTGATTTCTCAACAATAATTGTAGTGATGAATGTAGAACTTCATTGGACGGCTGTGATTGTTGGACTGGTGGTTAGGTCATTTATCAAAAGAATCAATGAAAATTACTTAGAAAATGACTGAATTTATGTTGAAGAATGTTGTTAGGCTAGTATATAGGCTATAAAATTATAAGTCCCTTCAAAATTAATGAGAGCATCTAAATGAAGGCAGAGAATTGTAAATTCTTGGACCACATGTTTTCTGTGACAACAAATAAGTTAAAATGCATATTCATGTAAGATAATACCCTTAATATACTGCAAAGTTTACTATTGCCTCATTACACCTAATTAAGGAAATGATCCTGGGCCGTTTCAGAAAACTTGTAATCCATTATTAAAAGGAATGTACATAAGAAGAAGCCATGTGGGAATAAGAAGCAATAAAAAACTGTAACAAGTAATGTTAAAGATGAAAAATTAGAAATATTAGCAAAATCAATGAAGGCTGATTAAGATAATAGAATGTGAAGGAAGCCATATTAACATGTAAATAAAAATAATAATAATAATAATAATAATAATAGAATAATTATATATGAGCTATTGAATTAAACAATTTTTTTTACTAATGTTCGCTCTATATAAGACACAAGGGCCGTTCATGGTAGAGGATTATTGAAGGCAGTTGCTTTGTGAGTAGTAAGAGTAATTTGCAAGGTTTATGTCAGTATGTGGGAAAGATAAAAGTTAACTCAAAGCTTGAAGAGGTTAACATTGCAATGGTTAGGAAAGCATCCTCCTAAGGTTCTGTTCCACAAAACAATAATTCATGGGAAGAAGCACTCCAAGTGGAACTTACTCCTTACTAAAGGAATCTAAAGGGAATGAGGGTGCTTTGCCTCAAGGCTGTATGGTGGAAAACAATTAATCACCTACAAGGCTGTATAGATGCTTTTGGACACTATCAAAATCGGAAAGTGAAGACTGTGCAGCATCAGCCAAGATATGGCAGCATTACTCCATTTCCGGTATTTTTTTTTTTTAAGCATTTCACCCCTAGCAAGGTGGGAAGCCACAAGTATGCAAGGGGTTACAGAGGTTTTGGAGTGAGAACAGATAGGAATGATAGAGGAGAGTATGAGGAGAAGGATAATGGATAGATCAAGGCAACTGGAGATGTCGATTGACATTACATTTGAATAGTTGGAGATTAAAGCTATCAAGGAAACAGGAGTAGGGAAGGGAGTTTTACAGGCGAGAGGTGTGAGACATGAAGCTATTGGAGTAGAAGAGGTGACTGCATTTAACAGTTTCAACAGTGAAAGGTTGAGAGCGGGATGCCAGCCTCATAGAGTGCTTGAATTCGCGAAGTCTTGGAACCAGTGAAAACAGCTCATCGGAGCAATTACCATGAAAGTATTTGTAAAAGCAACAGAGAGAGGCGACGACACGTCTGTGAGAGAGCGACTGCAGATGAGATGCCAGATCAGGGCCAATTATATTGCATATCTGTCTTTGGATCTCATCAAGAACCCCAAAGCAAACAGAAGGGGCTCCAGACCATATATGGCAACAATACTCCATGCAATGGCGAATGGTTGATTTGGAGAAAAATTTCCTGGCGCGGCACAGGAAGCCAACTTTCCTAGCGGAGGACAAAGCAATTGACTCAATATATTTGTTCCATCTCAGGTCAGTAGATAACGTGAGACCGAGCAGCCGCAGAGAGGCACTTTCGGGAAGTTGAGCATCAGACATTCTAATGGGGGTCAGGGAAGGTTCTCTGTGGTGATTAATAGAGAGCAGTTTTGTTTTGGTGGTGTTCTGGCTCTTGTAAAGTTAGAGCATTGTAGGAGGAGTCAGGTATTTGAAGTCTAGGGTAGACATTTAAGGCAAGGGGGTCTCCTTGTGGGAATAGTTGTTGATTGTGATAGATGGAAATTCAGGGCCAGCTTAGTAATGATGGAATATTACAAGTTTGGTTTTTGTGGTAGTGAATGTAACCAGTCAGTTTTTCCCTCATTGAGTTGTTAAAACTAAGTTATAGTAGAGATTATGTTATACTCCACTTCAAATTGTTCTACTGTGATGCAGTTAGATCTCTCTTTCTGATTTTGTTTTCTGATTCACTGTACATGTCGGCTGGATGTGAATGATAAAGCAAGACTAAATATAACAGTCATCATTTGTGCAGTGGTTCTGAGCATTACATCTGACTCCCAAAACTAATCTCCACAAAAAAAAAAAAAATTCAATTTAAAAAGAGGTTGGACAAATCAATCCATTACTCCAATGAGCCTGACTGAGTACTGGCCAACATAAGGCAGCAGGTATATCAGATAAGCAAGCATCTCCCCAACTTGGACAAGCATGGCCCCATGCCATCAAACCAGAATTGGAACCAAACACACAGACGCACTCATCAAAATCGTGGTTCAACTATTTGCAAGAATTACATGAAGGGTTGCACATACTACAAGAATTGCCCACATGTTCACCCACCCCATGCTCACACACATGTCAAGACCACAGATAGTAGGAAATGAAACATCCAGGATTGTTCCCATGAATCATTTCAATGCCTTTTTCACCTACCATACCATCTCAACTATCCCTGCCAAGATGATTAATGATCATCTCAACATCATTGCTGAACAGGCATCCAATGAGATGCTATCAAAAATCTTCAAGGAAGTTCAGGTGGTTGACTCAAATGATGGCCCTGAAGCCAGCACGATTTACCCCAGTGGAAGAACAAGATTTGAAAAAGGTCTCTAATTGTAGACAAGAGATGCACCATGACATGTGGTTTATTATGATATTTATATACATGTTAATAAGAAATTCTTCAAACTTTTTATCATCATGAATTTTCTGAAATTCATACTCGTCACTTACAATAATCAATGTCATATAAAGACATTTTTTTAAAAAATTTATATTATATCAGGTTTTTGCTGAATTTGACTTTATTGTTTTTGAGATTCTGTCAATCACATTTGCATCACTGGCTTTAAACATTCTGCAATTATATTGAGATTCATATCTTGGAAATTGACCAAGATTAGAAAGTAATGTTTTGCTTCTCAAAGACAATCTTGTTTTATGCTGTGATTACATTCATTACACATATTCTGCTGCTGAGTTGTCAATCATTATTTTAGACTTCTTGCAATCCTTCTCATATTGAAAATGTCAACCAAGGAACATTTTTAAAAAGTATCAGAGAGAGAGAGAGAGAGAGAGAGAGAGAGAGAGAGAGAAATAGAGAAATAGAAATAAAAAAGTAATTACAATAACTACTTGACAAAGACTTGAATACAGAGCAAGGAGAATCTGACACATATCCATACTCAACTCAAATTTTGTTATTGTTTTCACAGTAACCAACTGTTGTTGGTAAAATTTAAAGGATGTATTTAGATAAACTATATACTAAATAAGTTTCAGTTATGCTATTCATCCTTATTCAAAATATTGATAATAACTTGTTTTCGGCTGTCAGGTTTCATTAAGCAAATAAACATAAGATAAATTTTTATTTATAAATAAATCCAAAAGCCATTGACCATAGAAACATATATTTTATCAATACTATATGACATATATGTGAATAAATTATTTTATTTTACATGTTATAATTTGTACTTTGAGATTCTAAAACTGCCATTAGTCTTTTACTCATTGATTTTGTTAAATTTTTATTTTATTTTTAACTTTAACAAAACTTACAGCAATGTTTATTGTTTTCTAAAGATCTTTGCTTGAATAGTATTTTCTCTTCTCATATTTGTTATAATGATGGAAACTAAATTTTCTGTTTCTTTAATATCTGGAGAGGCTAGTGGCCATTTTATCAATTATGGGTCAACTTTACAGAATATTAAGGAGAATTATCTTACACTTTTCTACAAATATTCTGAAAATTGTCTTATTTTTACATTCTGCCTTTGTTTACTTTCAATTGTATTTGTCAATTTTGCCTTTTCCACTCATTTATTTTTGATTAATTGATAGTTTAAGTGTTAATATTGTGAGAAAAGGTAGTATAGTAAATCAGAAGTAAACCCAGAGAGGAAATTTGTTATGGATCCCTGGAGGTGGTTAGCTATCAACACTGACAAAATTCTGGCAAGTTCTGCGGCCCCTAATGTAATACCCTGTATTTCTTTAGATATTATTTGTATGGCCAAGAGGGCAGACATGTCTCACCTAAATATACCATTGTCCAGCCTTACATACTGAAGAGGTCATTCCAGTCTCACTATCAAACAAAGGAATGAATTTTGACCAAACAATGTGTTATCATTATCTTGCAAGAAAAACTGATCACCATCTTACATGAATATACACTTTAATTTCTGTGCTTTAATCTGTACCATACAGAAATCATGTCCAAGAACTTACAATAATTTTCATTGTATTTATCTTGCCAACCTCATCATCATTGAAATTTATATAATTTTTTGACCTACAATAAGAAGACTAAATATTACTTCACTTTCTCTTTATTTCTTTCAAATCATTTTGATTGCTTATTTCCATAAAGGATCTAACCTCGAGCCCAGCCATCAGGTCCATTTGATGTAGATCAATATTAATCATGAAAATCAGTCTTTTTTACTCTGTTCTCATTTTGCTAAAGTGTTTAAATTATTTTTGATTGTTCATTAATCCCTGTTAAACTTCCAATGATGTATGTCTCTCATTCAATAATTTTATGTTTTCTTATGAGGTTATATCTTCTTTATGAACCTTGGCAAATCTTATCTATTAAGATTACAAATGAAAACACATTTTCATCATATAGGTTAATTAGAAACATAGCTTATTTCTTTGATTGCGGAAGTTTGTGTTTACATTTATGGAGAATAAACAGTGGATATGAACACAGTTATGTAGTGGGTAATGCATTTCAGCAGTAGTAATTATTGTGTTTGATAAATTGGTCAGTTATGCTAGGGCAGATTTTTATGAGCATAGCATGCAGGTTTTTGTTCAGAACTGATAAAAATACTTAGGCAATTGTTGTGGAAAAGTGTACTTTGTAGCTGAAAATCTGCCTCATCGTGCTTCCTGTATCTGTTTTAGTTTCTGTTGAAATAAATAGGAGTTATTAGTTTTCAAGTACCCCTTATATGTAACAGTCAAGCCTTGAATGACTGATACAAATCCATGTGATAGTCACAAGTCATTTATTATACTACTTTAGTTACTGTGACATACACATCTCAAGTGTCATTTCTATTGAGTTCAGTGTTCCCTCGTTTCTCCTGTCAGAAACCATTTAATAGTGAGAGTTTTACAATTTCTTACCTCTTCATATACTTTGGCTTTTTTGTTGTTAGAATTTTGTTATATTTCAAACATACATTATTACTACCCTTAATTAAAATATTATTTCCCTATTCGGTGGTATCAAGTGTGTCGTAGTTGAGACATGTAATCTCAAAAGTGGGTCTTTTACACACTTTGTGCACTGTAGCATGATGTCTGTTGTTTCGGTAGATTATTGGAGGGAATTCTTCTGATTTAGTTTCCATGTTTTGTTTTTGTTTTAAAAAAAAAAATGGCCATTAGACTTGCAAGTCTTTATGCAATCAGTAGCTCACAAATCTGCTCCAACCAAAAAGAACAATTTTTTTTTCTGTGACCTTGGGTTATGCGTTCACAGGTTCTATAACAATGAACAAATAAAAATAGACGCAATTATAATTTTTGAAATGCTGCTGCCCTCCTTGCTACTTTTTGTAAATTTACATGAACTAATTGTGTTTCACGTGTGTGCATATGTTTCTGCATGTATGTGCATGTGTGTGACAGGGAGTGAGTATGTGGGGGGGAAAGGGGAAAGAGGAAAAGAAGAAAATCAATTGTTTGTATTCTTTTTCTTTCTTCTCACTTGGTATCTTTTCTCATTGTTCCAAATTAAGGAAGCTCTTAACTGAATGATGGAAATCAATAGAAATTACTAACCCAACAATGAAAGTAAAAATTACAGAAAATTAAACAAAAATTTAATTAATGTTAATAAATTGAAAAGTTCCAATTGGGATAAAAAAAATTTGATTATAATGCAAACTGATAATAATAATAATAATAATAATAATAATAGTAGTAGTAATAGTAACTAGACTTTGTGAGAACAGTGAACAATTTGTGGAACATGAAAATGATAGTCAAATCTATCATTATTGGTATATGCTTGAAAGAACCTTGCAAGGAGGTTAGAAGAATTAGAAATCTGAACCGATAAGATCCAGACACCAGCATTATTAACTCAGTTAAAATACCGTGGGGAGGGGTGGAGCATTGAAGAAACTTATTGTCACTTGATCTTCAGTGAAAGTTATGTGTTACTACTTGGATGGAAGCTTCATTGAGTGTAAATAATAATAATTGGAGAAGATTATAATAATAATATTAATAATATTATTAATAATATTATTTAATTCTACATTTTCAGCTTTTGCGCTATTTATTTTGATGTTTTTTTAATTTTTTTTTTCACAAACTTCAGAAGGAGACCTAAAATGGCTTCAATTGCAACTATGGTTGTTTGGTATTTCTTATTGGCACCGGTAATCAAGTCAGATAAATGAGTTAGGATTTTGAATGTTGATCTTTCAAAGTAGGCTGACTGTTGCCATATTTTTTTTGTATTTTGATTCTATAACTGTCGAAAATGCTAGGCAACCATGGCATATTTGGGAATGATAGAATATTCCAGAACATATTCTGGTAGTAAACTGCCTGCATATAAATAGAAGATGAATTCAGTAAATATGCCAAAATAGAAAGGGGTGTAAAATAAGGATGCATCTTTTCACCAAACTTATTCAACCTATATAGTCAGGTAATTCTGAGAGAATTAGAAGTCATACCAGGATACATTATTGATGAAGGTATGCAGATGAAATCGTTTTGATGGCATATATAGAAAAGAAACTACAAGACCTCCTACAGAAAGTAGTAAAGAAAATGAAAAGAGAGGATTAAAATCAATTGCAAGATGAAAGAATACATGGTTGTCAACAAAGGAACAGCTCAGCATTCAGATTAAAAACTGCAGATACTAAAATCAAACAAATACAACAATTTAAATATCTGGGAAGTGTTTTAACAGAGAATGGAAAGTGTGACACGGATATCCGAAGGTGCATTGGAATAGTGAAAGTGGCCTTCCAGAAAGCTAAGCAAAGTATTAAGAAACAGGAAAATTTCATTAGAAACAAAGAAAAGAGTATTGAACTGTTATGTAATATCAGTCCTTTTATATGACTTGTGTGTAATGATGCCTTCTAGTCTGTGAAATAGAAGTTCTACCTCCATACCGAGTGATGACTGTCTTAATAGTCGTCGCTAGGGAAGTCTATTTTGTCTATGTCACTACACAGTGAATGCAGGATAATTTCCTGATAAATGAAGAAGAGACTTGAAGCAACAGAAATAAGGTTCTACAAAAGGATACCGAGAATTACATGGATAAAGCATGCGAGCAATGACAAAATTTTATTGAAAATTGAAGCAAAAAGGAGACTTATATTTAACATGAGGAAAAGATACTTTAAATTTATAGAGTACATAATGAGGAGAAAGGGCTTGGAAAACTTGATACTCCCAGGACAGTTTGAAGGGAAGAGTTATAGAAGAAAACAATGTATAACCTACCTAGTGAATTTGGGTAAATGGAAGGTAGAGCAAGGTAGAGGAGAGATAACAAAAAGACTCCAAAGGACAGGAAATTGTAGAGAGTCATGATCACTAACATCCTTAAGGGACATGGCACATAGAAGAAGAAGAATAAGAATCACTTTATATATGAAATTTTCTCAGAAAGAGAGCATATGATATTTTGTAATTCTCTTGTTCATAGTTTACCTGGTATCTTCTTCACCTTGTGTTCATTAAGTACAGTTGCCCATTGCCCTGATAACATTACCTAACATTCTCAAGCTCTCTACATCCTACTTATTCTATCTTTGTACATATAGTCATGACAATTTTGCATGTTAGCTACATTATCCAATTTGATTTTGACATTACTGTGAATCAGGCTTCAACCTTTGCCACATGTACTCACTAACATTAGCAATTCAGTTGTCATGTATATACAACAAACATATCTCAATAGATATGATTATTGAAGACAACTCACAATATCTCTAATTTATGATAAGAATGCTAAGATTAACTTCTCATTCATGTTGCAATGCAAAAATAATGCAAATCTCTTTAAAAAAATACATAAAAAAGAAGTTTATTAATAATTAATATTATTATTAATCTGTATATATATAGTTGAAGTATTTAGTGGTTGTCAGTGGTGATTGAGTAAACCTTTTCAAATATTCACCAGTCTTATTTACTTATAAGAGTTAAGACTGTCTTGACAGTCTTAACTCTTTTTCAACTTCCATATTCCTTCATTTTGTTTCTTAGTTCTTCAGAATGCTTCCCATTGCATCGGTTATTCTCTACACAACTCTCTCCCATGTCCCAAAATTTTTTCTGTTCTTGCGTAAAGTCCTTATGCTTTTCATTTTCTTTCATTTTCCCTCATCTTCAGTTTGGAAAAGCTACATTAATAATTTAATAGAATCTAGTTTCTTTAGTTTTTAGCAACTAGATCCAATCATCTTGGATAGATGGAATGGTCTGTATGGAAGTTCTTTTTTTTCTGTCTCATGTAACCAAATCCAAATCTTTTTTGTCAGTTGTTATCTTTGATATTATCCCTGTTTTATTTTCTAGTCTATTATCATTAAGGAAATCTTTCAACAAATTGTAGAAATATACTTGCCAAAATGAAGCATTGTCTCTTTATCAAACTTTTCCAGTTTTTCTATGAAAAATATCTATGATGTTGAGACATTTCACCCAGCCAGTCCATTTGATTTTGATCCCCATGGCTGACTGTTGAATGGATCACTTTGATCCAAGCCTTTTCTTGTTCCATGTTGTGTTTTAGATCACAAGTCTGGCAAGGATCAAATTGTTGACAGGAATTGTTGAATTGGTCCAGACAAAGTGAAGCCACAAATCATAGGATAAATTGTAATAAAGAAAATGTTTTATATACTATTTCTCATACAGAGCTGATGGAACAATATCAGGTCTTCATGATGGAATATATTTGTCACGTAAAGTTATTCAATTCTTCCCTTCTTCAAATATTTTGTGATATTTGTTCATCTTGACTAAATCTAGACAAGACTTATGGAGCACAACACAAAGTTGGAGGTCTTCTTCAGTGGCAGGAAGTCATGTGTGTTCAGTGAAGTGGTCATCCTTCCCCTGGTATTTGGTGGCTTCTGTGTTTTTATGGATCTCCATCCAAAACCATCATGTGTTTGATATGGGTTGGAATTTTGGTGATTCCCCTAACCTCCAAAGAGTATTCTTTGTTTGTTCAATTCTGGGAAATTAAATGTATGCCCAAATTTTGGAGAGGCCCTTCCTCTGAGGAGTAGTGGTAGCAGAATATCAATCCACCCTAACTCCTTCCTTCTTGTATTTGTGTCTCATACCAATACTGCCCAAATGGGTGTAGATAATTCCTTTGCCTACCTTGGTGTTCTAGCTAGGCCTTTCACTTCAGTTGTCACTTTGACCAATCTGATCTCTAGACTGCATGGGCAAGCAGGCATGGCTTAGCTGCAATTATTAAATTTAATTAATGTCCAAAAGTTTCATCAGTGGGATTACCTGATCCTTTCTACCTCCCCAATTGAACACTCACCAGTTGCTCTCTTGAGAGCCTCCTCTTGTGGCATATTGGCTCTTATCTAAAGAAATTTCATCTCTTTGGCAATTCATACCTTTCTTCCTTTGACAAGTTATGAAAAAAAATCAAATCTCCAACTTTGCCTTTGTTTTCAGAAAACCTTAAATTTTTCTCCCTACCAATTTTTTTCCTTACTGGGTTATGGACGGTAGATAATTCCATTAGCTGAATTTTAAAACATAATTGTGTTCCAATTTCAGCTTTTACACTGCCTCTCTCCATCCTCCCCATGGGTTTAAATTATCCAGATGGCTTTTTTGACTAGAGTCCCCAAAATAATAATGAAGCCATTTTACACCCAGCCAGCCCCTACTCCTGATTTGGTCATCAGAGGTCCTCATATCTTTATTCTTCAGTTGTTGACAATCCAGTATTTACCAGATTCATATCATCATCAGTCGTCAAGTTCAGCCATATGATTTTTGTAAAAAAAAAAACTCAAATGTTTCTGTCTTGCTTTTACCCAAGGAAGAAGAAAGAAAAAACAAACTCTCTGTACCCAGTACCAAATGGGCAAATACATCACTAGCAATGTGGCATTTTGGTACATGTTTGACTTCTGACTCCATGAAAGACACCCTGCTATTGTGCAACTTGCAGTACATTTGAAAAATGGTCAACATGTCTACTTCACTGAAGCAAATGCTGTTCAGGTAGCACACCACTTTCTTCAAGTTGTGCTAAAATAATCCTTTTTCCCTGCACACTTTTGTACTCCCAAGTGTCATCTTATTACATCTGGAAAGGCAAAAAGGAATGGCTGTGTAGATTGATAGGTCAAGATGTAACAGAGCACCCTGGCATTAAGTTTGATGAGTGTCTAGGTAGAGTGTACATTGTACATATTATCCAACATGAATACTTTTATCTTTGTTTCCTTCTTCACAAAGTTCAAGGGCCAACATCCTTCCATGATCTTAAAAATGTAAACAGACTGGTTTTTATGACCTACTGAGAAACATGCTTGAGTTGAGGCTTGCTTGAAGATGATACCCAGTGGGATACAACAATTTCTGAGGTTATTTCCTCCCAATCCTCTGGGAATCTTGGGTTATTCTTTGCAGTCCTATTGCAAACATGCAAAGTAAATGATCCTGCCTCTTTGTAGCAGAAGAATAGGGATAGCTTATCTGAAGACTTTAAGCACCAAGCCAACTCCAATTTCCAGATATGGAAATAAATTTCAGTGATGAAATTTACAACAGGGCATTAATTGTTATAGAAAATTATATGGTTTCTACTGGAGGGAATGTGCTACTTAAATATGGTGTTGCGGCATCAATGCCCTGTGTGCATATTTTGATGAAAATGAGTGAAGGTTGCTTCTGGACCAAAGGAGAGTTTATGACAATGTAGTTGACAGTGTCTGTGCCTCCAGTGGGGGAATGTTCTTTCTAGATTTTCCTGGAGGGAGAGGAAAGACATTTGTTACTAAGCTTCTTTTGGCCAAAGGTCGACAACACAAGGACATAGCTTTGGCCTCATCTGGTATTGCTGGAACTTAGCTGCACATTCAATTTTAAGCTTCCTATAATCCAACTTGAGGTATCAGCAAAGCCTCTGAATTGGCCCAAGTGCTAAAAAGTGCAGGTTTATCATATGGCATGAATGTACCATGGCACACAGGGTAGATCAGAAAGCATTAGACTGAACCATGAGAGATATTTTGGATTATCAACCACCTATGGGGAGCATAATACTCCTGTTATCTGGAGACTTTAGGTATCAAAGCTGATGAAGTCAGAGAAAATCTTTTCTGTTGTGGCAACATATTCAAACATTGGCGCTGAGCACCAACATGAGAGCATAATTATTTGGAGCTCAGCTGTCAGTTCAGTTCTCCTGCAACATTTTGAAACTTGGCAATGGCAATGTAACTCTAGATGACAATGATGAGATGGCTATGCCTGCAATGTTGTCTTTCCTTCTGATGAACTTAAGGTCAAGGTTCTCTCAAACCTCCAACATAATTGCAAAAACTATAATGACCAGCTGTTACAGTACCTCCCAGAAACATCTCATATCTACAGGTCAATGAATACCATTCCAGATCTGGAACAGGTGGTCAATTATCTAACAGAATTTGTGAATTCACTAGAACCTCCCGGACTACCATCACATAGACTGAAACTCAAGATGTGGGTGCCTATAATGCTATTATGGAATCTGGACCCACCAAGACTTTGTAATGACACCAGACTGGTGGTAAGAAGTTGATGCAACATGTAATTGAAGCATCAGTTCTTACTAGGTATGGAAAAGGCAAAGGTGTCTTCATTCCCAAGATTTCCCTCATTCCATCAGGGTTGGATATTTGATTCATGTTTAAGAGATTTCAAATTCTGACACAAGTAAGTTTTGCTATGTCTGTTAACAAAGCACAATGCCAGACTCTATCAGTTACTAGAATCCTGTTTCTCTCATAGGCAGTTGTGTGTTGGTCATTCACATGAGGGAAGTAAAATCAATTTGTTTGTTTATGCTCCACAAGGAAAGACAAAGAATATTGTCTATCAAGAAGTATCATAGTGTAAAAACTGTTTAAAGATATTTTTGTGTTTGAATAAATAGATTTGAAGTTATATTTGTTGTTATAGATTTATTATGCTAAATCCTCTGCTGCTCTAGCTTTGTTTCAGACCAATCTGAACTTATTAAAAATCTAATCTTACACTCTAAATGTTAGTTGTCTTGTCATATATGCTACTGTCGGTGAATTGTTATTGAAAGTGTTTGGCATTTTCTGAGTTGATTCAAAATAATCTAGTAGGGAAATAATTTTTGAAATTTTATTTGCATGAGAAAAATATTTTTGCATCAAAGTATAAAGCAATAATACTAATTTCACAGAGAACAAAATTTTTCCTTTACTGATTTTACAATCTAATGGCCAAAGATAATGTGAAGATGAGCCAATCTAATGGCCAAAGATAATGTGAGGATGAGCATTTTTTTAGCTTACTTCCTGTATAACAAATGTAGGAGAACAGATAATTATTATATACACTCATTTGCTACTAATGTGGCATGCCAGTGGCAAGCCCATGAAGATGATAATGATGAAAATTGGTAATAAAAAAAAACTGGATCCATCCCTTTCCTTAATGTAGAAGTGATATAAATTGTCAAAACTCTGACTGAACTTGATTTATTCAATTTTTTGAAGTTGGTAACTATTACTTCAATTCGAATAACCCTTTAACAGAATAAAGTAAAATAAAATGTAAAAAAAAATGGATATATTCTTCTTTTTCATGATTCTAAATTTAGATAAAAAAAAAAAAAACTCTTCAAATCTAGTGAAAAAAAATTGTTTGGATTGTATGCTTGTTCAAAAGTTGACAACATTTTCAAATTTGCATATATGATTATGTAGAATTCATAAATAAATACCAACATAGACAAAAATATATTGACTTCTGCATTCTCCACAAAATATGTATAAATCTTATGAACATAGCTATTTTTTATCTACATGTGATCATTTGTAGAAAAGTTAACAATTTACTCCTCAAAACATTGCAATTCTTATTCATAGTCAGAACTGTTATTTTTTAATTGTCACAAAAATAAATGATTTACAATTTTGAAGGAAGCAAATGTGGTAAATTTGCTTTTACTTACCAACTGAATTTGTTTCTCATTCTTATGACTTATTATAACTGGCTCTGATTGACAAAAGATTTAGTTTGAAATAAACATTAGTGTAAGAAGTCTACAGTTTTTAAGTAAAAGGATATGAGACTGAACTCTTTGGTCTTTAAGATTTCTTTTTCTTAAATGTTCACTCACATTAATTTTGTTCCATCTTTTTTTATAAGTGTTCTGATGCAAAGTGAAGAGCCATCTGTTCAATTATCAGATAATCTGACAAATTCCATTTTTTCTTTCAGCTAAAAACAATTCATATGACATCAACAAATGTGTTCATGACAAGTTTTAATTATAAGATTGGCTACACCTGTATTTTGTATTCTTTCAGGATGATGTAATGGTTATCAAAATCAAAAATGGAAACAGCAAACAAAAAACAAATTCTGATTAAGGTTGGTAGCATTCACTTCATAGTCAGGAATAATGAAAGCAAGAAGTCACTTCCCTCAAAAATCTATTTCAATATCAGGTATTTTTATCCAGTCCTTGTCACTGGCATGCCACAATAAAAGACAGAACATATAAGCACTTAGGACATATTCATTTTCCTAATAATTTTAACTGTCCAGGTAGTAGCAGCATGGGGCCTTGACAAGTGGGGACATAGGAATCAATACTGCATATAAATGGTTTGTTTCTAATATGTAACATTCTTCCCCAATAAATATAGCAACATGTAAACACACACATACACACACACACACACACATTGCAGGTTTTTTAATAAGAGAGAGACAGAGAGAGAGAAAGAGAGTGAGAGAACTTTGATTCTATATCTGTTGCTTGCAAATGTTAAGCAGGTCCTACAAAACAGTGACAAGTTCTCATGCATTGGCTACAGAAGATCTGGTCACAGGAGAGATTTGTGCTTTTGCGGCATTTCTTTGTTACAAATTCAACACAAGGGAAAAACTCAGGTTTGTGCAATGGCATGTTTTATCACTCTCTTTCATTTTTAATTTGCTGGTACAAATACATACATATCAAATTACTTTCATGTATAGATTTATAATTTTATTTCTTTATATATACAAATTGAATTAAATCAATAAATATTCAATGAATATTATTGTTAGTCTGTCTTTATAGAAAGATGTCATTGAGAAATAATAAAATCAGATAAAAATCATAAATAATGGCACCAATTAGCAACTAGAAAGAAAGCAATAGCCAGGCCATTGACACACAATTGCCTGGTGAGAATGAAACTTCTAGCTGCTAATTGGAGTTATTTCTGGTTTATACACACACACACACACACACACACACAGATAGATAGATAGATAGATAGATAGATAGATAGATAGATATTATGACATTGAAGCCATTTTTGTAATTTTTTAATGAACCAATCACACTTGGTAATTAAATATAAACAAATTACATAAACTTGGAACAAATGTGCTTCTTCCAATATGATCTTATTTGTATTATGGCAGTAAATAGCAATAGGGAGGTTAAAAATCATAAGTCTGAGTTTGTGATACCAAGGGTCATAAATCAATTTTGCAAGTCCAATGTCAGAAAATTCCAGGAACATAAATCAAAAAGGTCAAAAAGCCAATATCACATCTCACAGAACACAACTACCTTCTTCACCCACAAATAGCCAAGAAATCCTGTGGTTCAAAGTAGCATTCTTTTTTTTGGGGGGGTAAGAAAGGTTTTGTTTGGTTGAGATTGATAGGAAAATGCAAACTATTATCATATTTTGATGCCTACCAATCCTGCCAACCTGATCGTGATTCTGATTTTATTTTCTATAGAGAGCACAGAGAACACAAATTGTTCTTTTTCAAGGTAAGAATTGATTTTCACCTTCATTTTTACAATTATACTTGGATCTTTTTACACACATCAGCATAATAAAAGCAAGAAGTACAAGAGAAGAAACTCTTAGCATAGAACTTACAGTTACATCTAGTCATTTTGAATGTAAAATGATGATACCATGTCACCAATTTAGTAATGCATTTAAAATCATAGATTCTAGGTACCATAGGCAAGAGTTCATCAGATCATTTACCATGAAAGTATTTATAGAAAAGGCACAGGGAAACTAAATTATTAGCACTAAGGGTAGTAGATAATTCCTTTAATGTGGAAAGAATGTGATACCATTTCCAATAAGAATTTTCATCTTCTTTTTCTTCTTCTATGTGCTGTACTTTCAAGAATTGTGTAATCATGGTTCTCCATATCATCTTGTCCTTTTGTGACTTTCAGTATGGCTTATTTTTTTGCTTTTTCTCCTAATTAAGTTATTCTGCCAACAATTTACATAAGCTTGTTAGGTAGCTTATTCACTACTTTTCCTTGTTTTCTTGCCTTCAGTATGTTTTGTGAGTATCAAATTTTCCAAGTCCTCTTTCCTCATGATGTGCCCCAGAAATTTCATTTGACTCTTTCTGATTCTAAGTAAATGTTCTTTTTTGTTTCTAATTTCTCTAGAATTTCCTTGTTTATACACATGTTTAGTCCATGGGATTTTTAGCATCCTTCTGTAGAATTACATTTCTGTTACTTCATGTCTTTTCTTCATCTGTAAGGAGATTTTCACACATTCATTACCATATAAGAGGATTAAACATTATAGAACAGTTTTTTATTTGATTTCTAATGAAATTTTGCTGTTAATACTTTGCTTAGATTTTGGAAGACATCTTTTGCTATTCCAATACATCATAGGATTTCAGTGTTGCATTTATTCCTTCTTTGTGAAAACACTTACTAAATATTTAAATTTATGCATTTGCTGGAATTTGGTGTCTCTAATTTGTATTTTGCATTTTGGTCTGTCCTTCTTGCTGACAACCATACATTCTGTCTTTTTACAATTGATGTTTTGTCATTTCTTTTCACTTGCCTTTACTATCTTCTGTCGAAGCTCTTATATTTTCCTTTCTGCGTCTACTATCAACACTTCAGGAAGCTCAAAAGCACAAGTTTCTAAGAAAAGCAAGAAGTAGTAGTTTTAATAATAAAAGAATGTCTATTTTTTATAACCTTATCAGTTATTATTAACATAGTTTGTAGTTCTTTCATTTTAATTTAATTTTATTTTATCAGAAAAAGCTTGTCAGTTTTTGACTGTTGGTGTGATAAGACAGGTCTCCTCCCAAAGATAAAAGGTTTAATCTTAATTTCTGATCTCTGCCACTTACTAACAACTGTGGATTGATAATTTGGGATTAGCAATAAAAAACAACTGAAATCAAAATGAAAGAAATACCAGTAAACAATATGAAAAAGTATAAGAAATCATCTACATATCAAGCTGACAAGCCCAGGTCTGACCATATTGATTGCCAAACATTCTTTACCTCAGAAAAATTACCAACAAGCCTAGACTTTATAGTATTAGCTTTAGTGTTAGCTTCAGGACTATAAATGTAAATTCTAATAATATTTCCAACTGGAGATGTAAAGCAATGTAACTTTTGTGACATGGAACCTTAGCCAGTAGACGGAATTAGAAATCATGGGTAAAAGTTTGAAAAATCAAGTCGTTAGAAGACACAACAGTTTTACTCCTGCTTTGTCCTTTTGTTATCTTATTGTAACATATTCAAACTGATTTTTCTTTCAGTTTCATTGTTTTGATGCATTTACAAATTGTTTGTGTATGTTATTTAATTTTTGTATTTCGCTCAATGTATAAACAAACAGAAAATGTCATTTCAATTCATAATGACCTCAGGAGGATGTGATTAAACACTGACATATCAACAGAATTACTTTTGACTCTTGTTAAATATTGATTACCTCCAAGCATGAGTTAATTTTAATTTTATGTTTCACAATGAGCTGTTGGGTGAGGTAAACATTTATAATTATTCATACAATTCTAAAGAAAGATAAACAAAAGAAAGTGAGTGTAGATTCTCTAAAAGATACTGTTGTATGAACTCTACGGGAAAAGTTATTAAGAGAAAAACATGAAATCTTGTCTTTGCAGAATATAATTGTTTTTATCTGCTGGGAAAGAAGGGAAATTAATTGACCTCCTTTTCACAATAAATAATCTAAACTATGAGTCAAATGCCATTTTCTTGTTCTAACCTTAACCTCACTAGGTTTTAACAATCATGAGGTCATGAAAGGCAAAGCAATAACCACCATTTCTTTATTGTTCATGAGATAATGATAGGATAAAAACTGACAAAGGGAAATTGGCTCACACAATGAATGTTCTATGGCCAAGTGCTTAATAGTGGCTGCCTCTGGCCAATGTCCAAATGGATACTTGCCTTCTTACACACCTTCATGTCTAATTGATTTGATGTGAGCAATGACTGACATTAGCTGACAGAGCAATGTCTCAGCAGACTTCCATCAATGAGGACTGAACACTGCTGTGATAAAACTTAAAGAGGGAATGATACAGACAAGTGTCGAGCATCTAGAATCAGTAGATGTTTTTGAGCAAAGTAAGGTAAATGGTTTTGCTGTTGTAACACACCTGAAATATTATACTTTAATTTTCTCCTTGAACTTTGAGAAATGAAGAAGTGTCTTCAAAAATGAGACAGCAAATCATTACTGAGTCAATATTTTATAGTTGATTAATCCTGAAGTAAAATTTCTATTGTTCTCAGTGTTCTTAATCATTTAGTAAAATATTTTTTGATAACTGATTCAATTTTCTTTCTTGATACCTCTTTGTTCTAGTTGCCTCAATTTGTTTATATTCATTCATTCATTCATTTATATATATATATATATATGTGTGTGTGTGTGTGTGTGTGTGTGAATGCTAAAAGTCATGGGATAGGTGATAGTAGCTATCTACAGCAGTAGTTTCAACCCATGCCATGTGAACACAATCCACAAGTCTTAAGGAAACCTCCCAAAAAGAAATGTGTAACATGAGCAAAGAAGTAAATGAAAACTGATTTTTCAACAATAATTTTTGTGATAAATCTAGAATTATGTTGAATGGATCTGATAGCTGAGTTAGTAATTAAGTCATTTATAAACTCACCTTCCTTTTCTTGAAGTAATGTTTTGGGTGGCTAGTATTGTAATTGGTCAAATGATAGGGTCTTCAAAGTTAATGATGGTCCAAGATAAATGCAAAGAATTAGTTTGAATTTTTTAACAAAGTGTATTGTAGCTTACAAACGAGAAGCTTTAAGGTTAAGATTATATTCATGTATGAAAATGTTCCTTCACATTTTGTAGTTCTCACTGTTACTCAGCTTACTGCTAAAAGCTTTCAACTCTACCAAATTAACTGAATAACCTCAAGTCTGTACAGATTGTTTGAATAGAAAACATTTGGTCCATCATATGAAAATTTAAAAAATATTCACGTAATAAAGCTCTCTGGAGAATGGCAAAAAACTGCCACAAGAAATATTAAAGTCAAAACATAAGAAACTTAACAAAATCAATGATTGAAAGACTGGTGAAAGTTTTTGAATGTCAAGGAGACCATATTAATATAACAAATAATATTTATTCAGATATATGGGATATTCTGTTAATCAAATGTATATCTCTCTGTCCTATAGCTTTTGGATAAAAATTTAAATTGCACTTTATTTATTTGCATAATAAAAACTAACATCTTCCAAATAAATTATATTCAGTATTTTTAAGAATATCACATAGTATTGTTTTCATATAAATATGCACTGACAAATTTATGAGAATTTTTTGGTTATTACCATGTTTAGTGTAGAAACATTGACTTGTATAATAAAACCTGATGTAGGGCACACACACACACACACACACACACACATATATATATATATATATATATATATATATGAAAAATTTCTCAGAGTTAACCTGTAGAAAAAGAGAATATGCATAAAAGTAAAAGACAAACAGGAAAACTGTATTATTAGCCAACATGTTTCATCCAATGTTAACTTTTTCAAGGCAAAAATTGAAATTAATTTATTGAAAACAAAGTAACTATTAACTACAAACAAAATGTCCATAGCAACTTGAAGAATTTAGAAAATACTATTGTATTCATATTGTCAACTGAAAATTACATCAAGTACTGTCACGTGTAGAAATATTCAACCATTTTCTTTTGATGTTGCAATATATAATTTTTTTCTATGGGGTAAAATACTTATATTTTTAATAAAAAAGAAATAAGAGTTCAGAAATTAATATAATGTGATTTTCTAGAATTTTTTTATATTCTATCTCTCACTTTCAAGACAGATATTACCTGGAAAATTATAGATCATTCCTTTTTTTTGTAAGGTGGCAAACTCAGAAAACCTAGCATGAGATGAAATATGTATTTTCCCCACCGTAGTTGTTGTGTATGTTGGGTTGGGAGAATAGTAATTCTGTTAGGAAAGTGATATTGGGAAAAAACCTGGGAATAGATTGATATTTGGATAATATTCAATGGTGTCACTTACGAGGATTTTCCTTTTGAGTGCATCATTTTCTTTTCTTACAGAAATAATTTCAACCACAATTTTGATTTTAAAAATGCTACACTCATAAAAAAAGAAAATAACTCACTCAGAAGAAAGACCTATAGCAGTTGATACCTTGAGAAAGAAGTTTCTGTCTTTCTGACTTCAACAATCATTCCATACCCAAATGGTGTCAAATCCTGTTTACATTCTGACTGCCATACATGCATATATATATATATATATATATATATATATATATATATATATATATATAATTTATGAGTTTCCATCACAGAAAACTCATAGATGCTAAGTAAACCTAGTGACAATAATAAAAAAACTAACTCAAGATCCTTACCATACCACAATTGGGCAAATATGCTGTTAGCTTAGCCAAAAAGCAAGCATATTTTAAGAAAGACAAGATCGATTAAGAAGGCCTTTATAATCTGTATTAAATGTTTCAAATCAAAATAAATTAGTAGCCATTATCAATTGTTTCCATTATTAAATAAATGATCTGGATTAGTATCCACATCTTTGTTGGCAGGTATTCCTAAATATCAAAAACAAAGTTTAATTTTTGTAATCATGTAAGAAAACTGTTATCACTCAAATAACATTTTGCCAGAATCTTCATTTTTAATTATTTCTATTAAAAGTTTTTTATTGATCTGGAGAAAATGATGTACAAGTTGAGATTTTTGTCTTTTTTCTTTGTTAAAACCATAATGAGGAGATCAAAGAAATATTCAATATAGAAACAAATTGACTGAATATTTTCTGCCATAAATAAATATTCAAAGACAAATATTATATTCAATTTCAATTTTTTTCTTATAGAGTTAACTAGCAGCATGTCCCGACCTTGCCCGTGCTTGATTCAAAAATTGTACAACTCATACAGCAATCGCTATCACTTGACTTAAAATATTTTTGCCCTTCCTTGCCTTTAAAAGAGTGCCCTTTGCCATGCTGATGTTGCTACATGCCTTACTTCTTGCCTATCTCACACTGTGAATTTTTTCTAAGCTCTATACTAAACATTAAATCTGTTATGAAAAAAGAACTAAACAAAATGAACACAAAATGATCAGCTTTAAAAAAGGACTCATAAATAAAAAAGAATGTTAACAACAAATACACCCAACCCAGTTCTGCGGAATCAGAATCAATGTTGAGTTTAAGCAAGTGAATGAGCCAATTGGAGTAAAGTGCCATGCAGATTTAAATTTTTCCCACTTGTGATGAATGCAGCTATCGATTTTTTTTGCATGCTAGCATGTAAGTTAACATTCGTGTCAGTCAGCTGTTGGCTCTCACACTGGCCAATAGAATCTTCCTGCCTATTCGTGGCTCTCACTCTGGCCAGTAGAAAATGGCTGCAAACTACATGAAAATTGCCATAGAAGTATGAAAAAATCGATTATTTCCACTATCAATGGAAGTTGGGAAATGCAAAGTCAGTCTTGACCTTTCCGCTAACTTGGAGCATGTGCATGTAAATTTTGGTGCAAATCCGTTGAAAATTGCTGCCGTGCATTCATTACACGCACACACACACACACACACACATCTTGCCTTTTATAGATAGAGATATTTTAACTGAATTTTAATGAGATTTTTTATAGCAATAATTTAGCTGTAGATACTAACAATAATTCTGACATCTATTCTAAAGGTGGTGTTCCTATTGGAAAAAAGGGACAGCATGTCTCTTGAATATTCAACTTCAATAATGCAATTGTCTAAAGAATTACAATTGCTTTTTTTATTAAGTTCCATGAGACTCTTCTAAGCTCTCCAGTAATGATGAGTACAATCTTCACCTGCATATACCACAGGTATTTTAGTTATCTGACAAAGCCTTAATAATTAAACAACATTTCAATTTTTTTTTCAATTTCATCATATTTCACTAAGTAAAGAGAGAAAAGCAGAGGATGTATGCTATCAGTAATAGTAGTGGCCTGTTTCTTCATTTATTTTTATTTACAAAGAGTCTATAAAAATATCTGGAAAATTTACTCCTGCTTATGATCTGTATGCATGGCCTGGGATGAAAGTGTATATGTGTCCACTGTGAAATATATTATACATGCACAAATGAAGATAGATAGATAGATAGATAGATAGATAGATAGATAGATAGATAGATAGGCATTGTGTTCCATGTGTGAATTTGATACATATATTTTATTTATGTTAATAATTTTAATGTTATGTTTAATTCATTGAATATTTCAGAGACTAAATGTAAGTTGTCAAGTGCACTATCTACTCTCATTGTTTTATTATTAAGGCATTTCTGATATAGAAGCTGCTCCAGCCACTATAATAATAATAATTATTATTATTTGAATACATTGTGTGTTTGAGATGTTACCAACATTAGTTAAATATTTGTTTAATACTACCAGAGACAGTTCTTAAAATTTTCCATTTTATTTTTGCCATATTCATTCATGAAAGCACTGTATGACATATTTTTTTTATTACTGAAGTTCATATTACAACACTTATTATTGTCAATTCTGCCTTCATGGGATTAAGATGTCAGTTGTAATTTCTGTTTTTACTATTATTACACAGCTTGTAACATTGGCAGATTTGCTGTTGTTATTAGCATTTTATTAGTTAATGGGATTAGGATCCATGATGCTTAAAAGTGTGCATTAAGGAAATAAATTAAAGGTGCTTCACCTGAATCATCAGAGAGCTGCTAATTAAATGGTAATTAATCAATGCAAATTTGGTAGATACATGGTCACTACTCTTGACACAGTATTGCATTTGTAGGATTAGTATACATGTGTCATTACATTTACTTTTCTCTTTTTCTCTCTCATATATAAAATAAATATTTATATTTTGGTATGTGTCCATGCGTGTTGAGGTGTTTAGGTGTATTTTTGTGCACAGGTTTATTCCTACTTATATTAAGATATATAGAGGTGCATATATGTTAATGAATATAAGTACACACATGCACATATGTATTTCTCTTATTCACTCTCTCTCCATATATATATATATATATATATATATATATATATATATATATATATATATATATATATATATATATATATATATATATATATGAATAAATCTAGTCTTAAGATGTGCTATATTTATGGGATAAAGTGCTCAATATCAGAGACAGCTGGTGTAAATATAAAAGTGAACATAGAAGTCAACACTTAGAGGTGACAGTCTGTTTCATGCTAGATGTAATCGTCAGGCCACAATATATATATATATATATATATATATATATATATATATATATATATATATATATATATATATATATATATTTGAAATAGAAATTAAAATTGCAACGCAATGAATATGTTTCATCTGATGATTAAATATATCATGATTACATTAAATAATCATATATACAGATTGATACATGCAGCAGTTCCAAAAGAAGGCATTGTAAACTGAAACCCCATATTAATATCCTATTAATTCTCCTTAATCCCATATTAATATCCTGTCTATCCTCCTTATCCTCATATAATTATCCTGTCTATTCGCCTTATTCTTATATTAATGTTCTCTATGTCTATCTTAAGCCCATACTAATACCCTGCCTATCCTCCTTAACCTATCAATTTTCTTCTTAGACATTAACACAGTCTTTACTGATGTAAAGATGGTGAATAACAACCTGCGTTAGGTTATTCCATGTTTCTTTCACCTGTTGATACAGTACAGAAAGTATTTTAGGTAGGCTAATTGAATGAGTCACCTGTCATCCAGTCATGTCCGATGCAGCCTGTTAATTATACTGGGCATGGAAGTTGTCAAATATCTTGAAGTCTATGCTGATAAATGTGTAAGCATGATATGATATGGCATTATCCTGCTGGAACAGCATGTCACATTCTCATTGCAGGAATAGCAACAGCAAAAGTGGATGGTGTATTATGGAATTGCTCAAAGTTCCTTACAAAAACATCAAAGTTGACTATGAGTTATAATTTATGGCAGCTAACACAATCATGCCAGGTTTGGGTTAATGTATTATGAATGAATACACTCCAATTCATTTGACCACTGTTACCCTCATTGAACCACTATTGGCATCACAAATGCATAGCGAGTCTCTCTTACAAAACTTTCTCAGACAATACTCATTAATGATCAACCTCAAACACTAGGAATGTTATCTGTTTAACAATCTTTTAAATTATAAGTCAATGGAAATTACACTTTCAGGGGGTTTGTAATATAAGTTAATATTGTGTGATATTTAGTTAGAATCAAGGTAAACAAATTGTTTGCATCAACATAGTTTGCTAATCACAATATTTTAAGTCTTGTGGGAAGAAGAATTTTTAAGTAACCTTAAAAAACATACCAGATCTTTTAAATATAATTTTGTAGCTCAAGATCTCCAGTCTTTCAGAAGTGTTTCATAAATCATTTGAATATTCCTTATTTTTGCCATTTGATTTTGAAATGATATGCAAATTATATTTTAATTGAGATATTACTTTCAATACAAGTATTGATTGTATTCTTAATTGGAAAAATAAATATTTTTGAAAGGTGCAAAACTAAATTAAAGTTCCCTATTGTTATATCAATGTTATATACAAATAAGTATTTAATTTTGAAATGTTGTCATTTTTGCCCACTTTTAATATAAGAAATGAACATCTGCTGTTGATATTTGTTCTGAATGATGCACTGCTAAGGGGTTATCACTTAATACTACTGTTTCTCATTTTCAGATAATGTTGATGTTTTTATAATCAGCAGATTTCCTTCAGATTTAATCACTAATTGTTCACAGTATCCACTAAAACTGTTATGCAAAAAGCAAATGAGTCAAAGAGAAATTGCAGTATTGACAAGTTGGCAAGCAAGAACCACCCCCTCCCAAGTACAGTGGTGGGCCCAAATGTATCTATATTTATCTACACACTCCCATTCAAAAACAGATACAAACAAAATGGTGCTCTAGCATGTGAGATCAGATTGCGAGAAAACATCAGTGAAAATATACTATCACTTTTAATTTTATCATTTACTTTTTGTGGTAAGCAGGCTCACTGATCTTTTGCTCTCTTCAACCAAGGGATAAGTGTGGAACTTAAGATAATTGTCTTCTAGAAGATATGAAAGCCATGAATGTAACAACAAAGTTGAAGATGCTTGTTGGAATAAGTCATCAAATAATAAAATACAAAATAAAACCTATTAAATTTTATCACCATTTGGATTTATTAAGTTTAGCTTAGTTTAACATAAACTGACAAATGTGATGTATCAAGTAAAGATCACATTCATTAGACATTAGTAAATGTCTTTTTAGATTAACTTGTTAAGTGTAATGCCATGGTGAGACACTTTATAATTGATTTACTTAACTTGGTCCCATTGAAAGCCAAAGTCAAAGGCATCAAACAAGAACTGAATGGCATCATTAATTACTAACAACTGCACCACAACAAAGCATCCAGTTTATATTAAATATATTTAACTTAACAACCCAAGATGACAAATGTGGGTAATTCAAAGAAGATCAATCCCACTACAGTCATAATATTTTACTTGACTCCTTACTAATTACTGCTCTACAACAAGGCATCCATCTTAATGATGAACATTTAAAATTTTTCTTTGATAACTGATGGCTTTTGCTTATATATGGTTCCAAGTTTGGTTCAAAGCTTTCTTCTAAACCAAATTAAGTACTAAGACTTGTAAATTATTTTGATATATTTTTCATATAATACATTAATAATAGCAAGGCATATAATATAACATTAAAATATCTATATAATCATATTGTCATGTAGGTAAGTAATTATTTTATTTCAAATTTAAAAAAAAACAAAACTTTTCCATACTTTTTCTAAGAAAATACAGATAGAGTATATCTCCTGAAAAGATTTAGGTATCAAAATTTACAAAGTGATTGTGTAGACAAATATGTCTGTGAACTTATTCCAGTCACAGAAGAACACCTGAAAAAAAAAGAATATACCTTACCAAAACAACTTATAATTATTAGCTTTTGTTCCTTTCTTTGTCTTCTCAGATTAGTGAAACAATATTTGACAAAAGAAGCTTAGTTTCTGTTTTTTAAACTTTACTATTAGTTAGATCAATTTTTGTCAAAGAAGTGTCTAGTTAGCAAGTTTAATTTAAAAGCAGTAAAATCGACCTTGCTAACCAGACACTCCTTTGTAGCTAAACTGGTAGAGCATATTAGGCTATATGATGGTTCCATGTAAGATACAGGTTTGATTCCTGTCAGAGGATGCCTCTTTTCTATGAAATTTCTCAGATGTTGAGGCCAGTAAATGTTATTAATACTGTTTATTATGAGCCGAGTATTTACTGAAATATTTGTGTCTATATAAATGACATATAACAATAAAATATATTAAAATAATTGTCAGACTTAGTCCATTTTGTAGTGTGTGGCAATCATTTGTTTATGTTAAGATAGGCTTCGAGCAGATATGGACGTTTGAGGAAAATCATGAGAAATTTATAGTTTAAAAGCAGTAAGATCAAACCTAGCAAAATGGTATTGTACGTCAGGCTATATGACAGTCCCATGTAGGATACGGTTTCGATTCCTGTTGGAGGGTGCATATTTTCTATAAAATTTCTCAGATGTTCAGGCCAGTAAATGTTGTTAATACTGTTTATTATAAACAGAGCACTTAAATATTTGTGTCTATATAAATAGCTTATAACAATAAAATATATATATATATATATATATATATATATATATATATATATATATATATATATATATATATATATATATATATATATACTAGTTTACCTGTGCATATCTAGGAAAAGATATATTACAAAAGGGAAATAACACCATGGATTTGTAAGCTTGAGACAGATTTAGCCTCAGCCTGGGTACATTGGCCCAAGATAAAAGAAATTTTTATTATATGACAGCATATTTAAGTAATGTTGTAGTTGCATTGTACTTATATAATATTACAAAATTTAATGGAATTTAATGATTGGTCCTCTTTGTTCTTGTTCTATAAAGAGAAAATAATTATTATAATTAAAGGACATTTTTAAAAATACATGTAACATATTTAATATATACATATTTAAACATATGTTACCTTAAAAGTTTAGTTATCTGCAGAGACAATCCTAATTCTGCTACGTCAGCAGAAGAGTTGACCATATAAAGATTGGTAATTCATTTATTCCTAGGTAGTGAACTCTTGATGGTATAGAAAATTATTATTCACAAAAATAAATATATAAATAAACATTTTATAAATAATAAATATATAAATAAATATATATATATATATATATATATATATATATATATATAAATAAATAAATATATATATATATATATATATATATATATATATAAAGAGAAAAAAGTCAAATTAAGAATCCACAGTTCTTTAGCATTTACTTTTTTAAAAATTATCGATACAACATACAACAAATATATTTTTATTTAAAAAATATTTTACATTGCAGCACGGAAATTTATATGTTTTGGAACTTTAAATTTGTTCCATTATCAAGTGATGTTAGGTAACTTTTGACAAAAAAGTTTTACTTTTGAAAACAGAATGATATTTTATTGAAGAGTTAAGAAGGAGGGGGGACAAGATTTAAAAATTTTATGGGTATGTCCTGTTTGACCAATCAAAAGACAGGTCAAAGCTGAAGCAGAAAAGTGAAAAATATAAGTTAGAGGTTAGGGAGGATGTCTGTTATTCATACTTGTCCAGTATTATATAAGGATATACGCATGAACTGTCATTTTAAGATGTATCACCATTACATCCGGTTAAGAATATAATTTTAAGATCCAATGAAATAATCATATATATATATATATATATATATATATATATATCTGATTATTTCATTGGATCTAAAATATATTCTTGGTTATATATAGTTAATATGGTTAAGAATATAATTTATATATCAATGAAATAATCATATATATATATATATATATATATATATCTGATTATTTCATTGGATCTTAAAATATATTCTTAACTGGATGTAATGGTGATACATCTAAAATGACATATATATATATATATATATATATATATATATATATATATATATATATATAATAACATATATATATATATATATATATATATATATATATATATATATATATATATAACAATAGGTTAATTTTAGGAATTTTTTATTATTTTTTGTATATACTTTTAGAACTATCTTATAGTGACCTCTAGTATGATTAAATCACTTTTATATATATTATATTATTTTGATCCTAAAATACAATATTTATTATATTCAATGAGCCATTAAGACATGGCAATATTAAAATTAAAAATCAAGGAATTAAATAAATATTATATGTACCATTATATATAATAAAATAATGGATATATAATTGTAATACATAGATTTTTATGAAAAATACTATTAACTATATTTTAAAGTAAGCATTATGTAATATATAGGCATTGTAATGCCTGCATATTACAGTTAATTCATTCTGCTGATTTAATAGATCATTTTTTAGGAAACCTAATAATATGCAGCTTTTCATGTAGAGACAAGGAATATGGGTCATTTAATTACTTACAAATTCTCATTTTATTTTAATATTTTCCATTTTACTGAGTGTTTTATTGATTTCTTTTAAATACCAAAAATATTTAGAGGGGGATGTTTGGTTACGGTACCCATTCTTATTAAAAAAAAAAAATTGTGTTAATACCACCTTCACTTAAAAGAGATTTTTGTGCTTCCAATATAGAATTTCTTAACAGCTGGGTTTTCAGTAGATAAAATGGTGTATTGGTAAACAATAGATTCAGTAAGACATTTATTTTGCTATGGACAATTTATGGGGTTTCTACAATTATATAATTTATTACCAATATTATTGATTTTTGTTCTGGGATTATTCTTATTTAGGTTTAAGTGTTTATTTAAAATTTTATTATGTTTTTTTTATTATTTTTCTAGATTATTAGTACAACTATAACTTAATTTTAGCATATTTTTTATTGAAAATCTTGCTAAGAGGATTATTACTTGGATAATGTTTTTCAATCAAAGCAAAAAACTTTTGCCCTAACTTACTGCTGACTATTTGGTTAAATGGAGGTGTGTACCAAATGTTTTTCTATTTGTAGTTTTTCTCTGGTTATTATTATTATTATTATTATCTTTTCTGTATTTAATGTCAGGGCATTTATAGCCACTATTTTTTAAGATTTATTATAAAAATTGCCGTGTTTATAAAATATATCTTTATTGGAAGAGTTAATACTAATTCTGTATTCAATGGATGAGCGTATGTTTTATTATAGATGGAGAATGATTAGACTTCAGGTGGATATATAATGAATTAGTATTTGTTTTCTTATATGGTTGGTATATATTGTTGATTAAGTCTAATGTTACATCACAAATAAGATTTTCAGTTTTGTTTACAACAGCCACCCCATGAGGTTGCTTTCTTTTATCCTGAGCCAATGTACCCAGGCTGAGGCTAAACCTGTCTCAAGCTTACAAATCCATGGTGTCATTTCCCTTTTGTAATATATCTTTCCTAGATATAGAAAAAAAACTGCAGCTCTAATCCTCAATTTAGGAAAACACAAGACTCACTCCTTTTCCATTTCTGGAATATGTCATCACCTGGGGCATAGTTGAATCTGGCCTGTTTGAATCTGGAGTCCTAAAGAGTGTTTCTGCAAACACGGGAATATATCCATATTATATGTAAGACTCTTCCTTTTTGTCTTTTCTTACACTCTGCTTTTCTGTGTAGATACATTGTTTTCCATATGAGACACTTGTATATATTTATATATATAGTTCTGTGTATATCTTAGTCATATAAAAGTCTCTTTGAGAATAAAGCATGTTTGTCATTCTTTTTTCTTTTAGCCATTCCATTCCATCCATGAACTATGGTGTTATTACATCTCGGAGATAATAATGCCCATATCAGAGGAAATACTAAAGGGAGAATCAATCTTCCATTCTTTTCCATTACAGGATACATTAGTAAAATATAGTCTCAGAGTATTCTATATTAATGGGATAAAAGTGCTCAATATCCAGGATAAAATATATGTACATATAAGCAGTGGAAATACAAAGTTAAATATCAAATAGCAACTGTATGTTTCATGTTTGAAAGTAATCTTCAGTCCTGAAGATTATTTTCAAGCAAGAAACAGACTGTCGCTATTCAGTGTTGAACTCAGTACCCAAACTGTTTATAGTTATATATAGATATATGCATGTAAAAATTATATTATATAAATTAGAAAATAAATCTTTTGTACATTGTATATAGAAAAGATGAGTGGGTGGCAAATAAGTATGAGATGTCAGCTTGAGATTGTAGAATGAATGGTAAATGTAATGCATGTCTCCAGAAGTTAGTCCTGAAAAGGAAACGGGTTTTATCAAAAACAGATTGCTGTAAGTAAATATGGAAAAGATCAAGGGTCAGTGTCAGAAGTCAAAAGGTTTAGCAAAGTGCTTTAGTTGATTTTAGAAAAATGAATAATCACCAATAATATCAACTCTCAAAATATTGACTGATTTGATACTTTGCCCTCATTTGATTTTATAACTGTTCATTGTATTCGGATTACATTTTCAGGTCCACAAAAACCTGCTTGAAATATAAATGTGCTGCAAAGAGCCTGTAACAAATATTAACATTTTGCTTTTTAACTCTTTTTTTATTTTCCATCTTTCAAAAAAGTAATGATTTTTTTTTTATTCGTTGAGGCAAATTATCGCTGAACTCTTAGTTTAATTTTACGTCTATCTTCATTAAACTAATTTGGACAAAAGAATAAAAATCTATTTCATCAAAACACACAAGAAAGAAAAGAAACCAAAAGAAATTTATGTAAATTTTTAAATGACACAACAATTAGCCAAAGAGGGAAAAGAATGATTTCTGAAAAGATATTTTCGACTTTGCATTAAGTGAAGTAAAAAGGAAAATCTTTTCATTTCCATGGAAAGAAAATGCGGATAAAAACATTAAAGATAAATAATTAAGGTAATAATTTTACATTGACATTCTGCAAAAAGGTTTTTTAATTATTACAAATATTTTATTGTTGTTATTAGTTTTACCAGTTTTCTCCATTTTTGTTACCTTTTATAGCAATATTTTTTCCTCCAATCACTTCTTTATTGGATGTGAAATTAAAACTATGAGACTTCAGAGCAAAGAAGTTGCTATGGATGAGCTTTTAATTCAATGTGTGTATTTTATAATGAATTCACAAAAAAACACATTGATTAAAAATGATGTAATAAAAACAAGAAAAATATGAACAATTTTGCAATACTAAAGATAAAAAATGTATTATAATTAAAGTAAGATTCTTGCTTTGGATTTCTGAAATGAAGCATTTTCATTCCAACCCATATTTTCCTATTAATTTTGATTAGTTACTTTATCCTCTTGGTTGTTGTTTTTAAGCATATTCTACTCTGGACCATTGTTCAACCATTAAGGTAAACTCTGAATGAAAAAAAAAACAAGAAGCAGCTTTTGACAAGACTGGAACTCATATCTCATCCTTATCAAAAAAAAAAAAAAAGTAAAAGAAAAGGTAAAAAAAGATTATGAAATCCATATAAATTAAATCTTTATTTATGTGCTGTGTCCCTTCAGGATGTAGTGGAATCATAGCTCACAACAACTTCCTATCCTTTATAGCCCTAAAGAGATAAAAATTGCTACAAAGGATAAATAGTTGTGAAGAACTATGAAAGCAAATCTATTTGTTCTGTTATTCTGATTTCACGATATTTGGGTTTAAATATTTGTTAGTTGAATCATTGTGATAGAAAATGTCACAAAATATGAAAAACTTATCAAAATTAATTATAAAAATGAGAAAGAATTCAAATATTCCTTTGTTAACCAATTTGTTATTTTAATTTCCTTACAGATTTTATATTGATTCAAAGTAAAATGTTCTCACAGGATAACATCAAAAGTAAGTATTAAATTAGATAGTAAACAATTATATTTTGTTACATTTCTAAGGAAGAAGTTTGCTATAATAGTAGAAAGTGGTTTTGAAAATCCTCAAATTGATTCACTTCCCAAAATGAAACCTCAGAAATTTTTGGAAGGACTTCAGGGTCAAGTCCAAAACTTTTTAACATTTTAGTAAAGAAGGGGGCTGGATATAAAAGATTACCTCGAAGAAGACATTGTTTGATGATCAACATGACACTTGAAATCATTTCATCGTCAAATGACCAGATAGCAAAAAATAAGGTATTAAATGAGAAGCGAAACAAACAGTGATTCTTTTATTTGTTAAAAATTTTTGAACAATACACAAAAAAACTATAAAAAGCAAGAGCGAAAGCCTTTGCAAAAAAGACAAGCATGTATCATCATCCTATTGTCAGTATTTCTAATCCTGTCAAATATTGTCAAATTCACAAGCAATATTGTTAAACCCAATATCTGGAATATCAATACAAATCAATATTTTTTATTTGTTATTAGCCATTATTAAAATTGCTACTTAATAGAAAGCCAGCACAAACGTGAATTTTTTTTATTAAATATAATGGGGAGATATTTGAGAAGCAAAACCATTTTTATCCCCAGATTTTATTTTACATGTCACACTCTGATTGGTTAGCTTGCTTTGATTAGAGATGAAGGCTTAAACTTTTTAATAATTGCATTTTTTCTTGTACCTCATCATTAGAATTCAGTTGTTAGATAAATCAAAAGCTTTCCATTGTTATAGTTCAATGGAAGTATTTTTTTTAAATTTTTAACTAACATACTATTTTCTCTTTATTTTCTTTGTATATAACACTCAAAGATATGCTGACTGTCACCACTGCAGGTGCATATAATTTCTAGTATGAAGAAAACAGACCTAGGTTCAAATGAGTTTGCAATTAAATGATAATCAAAACACAAATACAAGTAATAAACAAGAAAACCAAACTGATTTTCCCAACAAATTCACTTTATTCAACCAAGTTTATTCCATTCTGACCATGAAAAGTTAAGTGACAACAGAGATTACTTAAGCTTAAATTCCTATTGTACAAAACCATAATTGCAAAATTATTTTTCACAAACATAAACAAAATAATACAGTAACTTTTGTGATGGTATGCATATTCCTCTACATATGGGTTTTTGTGCACATATAGATAATATACACACGTGTGTGGGTGTATACATGAAAGTATGTGAATCTGTGCATATGTGTCAGGAAGAGTGGATATTTTTATACTTTTATCCAAAAATATAAAATGCACTGTAAACTTGTACCAAATGGAGTGGAAAAAACTGTATATTTACTATTAATATAAACTTTAGCTCTGTTATTTTACATCAAGCACTGTTTTATTACCACCAGCACTCACTGTGCACTATATATATATATATATATATATATATATATATATATATATATATATTAAGAAATGTACATAATATCTTGCACAACTCCAAGTTCCATGCACTTTTATCACCTGCAAATTACATTTAGCAAATAGCACTGCCCTCTCTAAATTTTTCTGGGAGCTAAAAAGCGAGAATAAAAACCCAATTATTACCTGGGAATTAGTAGCAAAAGATAATCCCTTCAGCAGGAAAGGCAATAAATGTAACTTATGTCTCAATGAAAAATTAATAATCTTGAAAAATATAAAAAATACTAACCTCTTAAACAAAAAAGTGAGTTGATTAGCACCTGCCTACCTCGATCCAAATTCCTACTCAAACACGTTGAGCCAAATTAATATAATCTAGCCAGAACAGCCATCCACATTTACAAATATTGATATTAATATTTTTTAAATATTTTTTACTTTTCTTTCTGGCTAGCTTTATTGTACAATTATTAGATGATAACACATTTTTGTCATTCCATTTTTTCATTATCATATCACTACCAATTTTATTATTTAACTATTATTTTTTGCTTTGTTTGTTGTCTCTTTCTTTTACCTTTAGTTTTACTATTTAGAAACGTTTATTTAATCATCTATTTGCATTAATTATTTTTATTCAATTATTCATTTATTTGCCTTATTTATTTATTCATTTATTTACTTATTTGCATATTTACAATTTCCTATATATGACTTTCAGTTCATTTTATTTTACCTTATCTTTATCATGGCATATTTTATTATTACTGATATCTCTACTTTCAGTTTTTTAAGAATATTAATAATATTATTATTAATTACCCTATTGATTCCTGATAAAAAAGAGTTACCTCCCTCAATTTTATATCACCACCTCTAGTTGTTAAACCAGTGTCTCTCTAAATTAGAATTTATATTTCTTATTTCCAATCTTATTTTCAATCTTAAATGTTGATTTGGGTCGAACTTCAAATTCAAAAACCAACTACAATTCATTCAAACATTTTAACGTGTTTATTTACATATTTATGTTCTTATATAAGGCTCTTATTTCATTTTACTATTATTTTTCTTATTTTATTTTAAATCATTTTCTTTCCATTCATATGTATTATTATTATTTGATTTCCTTTGATTTCTGCTGTGTACACATTTCTTTCTGGGTCCTGCCCAGAGACCTAAGGTTAGAAATGGCATCATGTTATTTTCCACTGAACAATTAAAAAAAAAAACAAAAAAAAAACACATATTTTACATAGATAAAGCCATTCATAAGGTGTGGGCTTTACTCGTGAGAACAGTTTTATGGTCCCATGTGTCACATTTTTGAGATTTCAATTTCAAGGTCCTTTTATTTTGATAGCTTTTTGAAGATCTTCAAAGATACATAGCTTTTTGAAGATCTTCAAAGTTATATTTTTTGTTTGCAGTCTCTAATAACAATATCTAGGTCATTAGCTTTGATTGTTCTGTCAGTGTGTATTGTGTAGTCCCATAAAATTGTAACAGATCCTATCTCTGTAACTGGGTCTGGGTGGTGTTCAAGGCCAAGTTTTGTAGTTTTGTAGGACAGTTCTAGTTGAACTAATCCTCTACCTCCTTTGGATCTGGGCAAATACAGACGATTAACATCAGCTTTGGGATGATGCATATGGTAGCAAGTGAGAAGCTTTCTTATTTTGGTGTCCATTCACTTAATGTCAGCTATGGTCCAATTAAGGATGTTAAAGCTGTATTGCACCACAGGGACAGCCAAAGTGTTTATGGCTGATATTCTGCTTTTTGAATTCAGCTCAGTATTCAGCACCAGACACACATGCTTTTCTTACCTTCTCCTTCATTTGGGTATGTTATATACCATCTCATTTGCTAATTCCTAGGTACTTATAGGCTTTATCTTGTTCCAGTTCCCTAATCTTTGTGACAAAGCCTAAATCTATTGAGGTTGTTTCTATAATTCTCCCTTTCTTGAATGTTACTATTGCACATTTATCTAATCCAAAGTCCATACCTATGTCGTCATTGAAACATTTTACAATATTGAGGAGGCCCTTCAACTCATTGTCGTCTTTGGCAAAGAGTTTGAGATCATCCATGTGATTGAATATTTTTTTGTTTAGCTTGTAACCATAGCTACTATTGTTTAGTTCATGTGTAAGGAAGATTATGGACAGACAAAACAAAAGAGGTGACAGGGAGTCTCCTTGCAAGATTCCACATCAGATATTCAGATGGTTGGAGATGGCATCATCGCCAGTATCATGACTGTGTGTGGTTGCAGTGTTGCTGCACAACTGAGCAACAGGCCAGTTCACTCCACATATCTAGGTTGAAAGAGAGTTATTCTTTTATCTACATCATGTCTTGGGCAGTTAGAGATCATTTTTCTCCAGGTTAAGCCACAGTTGATGCCTTCCAACTTGAAAGCTCACTTTGGTCAGGAACATGTAGCCATTGATTCCATTGGGGAAACCCTCCAACCTCACAGGTGACATCAGCCTAGGACATCCTCTGCTCAGCAATGCTGTGTCATAACCACATTGGGTGCATACATAGTTATGGAACCCACTCTACACTATTGTGCTAAATGTCTGACAGTTCTTGTTTTTAATCCTGTTGGGTGTCTACCACCCTCCTCACCAGAAACACCTAGTGGAGGAATCAGTTTATTCACCAATGACATGACTCTGTGTCAGGGAGCTGACATAAGCTCATACTATAAACTTATACACTAAACCCCATAATTTATTTATTGCAAATTAATTTCTAAATCTCAAATAAATGAATACTAATTTTGTAATTACATTGTACTTATAAAATACGAAAAAATTATGCCGACATTTTTTTGACAACATAAGTAAATTATTTCTTAAATAGTATTCATAGTAAGTTAGGGATATTGTGATTATACTCTTGTTATTATTACATAGCTTGTTTTAGATTTTTACTATATATAATATAGATGTTACTTTTGGATGAAACAAAAGTACAGAATTAGATATAAAATTTTATTGGTTAGTCTAGTTCTATTTTAATGACTTAAGGCAATTTTGTAAAACATAACATCATAAACCTTTGGCTTTGATTACTTTCTGAAGCTTTTGCACCATACTCTGACCCAGTGACAAGATACTGTTTTGAGCTATGATATGCCATGCTTCAACAACAGCATTTCTCAGAGTCCATGTTGTGGAGAATCTTGAACATTGTTTTTAACTGATCCCACAAGGGTTGAGGTCCAGTAACATGGCTGATTACTTTATATATGTGATACTAGCCTCTTGGGGATATGTGATAATAATTCAATCATGATGGGGATTTGCATTCATGAAAATGAAGTTTGGAATATGGGGTGCGACTAACAGATGATAACAGAATCAATAATATCCTCCAGGTAAGATTGACCAGCATTGATTCCATCAACAATGACCGGCTTCATTTTATTGTTGCTACTTATTTATCCCCAGAATGTTACATTGCCACTTCCTGCTCAGTATCTTTGAACCATGTTAACTCTGGTATAATACTCATCTCTAACTGTCCATATACATTGACAGCTACTGTTTCACTACAGAGTGATTCTGCACTCATCAATAAACAATACTCTCAGCCATTGTTTAGGGATGTATGTCCATTTGGAGCATTGTATGCAATGGCTACCTACCTTACAATCCAAAACATTGAAACCAGTTGCATATTGTCTGACCTCTTGACAACACTCATATGTTTAGAGCTGGGTTACAGCTGCATGGTAATAGCACAGGACATATAAATGGATATACTGATCATTGTTACTATCAGTAACACATATAAACCATGAACTTGACTACTCATGGACTGTTTCCACTGTCTGATTATCTTGAAACAAGTTGTCTCTTCACACTTCATCAGTGGTATCAACCTGTCTACTTAATTTTACCTATGTTGGTTAATTAGTACTAAATTTATTTTGAAAAAATAACTTTAATGAATAAAATCTAACATTTTGTATATATGCATAAATAAATGGAAGAGTTTATTTGCATACATGTGTGTATGTCATTTCCTTTGTTGACTTTCTACACACATGCATGTCAATGAAAAATCATTGTCTTCCTTTGATGGTCCTGTTTTTAACTTTTTAAGCATTTCACTTAATTACCATATTGTAAAACTTTAAATAATCCAGGCAAATAATTCCTTTTACTGTTATAAAATATAAAAATACTAATAGTGAGATTGTAATACATTTTAAAATTTACAAGCAAAGTGGAGAATGGAGGCCAGTTGATTTCATGATTCCTTTAAAACAAAACTAAACAAAAGCAAGAGTATCATAAAAAATTTGAAATATCCAAGTGTAGATATTTCCAAATATAGAGTGAAGTAATCATTCTGTATGTGTGTTTATTGCTTACATTGTGGCTGAAATAGTTGTAAGTTTCTTACTAGTGTTAATGATTAATACTTTAGGCAATATAAGTTCTGAATACTGATTTCAAAAGCAGGAAGGTTAGCACAATATAATGTACTACCATTTTCCTCATTATATATGAAAAGAGATTACTTGGTTATGTGGTAGATATGTATTTCTCATATATTTATTGTTTTTGAAAAATTTGAACATTTCCCTTGCTCTTGATATTTCCTTGTGATTTACATTTCAAAAGCCTTCATCAAACTAAATTTTTAAAATTTTTTCTTATTTTTTATTTTTTAATCTAGCCAATTTCATTTAGATTTTTTTCTGTCCATCACTTTTGTTAATAGATATCCCACCCACACTAATAATGGAAGTTCTGCCAGGAATGGTGAAAAACAAGGACACAAATTTACTGTACTTGACATTGCAACCAAGGCACTCACAAGACATTTTCATTGTAGTGAAATGTTTTCTCCTTTGCTCAGAGTAGTATATTTTATATCAAAATTGTGGTCAGTCTTGTTACAGTGGGCAGCCAGTCAGTCTCATTCCAGTAGGCAACCAATGCATGGACAACCAATGATGGCCAGCCAACGTGTCACAAGAAAACTTTTTCCACTTTGTCATACGTTTTTCACCAATATTGTTCTTGCTATATGTATATATATATTATTATCTCATTTCAAAAGCCATAAAAGAATTGAAGCAAATGATGATGACTGATGAAAATCCAAAATAGAATTT